>CM054147.1:9286578-9294078 GCA_028751875.1 Rapana venosa | reverse complement strand
AAATAAAAGAAAAGAAACGAAAAAGAAAGAAAGGAAAGAAGAAAGTGAAGAGAAAAAAGAAAGACAGAAAGGAAACATAGATAAACCGCAACCAAAAAAAAGAGAGAGAGGGAGAGAAAGAAAGGAAGAATCTGCATTAAAACGAACACAGTGAAAACAGAAAAGCCAACAAACAAAACCATGAAGGCTGATTACAACATCACGTTTTTGAGGAAAAAGTTATTTTATTTTTCCTGTTATTCTTATCCTCTACATCACGAAGCTCATTAGAGCCGCGTTTTCAACCTGCAATTTATTTGCAAGACTTGGGGCGAGTGCACTTTCCATCACCACCCCTCTCTTTCTCTGTCTGTCTGTCTGTCTGTCTGTCTGTCTGCCTGTCTGTCTGTCTGTCTGTCTGTCTGTCTGTCTGTCTGTCTGTCTGTCTGTCTGTCTGTCTCTCTCTCTCTCTCTCTCTCTCTCTCTCTCTTTGTTTCTCTCTCTTTTCTTTCTCCCCATCCTCATCCTTCTTTTCCTCCTTCTTCTCCTTCTTCTTCTTTACATTCTCCTCCTCCACCTTTTCTTCTTTTTCTTCTCCTCCTCCTCTTGACTCTTCTTCTTCTTCTTCTTCTTCTTCTTCTTCTCTTATCCTCCTCCTCCTCCTTCTGCTTCTTCCTCCACCTTCTTCTTTTTCTTCTTCTTCTTCTTCTTCTTCTTCTTCTTCTTCTTCTTCTTCTTCTACTACTACTACTACTTCTACTTCTTCTTCCTCCTCTTCCTCTTCTTTTCCCCCTCCTCTTTCTTCTCCTCCACCTTCTTCTTCCTCCTCCTTCTTCATTATCATCATCATCCTCTCCTCCTCCTCCACTCTCAATCTTTCTTCCTTCGACATAATTGTGCTGATGATTGATACTGAACACAAAAATAACTTCTATGAGTAGCAAATTCCCCTCTTTATTTTTAGCTGTTTTTGGTTTCAAACACACACACACACACACACACACACACACACACACAAAAACCACAACGTAACAACACAAGACAAACAACACGAGAGCACGACAGCAGAGTGGAGTAATGACGATAACAGAACACAGGAACACAAACAAAAGAAGGAACAACAAACACATGATTCTAGACAGACACATATATTGAAAAGCAAACTATAAAATATAAGGAAATGACGTAAAAGAGAGAAAGGAGGGTTTGGGGAGGTAATGGATGTCGTTGTAGTTGGGTATTGAAGAGAGGGGAAAGAGAAAACAGAGAAAGGGAGAGGAACAATGAAACATTATTTTCTTAGACAGATGAACATATATAATATAAATGAATATATATATATATATATATATATATATATATATATATATATATATATATATATATATATATATATATATATTGTGTGTGTGTGTGTGTGTGTGTGTGTGTGTGTGTGTGTGTGTGTGTGTGTGTGTGTGGTGTGCAATATGAGCAAAGCAGAAACAGAGTACAGGAACAGGAAAAGACAGAAACATTATTTCTTTAGACATGAACATCCAAAATAAACAATAATAACCAACATACAAAATTAAAACAATATACTATAATAGTCATCTAACAGATTTTTTTTAAAAACAACAGCGAACTTGAATGGACAGAAATGCTACAAAGCCCATCTCTCTCTCTAACATCTCTCAATCTCTCACTTACCCTCCTACCCCAACAAAAAAAAGCAGACAAAATTAACGACCAAAAATGTAGGGACAATACGTCTAGATATACAGAGGCACTTATAATAAACAAATAGCAACTTGAAGGACAAAACGTACAAAGCCTCTCTCTCTCTCTCTCCTCTCTCTCTCTCTCTCTCTCTCTCTCTCTCTCCAACAAAAAAAGCAGACAAAAATTAAACGACCAAAAAATTGTAGGGACAAATACGTGCTGCAGATATTACAGAGGCAGCTATACCATAAACAAATAAGCAAACTTGGACGGACAAAAACGTACTATTATTCTCTCTCTCTCTCTCTCTCTCTCTCTCTCTCTCTCTCTCTCTCTCTCTCTCTCTCTCTTCTCTCTCTCTCACGCCCCACTCTCCACCTCACCATCCCCTCTCCACTACAAACTACCACACACGAACACACTAACAAACTCACCTCTAGCATCCAATTTGGTGGGAGAGTCGCAGCCCGCGTGTTGAGGCAACGAAGCGGAAGAACACGGCGTGATTCGGTCCAGTAGCAATAGCAAAGTAGTCCCCACCACCATCATCAACCACCTGCGCATCGTCCATACTCCCGCCGTCATCGTTATCGTCGTCGTTATCGCCGCTTGTCGTTGATGGTCTGGATTATTATCGCCTTTCACTTCACACAACTCTGCACACTTCCCCATGGAGCTATTTCTTTGTTGGTGGGTGTTTAGTTTTGGTCTTTGTGTGCAGTCCAGATAAGAGAATATTCCAGAATAGAGCTTCAGGACTCCCCTCTCTCTCTCTGTTGGTTAGTGCTTTAAATTTCTAAAGGTTATAAGAGCAAACTATGAAAACGCACAACACTCAAGTGTTTCTCAGGACAAAAGTGTGGGTTTATTTAAATTCACAAAAGGTTCTGTGTATGCTAATTTGGTTTTTTAGATGGGAGTTGAAGCTGTCCACTGCGATAACTGTTGCAAGAAAAAGTCGACACAATATCAATATAGATTTTAGTTTTATACTTTTATTTTGTGACTCAGAAAAGAAGTAAAATATGTAAACTAATACAATGTTATGTGAGACTACATAACATTATATTTCATGCACAATTGTAATTTGATTACTGCATATTTTTTTTATGCTTTTATCTCCAGAATTTACTTCCAGGGTCTGCCTAAATAAACCAAATTCTTTATATAAAAATAGTCTTCAACACAATTAGAGGTTCTCTAGATTCTGAATCATAAACCTAAGACGTCTGAGATCGTCGTCAAGCTCTCATGAACACCCTCTGTAGTTATTCTGATCTACACACTATATTGCACAACGCGATTTGCAAATTTCTATACACAATTCAGACCAAGTATACTTGTACGTTAGTTTCTTTTCAACATTCCGCTCAAAGGTCAAAAAATGGTATATATCCTTCACGTAGTTTGTCCACGCACAACTGAAACTGTTCCAATATTCTGTCAGTATCCGCATTCAGACCTCTGCCCACACTCACGTATTTCCTCAGCAACTCTATAATATAAAAAAAAAACCCAGCCAGTACCGTATATGAGAGAGGAAAAAGAAACCGCTGCAACAAGCCCAGATTATGTCAACAAGCTCTGTCGCCCATTCCGCGACATTGGAGCTCGCGAAGACAAATCCATGGGTGCATCCAGGGCTGTGATACCGCTGATATACCACCTACAGCTACACCCAACTACACCCCACCACACACACACACACCCACAGACCCCCACACACTACAATTATCACGTTCATACGTGTGCGCCTGTCGCGCAAATTTTGGTTAGAGTCAGCAAAGTTATCGCTTCGTGGGAGGGAAGGAGGGCGGGAAGGAAAGAGGTATCTTCCACTCCTCTGTTGTTGTGCAGCGTTGCAATGCGGTAATAAATATGATAATGGGCTATCATCAAGGGACGGGGCCAGGCGTGCGATGGGCTTGGCGGGGCTGTTGTCGGCTGGGGGGGCTATCGGCAGAGGTTAGGATGACGTGTGCAGCAGCATGATGTATCTATCGCCGCTGTCGGAGCGCCGGAGACGGGTTTGTTTGAGGAATCGTCTGCTGTGCGCTCGTATGCAGCAGTGCTGGCGGATTCAGAGGTTGCTGCTTACTACTGATGCTACCTGTGGACAGACAAGGCATCAGTGTGAGGGATTAGGGGGACATGACAACACGTGCACACTGGTGTGTAGGATTATGTTGTAGGTATGCATGTTACAGTGTTCTAGAGAGCTTTGCTGGTTCCTACATACATACACACAGACACAGACACAGACACAGCGGCGCACGCGCGAGTGTGCATGGACATACACATGACGCATGCACGCATATGCACCTACACATGAAGATGATGTATGCATGCACATACACGCAAGCACACAGACACACAGAGAGACATGCAAAGGCACACACAGACACACAGAGGGACATACAAAGGCCACACAGACACACACACAATTCTAGTGGATAGACGTTCACACACATTCAAGCACCCCCTCCCCCCCCTCACACACACACACACACACCATTCAAGCCCCTTCTCCCCCACACAACCACCACACACATACAACACACACACACACAACAAATATCACAGCCACACACCACACACAACGCCATCCCCTTTAACCTCCGCCCCAACCCACCCCAACCCGCCTCCCCTCTTACACAATACAAACACACCAACCATACCCTAAAAAAGTATTCAAATGACACAGGCCTAATACAAACAAGCAGAACCCGAAATAGGAAGTGTTAAACCTGACCCTGCAAACTTCTAACACGACACTGACAGTACTCATAAATCATAATCATTATACACGAATCAGCAAGTAGAGTATAGTAAGTATAGTATAGTATAGTATAGTATAGTTAGTATAGTATAGTATAGTATAGTATAGTATAGTATATAGTATAGTATAGTAATGTAGTAGTATAGTATAGTATAGTATAGTATAGTCGTTTGTGATTTATGACGGGCACATTCTTCAACATGTATGTTTTTGTATGTATGTTTTTGTCCGTCGTGTTCGACGATGACCTCCAAAACAGCGGAGGAGGCAGCTGCTGTTTCGGAAATTGGGCAGAACTTTGATTATAGTGGAGATGCCTTGCCCACAGTACATCCCCACTCGCTCGGCCAAGAGGGCATAAGGACAGTCAGCGTTGGAGATGTTCTCCAAAGGCCAGCTAGCCCCCAGGGCTGCAGCACATAAGGACTGTGCGAGTCAAGCCTCCTAGTCAGAGAGTCATAGTCGATCACTAAAGACTAAGCTGTAAAGTGGAATTCCATGAGTGGGAAAGCCACTGGTCATACAGCCTCCCACTTTGCTGCTGTTGCCCCCAGCGTCAATGGTTTAATCAAGAACTGTGATAAACCCCAGGAGCTGACGGCAAACACGGATCTCTGTGAAATGGCTAACCCACATGGTGCAGACAGGCCAACCGACAGTTTCCCCATATATTTAAAGGATGCAATAATGTAGTATTTCAGTATAATCATTAAGGAATTTGTTCTTAGATAGATGGCTTGATGAAAAAAAGCAAATGCATTGCTTATTCAATGTACCATCTGGAAATAAAATTTTGATTTGACTTGACTTGACTTGTATTGATGCAAGCAAGCTAGCTACGCGCCAAAGCTTATGACACGAAAATGTTGCCATACATCCCCGAAGCTGAAATACGGCTACCTCAATGGTGGGATCGAAACGGTCGAGAACACAAGACCATAAACTTCAGAGCTCTAACCTATCCAAGATGAAAAAACAAAATAATTATGTTGTTTCGCTTTAAAATGTTATGCCGGCGATTGTATTCAGCCGTGACACAGGTTTTTGCTATAATAAACTGCGCTAATTCTTTTGAAGTCGGGGTATGGCTGCACATGGGCAAGGTACTTGAAACAAAAAAAGTTTCACACACAAAACGTCTCTCATTCAGTGTGTACAGTGTGATTCCTTTGGTGGGATGAGTGAGTCAGAGTGCATATTCCCCAGAGTGTTGAAATGGCGAACGCTCAACAACTACTAACTTTCTTTTCTATTCATTCGTTCCTCGGCTAGAGCTCCGAGGTTCACCAATGATGAGATCCTTGCGTATGCGACTGTTGTTGCTCACCATGTGAAGGTAGCTGCACTGTGACTTCAGGAATCATTTACATCTATACCTGCGAAGGTTGGCTGTCTTTTGTCGTCGTGGAACACTCAGACAGCAAGTATTGTTGGTCTGTCATACGAGCGAAACCATTAATGCGTTAGGCTGCCGTTAAGCGCCTGACAAGCCAGGCCCAGCGCATCCGACTTCGGCGTGGGCCATCGTTTCACAGCGGTGATTTTCTTGTTGACTTTTCCTTTTTAACGCCTCGAGAACTTGTAGGGGAACTTCTATGAAGTTGTCCCTTTTTTTAATTTTTTATTTCCAGGCGTGTGTTGTGTGTGTGTGGTGTGGTGGTGGGGGGGGGATGGGGGGGGGGGGAGGAGACTGAAACATTGCGCAGCTTATCCGTCTTAAGGATGCATGCTGGGTGTACGTTTGTGTCAGCGATAACGCTGGCCACATAGCTAGCCATCACTTGTCTCAAAGGTGAACAGTTTGTTGGGTTTTTCTTTGCTTTTTGGTTTTTTTTGTTTTTTGTTGGGTTTTTTGGCTGGTGGAGGGTCATTCCTCGGCTAGAATTCCGAAGTTCACTAATGGTATGCGACCGGTTTTTGCCCACCATGAAGGTAGCCGCATTCTAACTTCGGGGCATGAAAGGGGTGGTTTAAACGTGAGGGCAGGCTGCTCTGCCTGTGTTTGAACACGGGGCCTCTGTTCATAGTCTCACCTTAAGGACTTTCGGGGGAAGTGGAGTCAGCGACTTGCGTTAATGTCAGGGGCAAAAATCCTCCATTATGAACGAAACGTTCAGCCAAGATTCGAACCCAGGCCCATAGTTACCGTGAGATCGTAAGTTCAACGCTCTAACCACTGGGCTCTTGCGCCCCCAGTTCACCACATCCCTGACAATATCCCCATACATAATTAACAAACGTTAAAACCCTGCACCCTTTGGGTTAAAATCTTTTACAAATCAATTCCAATCCTTTTCAATTCTGATTTCAATTGCTTCAGACATTGCAAATGTCTCTAGGGGTACAAATTCACTGTGTTTGCGCGCGCGCGCATATGTGTGTGTGTGTGTGTGTGTGATGTGTGCGCGCGCGCGCACTCTCGCATCTCACATTCATGTATGGAAGGAAGAGAGATGTGTCGTTTGTGTGTGTGTGTGTGTTGTGTGTGTGTGTGTGTGTGTGTGTGTGGAGAGATAGAGAGAAGAGAGACAGAAGAAGAGACAGAGACAGAGACAGAAACACGGTGTCAGATACACATACACAACACACCGCGCCCACAGCCACACACACACACACACACACACAACACACACACACAGAAGGACAATGTGAGATTGTGCGTCTGTGAGTGTGCACGTAGCGCGCACATGTAACTGCATACCAGCACTCACATAACAATTGCATACTGGCTGAATTGACATAAACTTGCAACATAACAGCTTACCTCAGCACCTTCAAGTTTTCTTTTTCTACGGCGAGGAACGAGAAGAAGAGAGACAGAGAGAGAGAGAGAGAGAGAGAGAGAGAGAGAGAGAGAGAGAGAGAGAGAGAAGAAGAAGACAGACGACAGACGGCAGGCAGAGAAACAGAGACAACAGATAGAAAGAGACAGAATGAAACAGAGACAGAGAGAGAGAAAGAGAAAAGAGAGGAGACAAGAGAGAGACGGAGACAGAGACAGAGAAAGAGACAGAGAGAGACAGAGACAGAGAGAGGAG
>CM054147.1:9269078-9276578 GCA_028751875.1 Rapana venosa | reverse complement strand
CTTTTGAATGTCAATTTTTTTTTTTAATGATGAGGGCAGGATGAAAACAAAGTTGTGTAAACTTCTCTTTTTACCCCCAATAAAGATCATTTTTGACGTATCTATTTTTTGTTATTGATTTATTCTTTTATATCGAGGATAATGGAACAAGCGCTCATGTGCGTTTTTACATCCAGTCCCCGTGTGTATGCGGGTTTTGTAAATGTTGCCATCTGCTTCCACCGGCACACAATGGCCTACTCTTCCGAAAAGCGGAAAAGGATTTTTAACGTGTGCGCAAGATGTTCTGCGTGCGTTGGCACACGGGGCCTCGGTTTATAGTCTCATCCGAAGGGCTTGACTTGACCAACGCACTACTGACAAACAGACGACCACTGCTGCGCCAATAATGATGCAGTTAACTTCTAGTCCTCCAACATTCTTCTCTTGCCACTGTTCATCCACCCCATTAAAAACAGGGGTAGGGATAGGGGTAGGGTGGGTGGGGTGGTGGAGAGAGATCACCCATCCCATTAAAAAGAGAAAAAAAACACCATGTCAACCCCCCCCCCCCCCCCCCCACCCCCCCCTTCCCGCGAACTGTTATGTGTCACACACTTCCAACATTCTTGCCAATTCTCACACCTCCAGTCTATTCTGTTTGGCATGCCTCGAATTTCTGGTCTTTTCTTTCTTCTTTCTTTCTTTCTCTTCTTTCTTCTTTCTTTCTTTCTTTCTTTTCAGTCTTTCTTTCTTTCTTTCTCTTTCTTCTTTCTTTCTTTCCTTTCTTGGGATTTTTTTCTTCCGATTTCTTCTCTGTATCTCTGTTTGTTTGTCTGTCTGTCTGTGTGTCTCTCTACGTCGTTGTCTGTCTGTCTGTGTCTGTCTGTCTGCCTGTCTCTCTGTCTCTGTCTGTCTGTCTTTCTTTCTTTCCTTATTTTCTCTTTCTTTCTATTCTTTTTTTCCTGCTCTCTTTGTTTCCTGTTTCCTTTCTTTCTTCCTTCCTTTCTTTCTCTCTTTCTTTCTTTTCTTTCTTTCTTCTTTCTTCCTTCCTTCCTTCCTTCCTTCCTTCCTTCCTTCCTTTCTTTCTTTCTTTCTTTCCTTTATTTCTTCTTCTTTTCTCTTTATTTTTCTTTCTTTCCTTCCTGCTTTTCATTCATTCTTTCTTTATATTTATTTCTTTCTTTACCTCTTTCTTTCTTTACACTTTTTCTTTCTTTCATTCATTCTTTCTTTCTTTCTTTCTTTCTTTCTTTCTTTCTCTCCAGGTGGAAGACTGCTGGACGCACACACAGCCTCTCCTATGTGTCACACCTGAGGTGAAACGACCCGTGAAATCTGGCCTCACTTTTGGCCAAAGTCGCACGCGACCCAAGCTTAGGGACAGCACGTTCAAATCCCTCTCAAGTAGGATCAGGCGTGACGTCACTTGCAGTGTCTACAACATTTTTTTTTTAAACCTTATATACGACTTATTAATTTAAGTCACGCGCAGATTTCTCGGCGTGAAATAATTATGGGCTGCAGGATCCCGGAAAGAGCGCGTCGCCACATGTACAGCGCAGCGCAACGCAGTGCCACCCGTTAGTTTTGTGTTTTTCTTTTCCCTGACTGCGTGAGTGGCTTTTTCTAGAGAAAATTGGCAAGAATCAACTCTCTTGTTGCCGTGGGTTCTTTTACGAGCACTGAAAGCGTGCTGCACACGGGCGTTCCTCGGGTTATCATCTTATCCCAAAGACAAGCTTCCAAATCAATGCTTGCAGTATAGTGGATGGAGGGGGGTGGGGTGTTGTGTGCACAAACAGTATACAAGATAATCCCCTTCACCACAATACAAGACAGCACAAACATTGCAATAAAATATTATACAACACGATACAATAAAATACGTGACCCATAATACAATGTAATATAACACAATACAATTACGATGAAAAAAAAGGAACAAATAGAGTTTAGGTTTGAAAGCGTATTCATTTCATCGTAAGGTAAAACGTATATTATTATTATATCTCTTTTATTAAAACAAACACACACACACACACACACACACACACACACACACACACACACACACAGAACATCTTGCGCACACGTTAAATCCTGTTCCGCTTTTCGTAAGAGTAGGCCCTTGTGTGCCGGTAGGAACAGGTCACAAAATTTACAAAAAACCGCATACACACGGGGACTGGAAGTAAAAAAAAACACACATGAGTGCTTATTCCATTATCCTCAATATAAAAGAATTTTAAAAAAGAAAGAAGGAAACACACAGAAATGTGCCGTTGGCGGTGACGTCACAGCTAAGCCAACTTCAAGGGGGATGGACATGTGTCAGTCAGCTTGGGGCAGTGATTGTGGTCAAGGGGACCTAATGCTGGGCTAAGTAAAGCCCTTCGTGTTTTCTGAGCTGCAGGGTTTAAGGCTTTATATATACTGCTAATATTGAAAAAGACACAGAAAAAAAGAAAGAAAGAAAGAAAGAAAAAAGAAAAAAAAGTAGCTGAGACCTGATTTTTTTTTTCTTCTAATCTCTGTTTTGTTTTGCTTTGTTTTGTTTTGCTTTGTTTTGTTTTGTTTTGGGTTTGGGTTCTTTTTCTGTCTGTCTGTGCTGGTCTGTCTATTTGTCTGTCTATCTATGTCTGTCTCTCTACCCCCCCCCCCCCCCCCCCACTCTCTCTCTCTAGCTCATTGTCTGTCTGTCTCTCTCTCTGTCTCTCTATGTCTGTCTCTCTATCCCCTCCCCCACCCCCTTCTCTCTCTAGCTCAATGTCTGTCTCTCTTACGCCCACCCATCCCCTGTGAGTGTGTGTGCGCACGTGTGTGTGTACATGTGTGTGTGTACATGTGTGTGTGCGCGCAAGCGTGTGTGCATGTGTGTGTGCATGTGTGCATGAATGTGTGTGCATGTGTGTATGAGTGTGTGCATGTGTGTGCGCACAAGCGTGTGTGCATGTGTGTGTGCATGTGGAAATGTGCATGTGTGTGCGTGTGTGTCGTTGTTGTTGTCGTCATCATTGACGTTATTGTTGTTTCTGGGGTGGATGTATGTTGCATTTTGGTTGACGTTTGCCAATGATGTCCCTTATCAGCCCAGATCATTGATCAGTGCCGACAGTATGAATGGACAGGAGAGAGGTGCTACCTCATGTTTTAATGTCATGATTGTGTATGGCGCTGTTGTTCTCTGGTGTAGGCAAGTCACAGCCTGTCTGGCCATGGTGTTGCCTTGCATGGCCCTGATACATCCATCTCTTTGTTATCGTTGTTTCTTTTCTGATATTTTCACATGCTTTAGATAATTACAGTTATCTGTTCTTCTTGTTTATCTATTTGATGCAAATTTCTTCAGCTGCAGCCCAATCTTGCACATGTAAAGATGTTAATGTACTCAAATAAGCATTGCTTGTTGTACTCATTTCATGTATTAGCGCTATGTTGTTTCTGAACTCCTAAATTTTGTTTAAACCAAATGCAGACAGTCGATCGGGTGGGATATGGATACTTCTTAACAAAACCGAACAAAATCAATGGAAATATTCCCCTGCGGGAATACCATCAGCCTACCAATATAAATAGCATCATCACCTTCTGGAAATTCTGTGCTAGGAATTCCCTCTTTTCTACCACTTTCTTTGTTTCTGCCTTGTCCCTTTTCTTCCTGTTACCTCCTTATTGTCTGTTTTTTTGCCTTTTTGGTCTATTCTCCTACTTTTCCCCCCAGAAAGACTTAAAAGATAACAATTCTCTCCCAAGCTGAAGTCGGATGCACTGGGCCTGATATGTTAGGCGCTTAACGGCAGCGTGACGTATTTTTGCTTCAATGGCAGACAACAAAAGCCCAGTCGACAGATCCTCACAGTTCATTCATTCATTCATTCATTCATTGCGCAAACGTTAATCCTGTTCCGCTTTTCGTAAGAGTAGGCCATTATGTGCCGGTGGGAACAGATGACAGAATTTACAAAACAGCATACACACGGGGACTGATGTAAAAAAGCACATAAGTGCTTATTCCATTATCCTCGATATAAAAAAAAAAAAAAAAAATTTACAAAATAAAATAAAATTGTTTTATTTATTGTTTTATCTACCTAGTACCTATTTAGCAATCAGTTGATTAAATAATCATTTTATCAATCTGTCCCAGCTTGTTGTGTTTTTTTTTCTTCCTTTCTTTTTCCTAGGGGGAAAAGGGCGCCCTGATGTAAAAAGAAAGTGAATACGTTGACATAAAACACAGAAACCGCTCGAAGACTTAAGTCCAGAATTTCCCCCAACAATTTTGTTTCTTCTACTTCTTGATTGATTGATTGATTGATTGATTTATTTATTTATTTATTTATATATTTATTCTTTTATATCGAGGATAATGGAATAAGCACTCATATACTTTTTTACATCTAGTCCCCGTGTATGTGCGGTTTTGTAAATTCTGTCATCCGTTTCCACCGGCACACAATGGCCTACTCTTACGAAAAGCGGAACAGGATTTAACGTGTGCGCAAGATGTTCTGCATGCGTTCGAACACGGGGCCTCGGTTTATAGTCTCATCCGAAGGACTTTGACATTCAGTTCGATTTTTTTGGTCAAGTCTAAACGAATGCTAGTGGCATCAGCCGCTCAGCAGGTGTTGGTGAGGAGATAGTGATGGGGACCACTCCCCTCCTCCTCCTCCCAGACGTTTTTCATCCCATCACTGTTCTCTGCTTTCCTCCTCAATAGCCACTGAGGTAGCTTAGCTTAGAGCGGATCTGGCTGGTTATTGAATACCTGACACAGAGAGAGAGAGACAGAGAGAAGAGGGGGGGGGGGGGGGGGGGAAGAGAGAGAGACAGAGAGAGAGGATAGACAGACAGACAGACAGACAGGCAGACAGGCAGGCAGGCAGACAGGCAGACACGCAGACAGGCAGACAGACAGACAGACAGACCGAGAGACAGACAGACAGAGAGACAGAGACAGTGAGAGAAGGAGAGACAGACAGACAGACAGACAGAGAGACACTGAAAGAGAGGCAAGACAGACACACAAACGAAACAGATGTGCGGCCAGAGAGACAGATGAGGCAGACAGACAGACAAAACTGTTGTTTTTTTTAAAATACCAAATAACAACCAGATAGAGGGACAGACTGAATGGCAGAACGGCAAACAGAGAGACACAGAGCCAAACAAACCAGGCGGACAGACAAGCAGAAGACAGATGGACAGACGGACATTGAGAAGGATGAATGTAGTGACGTAAACAGGTTTTCATTTCCCTAACTGGTACAAAGCATTCAGTGTCCAAATCCGGTCCATAAACAAGCAGTTTATAAGTTATCCTTAAACAGCTAAGCACATTGTGAACATGAACAAATCCAACGGGAGTAAATAGATGTTAATCAAGGAAACAATCATTAGAAGCAATGAACATGAAATGGATATTTTTCATCGTTACCGCTCCAAGAGGATGGGAAATTTCAGAGTAAGTTGGAAGGCTGCTGATAAGATGGATCGGTGGTCTAGAGGTAACGCGCCTGTCTAGAAAGCGAAAAGTCCGGGTCTGAAGTGTGCGGCGGTTCGTACCCCGTTTGGACCGGAAATTTTTCCCCCATCCATTAGACCATGAGTGGTGGTCTGGGCGCTAGTCTTTCGGATGAGACGATAAACCGAGGTCCCGTGTGTTACACGTAATTGTTTAGCGCACGTAAAAAAACCCACGGCAACAAGAGAGTTGTCCCTGGCAAAATTCTTAGAAAAAAGCCACTCTGATAGGGAAACAAATACAGCTGCAGAATAAAAAGAAGAAAAAAAATGGTGAAAGGGTGGCGCAGCGCTAAGTGGCGACGCGTTCTCCCGCTCTCCCCGGGGAGAGCAGCCCGAATTTCACGGAGAGAAATCTGCCGTGACTTAAAGTGGTATGAAATAAAATCTGAGCGCTTTGATTTGTTGCTTTACAAGATTCAGCGCTATATAAATTCCATACATTATTATTATTATTATTATTATTATTATTATAATTATGACTTGAAGCTTTTGATTCGTAGAATGAGCCTTCACGCTTGTTTTCTTCTTTCTTTGTTTTTCCTTCCTTCCTTTTAGTTTTCTTTTTAGAAGGGTGTAGGAATGTCGACACTTAAGCTAAGGACAAAAATATACATCGGTACATATCAGCAAAATGTATCCTATTCCAAACAAAATTGATATTGAGGTGTTTTAGTCTTGATGTTGGGAATGATGTCCGTAACGCATGTGCTTAGAAAGAGAAAAGTTCGGATTCAAAGTGTGAGGTCGTTCGATCCCCGTTTGTGCCCGAAATTTTCCTCCATTACCTAGACTGTGAGTTGTGGTCTAGGTGCTAGTCTTACAGATGAGACAATAAACCGAGGTCCCGTGTGTAACATGCATTTAGCACACGTAAAGAGCTCACGGCAAAAAGAGAGTTATCCCTAGCAAAATTGTGTATAAAAAGTAGCTTTGATAGGGAAACAAACACTCATGCAGACGGGAAAAAAAGAAAATTAATGGGTGGCGCTGCTCTTGTGGCGACGCGCTCTTCCCTGGGAGATCAAACCAAATGTCACACAGAGAGCTCTGCTGTGACCTAAACTGGTATACAATACAATACAATACAATGCAATACAATGCAAGTCAAGTCAAAATCACTTTGATAATCCCATGAAGGGCAAATACAATACAATACAATTCAATAATAAGAATATACTTCAAGTTAAACGTAAACATTTCTTCTAACCAAATACAATACACACCATTCTTTTGCTTTGCGCGGTTTCTTTTCATGATTAGACTACTTTTCCCCCCTCGCATTTTTCAGTAGGACCTCTACAAACACCTCAATTATCATACACCCCTTGTATATATATTTTTTTCTTTCTCGTCTAATATCACTGAGAGTGAACAGACGTAAAATCGAAGACAACAACAACAACAACAACAACCATTCCACAAAGTTTCAAAACCTGGTACGAGGTTAGTTATCAATTTCTCTCTTGAGCCTTCCCCGTTTACGACATAACTCCGTTAACGACACCCTAGAAAAAATGAGCGGGGAAGTGGGGAGGGGTGGGGTGGGGTAGGAATTTATACTCTATACTTTTTTTAAAATGACACGGCAGGAAAGGCTCGGTAAATCAGAAGCAACAGGCTTTGAGAGCAGCGGGAGAGGGGAGTAGATATCAAAGGCATCCAGTTTAATGGACAAGAACAACAACATCTCATGTTCTGTCTGATAGAGAACCCGCTAGCTACCAGGCAATGAACTGGGGAAAGGATTCATGTGTGGGGATGATGGAGGGGGGTGGGGGGTGGGGGTGGGGTGTGGTGGACGGGAGAGTGGGGGTGGGGAGGAGGATGGGGGAGGTTATTTGTGTGTGTTTGTGTTTGTGTGTTTCTTCTTTAATTTAACGTCTTTTCACATTACGTAATATTAGACAAGTTGTGTGTGTGTGTGTGTGTGTGTGTGTGTGTGTGTGTGTGTGTGTGTGTGTGTGTGTGTGTGTGTTTGTGTGTGTTTGT
>CM054147.1:9256578-9264078 GCA_028751875.1 Rapana venosa | reverse complement strand
AGCTGAGGTCTCTGACACCTCGCTCCTCAACGACCGCGTGTCATGGTCAACTTTTGACATTGAAAATTTCTTAGAAAGTATTTTACCCAATAATAATAATAATAATAATAATAATAATAATAATAATAATAATAATAATAATAATAAATGGAACTTACATAGCGCTATGTCTTGCAAAGACAAATCAAAGCACATGCATTCAACCTAATCTTACACAGTCATGCAATCAATGATAAATAATCAATAGTTTATACAAACATGGTGCGCTGCAGACAAAATCTATTAACTAAAATTTCAATAGTCAAATGTTTTTCAAAAGCACACACACACTCACACAGGTCGTATACTTTAGCAGGGTGATAGGACATGGGTTAGTGAAGGTGGGATAGTTCTGACATGAAACAGGAGGGGGGAAATCTTAGGTTTGAAATAAATATGGCCTGGAGTATTGCAAAATCACAAACATGTTCATCGTCATTACAACTTCATGCAACAGGAGAGGGCGTACAGAGGCAGTATCTTTGAAATGGGTGATGACCTCTAGAATAATCCATTCCCTTAACTGATGACAATTTTTACAGAAAAAAAAGAATCGTAATTGTTCGAGTAACAGGTTAAAAAGTAAAAGGTAAAGGTATTCTCATAGCTATGCGGTCGTTGGGGAGCGAGATGTCACAGACCTCAGCTTCTCCAGGGGCCAGCATATTGAGGACGGCGCCCATCTCCTCTCCCTAACTGCTTTACCTTTCCCTGACCCTAAAGAGGGCAGGTATTCAATAACAGCTGGGTGACCTGGGGGACTGTACTGAAGCCAAGGCGCGCAAACAGTCACCCATTTACTTGGTAACCACGTTCAATGCTGCTTAATCTTAGCTTGGGGGAAAGCGAGTGTTCTGACCACTGAGCTATTCCGACCTCGATACTTATCAGAAAGAAGTCATAATTTCTATGGGGTTTTGTTTCTGAGGCAGAACACACTAAGCCTTGACACGGTTAAACAAGGGGTACAACCCTATACATTTTTTTTATATAACGTATTACTTGCGATGCGTATCTGTAAACCAGTACCATTGCAGCCCTGCTTCATCATTGAAAATCCCCCTGCGAAATAAAATTGTGTGTGGATGGTGTAGGGGCGTGTGTGTGTGTGTGTGTGTGTGTGTGTGTGTGTGTGTGTGTGTGTGTGTGTGTGTGTGTGTGTGTGTGTGGTGTGTGTGTGTTGTGTGTGTATGTATGTATGTATGTATATATGTATGTATGCATACATGCACGTATGTATAATATGTATATATGTATGTATGACTGTATGTATGTATGTATGTGCGCGTATGTGTGTGTGTGTGTGGGGAGGGGGGTGCGTGTGTGTGCGCTCGTGTGTGTGTATGTGTGCGTGTGTCTATGTGTATGTATGTGTGTGCGTGCGTGCGTGTGTGTGTATGTTTGTGTGCTTGCGTGGGCTCCTGTGTGTGTGCATTTGTGCGCGTGTGCGTGTGTGTGCGTGTGTGCGTGTATGTGTGTGTGCGTGTGTGTGCGAGTATGTGTGTGTGTGAGGGCTGAGAAGACAAAGACAAGCCTGGACTTCACTATAATAAATACAGGGCTGGATCAAGACTTGTGACGCAGACAAAGCAGTTCGCAGACGTCATGAAAACAAAATAATCCTTTAACAAAACAAAACACCACCTCTTCCTCCCCCTCTTCCTCCACCACTCCCACCACCTCCACCAACCCCCAGAAAACCCCAAACTTACAACCAACACCACCACCAACCATCCACACACGCACCACCACCATCACTACCACCATCACCATCACCACCACCACCACCACCCAGAAAAAACCCAAAACTTACATCCGACACCCCCCCCTCCCCACCCCCCCTGACGACCACCACCACCATCTCCACCACCATCACCACCCCAACAACCACCACCACTATCACCACCCCAACAACCACCACCACCACCACCACCATCACCATCACCACCACCAACACCACTACCAACACAGACAGGGATGGTTTTTCATTCCAAAATATCCAACAAGACCCAAGTTTTATTTTAAAAAGAGGGTTATATTTTTGTTCCCAAACAAGAGCAGAGCCAGAGTTTCTGTTTCATGCCGTCATGACACCAAACCCTGACGCTGCTGACGTTTGTTGTGACGTCTCGGTGGCAGGATTAGTCCTGACAGACAGATGGAACTGGTTTCGCCAACTTCTTGTCTTCTGAAATCCCCATTCCCCGTCCCCCCACCCCCTGACTCCAGTGAAAACATACAGGGAAAATCCCCAGCACAATGGAGTGAAGAATCGCTAACATTTCTTTTTTAAATTTAAAACAAACGCTGTATGTGTGTATGTGAGGCTTTTGTGGAAGGTTTGCAGGTTTGTGTGTGTGTAGGTGTGTGTGTGTGTGTGTGTGTTTGTGTGTATGTGTGTGTGTTTGTGTGTGTGTGTTTGTGTGTGTGTGTGTTTGTGTGTATGTGTGTGTGTGTGTGTGTGTAGTGTGTGTGAGTGAGTGTGTGTGTGTGTATGGGGGGGATGAGTGAGTGGGGGTAGGTGGAGGGATGGGAGGGGGTGGTGTGTGTATGCGTGCGTGCGTGTGTGTGTTGGTGTATGTGTGTGTGTGTGTGTGTGGTATGTGTGAGTATGCCCGCGCGCGCGCGCGCCCGTGTGTGTTTGTGTGTGTGGGGGGGGGGGGGGGGAGAGGGGGGGTAGAGGGGGTGATAGGTGGAAGAAGGGTGGAGGGGAGGGGAGAGAGATGGGAGGGGGGAACGGGGTGGGGGAGTTGTGTGTGGGTTGGGTGTGTGTGCGTGCGTGCGTGTATCTGTCTGTCTGTATATGTATGCATGCATGACTATGCATGTATGCGTGCATGCATGCATGCATGTATGTATGTATGTATGTATGTATGTATGTATGTATGTATGTATGCATGTATGTATGCATGGATGGATGTATGGATGGATGGATGAATGTACGTATGAATCGTACGAATGCAATGCGTACATACGACTGTAAATTCGAGTTAAAAGAGAAGGGGTGCATGGGTGCATGCCTAAGTGCGTGCAACTGAGCATGCCGCATATGCGCACATAAATGCACCCCCCTCGACCACACACATGCTCCCCCTTGCGGGCGTGCACACACACACACGAATATATGATTCCTTAACTGTTTTCTAAGCAAACAGAAACTGAAGCATTAGTGAGCATAGGTGGGCGAGGTGGTCTCTGTTCTGTGTGGAATAACATTGTTACAGGTGGTGGATGTCAGTCTGATGAGGAACAGGGTGTGCTTGCAGAATTCAGGCAATGAACATTGAAGATGACATACGATTTACATTTATTTTTTCTGGGACGAGTTTTGCAATGTAGTTCTGGCTGGGTGGGTGTTTTGGAAACAAGCTAGGATTTAATATGTTACTTATATATTTTGTACGATACTGCATTGTGTGGTCTGTCAGGCTGTCTGGCTGGTTGGCTGGTTGGCTGTTTCTCTGTCTGTCTGGCTGTCTGTTCTTCTTCACCGCTCCTGACGAATATACACTTGGAGTGTGTGTGCGTGTGTGTGTGTGTGTGTGTGTGTGTGTGTGTGTGTGTGTGTGTGTGTGTGTGTTTGTGTGTGTGTGTGTGTGTGTGAGTGTGTGACTGTGTGTGTAAGAGAGGAGGAGAGAGAGAGAGAGAGAGAGAGAGAGAGAGAGAGAGAGAGAGAGAGAGAGAGAGAGAGAGAGAGAGAGAGAGAGGAGAGAGAGAGAGAGAGAAAGAGGGGAGAGAGAGAGAGAGGAGAGAGAGAGATATCCCAAACTAGGATTTTTCTAAGCAAGAAATGTTTGCGAACCTATGTTTATCACATGTCAATAAAACTACCCCAGTCTTGTATTCACTACTTTAAAAAGAAAATAGCAGTGTTGAAGCATTCCATCCGCAGAAGATGTGTCAGAAAAAAAATTCTTTAGAGTTGAAGAACAATGCCAACAACCCAGTCACTTCAGGAGAACAGCCTATTACAAAGCGGACCTCTTGTCATACCTTAAGTGTGAGGTGAGCTGACGGTCAAATCAAGTCAAATCAATTCAAAATACTTTAATCCTCCCATAAAGGGCAATAACTTGGCTATTTCAGAGAAGCAATTCCAACGTTGCTACCTTACCTCTGATTTCAATTCCACTGCTTCCGTGTACATCCTACCTTAGCATCTCTATGCCTGATAACGTTACTAGAAATCAATCATGGCTGCGGGGATTCTGAAAGAGCAAGCAAACTGAAGATGCTCTGCCGGGAAGTCCAGAGAACATGACACGTACTGAGACCCCCAGAGTTCATTTAAAAACAAAGCAAAGCAAACAAAACAGTAGAAGTTGACAGCCAGTTACAACTTTGGTCAGTGGAACAGTGGATCCTTGGTCTGGCGGCAGTGCAACTGATTAGACAGTGAGGGGTTGCGAGTTTGATTCCACATGAAGCCAGACTTTTTTCCCATGCAGGGTGTTGGGATATCGATGCTTATTTTTGAATAAATCCATAAAACTTAGTCTCGTTTTCTCGTCGAACTCTCAGACAGCAACGGTTGTTGTCTGTCATATGAACATTGCATATGCATTGCGCTGGCGTTAAGCGCCTGACAAGTCAGGCCCAGCACATCCGACTTTGGCAAGGAAGAGAATCATTATCTTGAAGTCTTACTGGAAAACAGACAGGAGGATGGATAAAAAAAAAGGTAGAAAATACAAAGAAGAAGGTGGGAGAAAGGAAACGAACAAAGCAGAAACAAAGAGAGGGATAGAAAAAAAAGGAATTCCTAGCACTGAATTTCCAGAAGATGGGGATGCTATTTATACTGACAGCCCGACAGCCACCCCCCACATCCCCTTTCACAAACAAACATATTCCCATGATCTAAGTCCTATAGGTGCTATACGCTTAGTACACATAGAAGAACCTACAGCAAAAAAGAGAGATTCTCTAGCAGAATTCTGTGGAATTAAGCCACTCTTTTAGGAAACAAGATATACAAAGACAGGAACAAATACGTTGAAAATGTGGCACTGCACTCTGACAATGCGCTGTCCCTGAAAGAGTAGCCTGATTCTCTTTTGCAGAGAAACCTGATGTAATTGAAGGTGAAGCATGAAATCCTAAACTTGTCAAAGGACCCTGGAAAACGAGAAGGACATAGCCAGACTGTTTTGAGGTGCGACAAACAGGATAGTCTGTATCAAAGACGCCGGAGATTCGCTGTGACGGCTGTAAGTGTCAGTGAAAAGGAAGAAGAACATGTGAAATGAATAGTTTTCATAGAGAGAGTTTCCCAGGATAAGGAAGATATTAGTGTCTTCCAGCTGCCCCAAACTATTGTTTCGCATATTTCCTTGACACATACTTGTGACAGAGAGAAGGTTTTATTTTACATTATACTTTTACATTGTCAAAGCAAAGAAGACAACTATGGCGATCTTCATCTGTCAACAATCATAGTTACGAGTTGTTCATATTAAAATCAGTAGCCTAACTGCGTAACTGGGTACAATTGCTGTCAGAAACTTTTTTTTTGACGTTCATGTGCAGTACATAAATATGATAAAAATATTTTCTAAAAAACGTTCCCCAAACTGAGCAAAATTAGGTGTAATAATTTTGACTCTAGACAATACAACTCTATTGTTTCCAATCAAAGTGATAACTATTTTATCATAAAAAAACAACCCAAAACTACCAGCACTTGCTTTTAGCACACATACAAACTGATAACATCAAAGCCCTCAAAAAAGCAAGTTGTAACACAAAGGCACAGCGCTTATATGCACGGCTACCTACTTTCATGTTGAAAACTACAGTTTACAGCTTTTGACACAGCAGGGGCAAACAAACAAGTGGCAGTGTTAAAGAAAACAGACATAACACTGGCTCCGAAAGTGAGATGATCAGGCGCCTGTGAAGCTGAACCGATCTTGCTTTGTGTCTGGCTGTTTGTTCAGTAAACATACAGGTGCTAGCTATACTGGATTCCTGCTGACTGCAAGAGAGAAGGCTGCAGTTTCTCTCTCTTGTGTGTGTTGTAACATTGTTTGGGCTGTTTGTCTTTCTCTCTGTGCATGTTTTGGGAATGTGTGCGGCGTTGTTGTGGTGTGTGTTGATGGTGTTGGTTTCCTGATCTTCTCTTGACGTTTTTTTTGTGTGTTATGTGTTTGTGTATCTTGTATTTGTATTTCTCAGCATGAAGGAAACAATATTACTGACTTTATTTCTTGAACTTTTTTTTTAAAAAGGGTGGGGGGGGGGGGGTTGGGGTGGGGGGGTAGGTGGTGAGGTGGTGTGATGAGCTGTTTAAGTTTCCTATTTATTGTGTAATCTGATTATTTGCATCTGTTGGGGTTTTTTTTCAATGTTGGGGGGGGGGGGGGGGGGGGGGTTTGCATATTTGGGGGATTATGATATTTATTTTGCAACTTTTTTGAGGAATGGGGGATGGAGGGGGGGGGTAATATTGATTTTTTTTTGTTTGGTTTTTGTTTGTTTTAGAATATTTTTGTTTGGTTTCTTGTTTTGTGCTGTTTTGAAAGGGGGGGGGAGAGGAGAGAGGAGGAGTGAGAGATTTCGAGAGATTGTTTAGTTGGATGTTGATTGAGTTTGTTATAAGATTGTTTGATAGACTGTTTTACTGACTTGACAAGAAGAATGTGAGATAGAGAGAGAGGAAGAGAGGAGAGTAGACAGAAGAGACGAGACACAGAGAGAGAGAGGGAATGGGGGGGGCAGGAACATAGACACAGATAGAAAACAAAAAAACAGATTGAAAAACAGACTGGAAAAATAAACTCAAAGTCAGACAGACAACTACAAGAAAACAAAGAGAGAAAGAAAATGAAGACAAGAGACAGAAACAAACACACAGCCAGAGAAAAGACTCAACACTTTAAAAAAAACAATCTACTCTAGTGTTTACAACAGGCTCTTATTGTTTTCAACATTCAAACAGTTTGTCAAGAGTTGTGAGATTATGAAAAAAAAAAAGCCAAAAAGGAATGAAAGCCAAGAGACAGGATTGCTGCAAGTGTGTGCTCAAATTTAAGGGGAGGGAGGGAGGGAAGGGGATGGAAGGACAGAGATACCCAAGAAAATTGATCCTTCAAGGCTTCTCAATCCTTGCCCCTCCCTTCCCCACCCCATTCCAACACCCTCTACCCTCGTGGGATTTGTTTTCCCGTTTTTGTGTGTGGTTGCTCTTCTTTTTCACTTTGGGTTGCTTTTTTCTGTTTACATTTTAAATAAGCCCGTCCAGTGCTATCAAGACCTTGTCTGATCGAATTTCATGCCTGAATCTTATTGTGTTGTTGTTGTTGTGTTGTTTGGTTTTATCTCTTTTTCTTCTTCTTTTCTTCTTCTTCTTTTCTTCTTCTTTTCTCTTTCTTTTTTTCTTTTCTTCTTCTTTCTTCTTCTTCTTCTTCTTCTTCTTTTTCTTCTTCTTCTTTGCATTCTTTTTGCAATTGTTTTTGTTGT
>CM054147.1:9246578-9251578 GCA_028751875.1 Rapana venosa | reverse complement strand
AGAATGCGAAGAATGCGAAGAAAGAAGAAGAAGAATGCGAAAGAATTGCGAAGAGAAGAAGAAGAAGAAGAAAGAAGAAGAAGAAGAAGAAGAGAAGAAGAACAAGAAAAGAACAAGAACAGAAGAACAAGAAGAACAAGAAGCAAAGAAGAATTGCGAAGAAGAAGAATTGCGAAGAATTGCGAAGAAGAGAGAAGAAGAAGAAGAAGAGAAGAAGAAGAAGAAGAAGAAGAAGAAGAAGAAGAAGAAGAAGAAGAATGCGAAGAAGGAAGAAGAATGCGAAGAAGAAGAAGAAGAAGAAGAAAAAGAAGAAGAATTGCGAAGAAGAAGAATTGCGAAGAAGAAGAAGAAGAATGCGAAGAAGAATTGCGAAGAAGAATTGTGAAGAAGAAGAAGAAGAAGAAGAAGAAGAAGAAGAAGAAGAAGAAGAAGAAGAAGAAGAAGAAGAAGAAGAAGAAGAAGAAGAATTGCGAAAAAGAAGAAGAAGAAGAAGAAGAAATTGCGAAAAGAAAGAAGAATTGCGAAGAAGAAGAAGAAGAAGAAGAAGAATTGCGAAGGAAGAAGAAGAAATTGCGAAGAAAAAGAAGAAGAAGAAGAAGAATTGCGAAGAAGAAGAAGAAGAATTGCGAAGAAGAAGAAGAAGAATTGCGAAGAAGAAGAAGAAGAAGAGAAGAAGAAGAAGAAGAAGAAGAAGAAGAAGAAGAAGAAAGAAAGAAGAGAAGAAGAGAAGAAGAAGGAGAAGAAGAAGAAGAAGAAGAAGAAGAAGAAGAAGAGAAGAAGAAGAGAAGAAGAAGAAGAAAGAAGAAGAAGAAGAATTGCGATGAAGAAGAATTGCGAAGAGAGAATGCGAAGAAGAAGAATTGCAAAAAGAAGAATTGCGAAGAAGAAGAAGAAGAAGAAGAAGAAGAAGAAGAAAGAAGAAGAAGAAGAAGAAGAAGAAGAGAAGAAGAAGAATTGCAAAAAAGAAGAATTGCGAAGAAAGAATGCGAAGAAGAAGAAGAAGAAGAAAGAAGAAGAAGAAGAAAGAAGAAGAAGAAGAATGGAAGAAGAAGAAGAAGAAGAATTGCAAAGAAGAAGAATTGCGAAGAAGAAGAAGAAGAAGAGAAGAAGAAGAAGAAGAAGAAGAAGAAGAAGAAGAAGAAGAAGAAGAAGAAGAAGAAGAAGAAGAAGAATGCCAAGAAAAAGCCCAAAACTGTGATCCCTCCTTCTCCTCAGTAACCCTCCCTCCCCAAGAAAACCGAAACGAAAAAAGAAGAAAAAAACGAGTAGAAGAAAAGAAAACAACAAATACCCCCTCCTTCTCCCCAATAAAAAAGCAACAAAATCGAAAACAAACACAATATAAAAACTCACACGAGAAGAATGAAAGCGAAAAAAACAAAACACAGAAAATCCCCTTAAACACATATATTGTTCCAAACAATCAAAATTTAGAAAGAAAGACCGGACAACAACAACAACAAAAAAGAAGAAAAAAGAAAGAAAGAAAGAAAGGTAGAAAAGCAGGAAGGAATAAAAAACAAGATGGAATGAAAGAAAGAAGGACAGAAAGAAATATTTATTAGGAACGAAGAAAGACAGATGCAACAAGAAGACCAATACATTTGAAAATTATTTTTTAAAATCAAAGAAATGAAAATTTTGAAAGAAAAAATAAAAGAAAAACAATATGAAAAGCAACGCCAAAACTGAAATCTAAAAAGTTCATCAGCTGTTAGTATCTTCAGCACTAAAACATGCGCGCGCGCGCGCGCGCACGCACGCACACACACACGCACACACAAATACTCAATGTAACAACCGCCATCATCACACATACACCCCCCCCCCCCTACACACACACCTACACACACAAACCTACACACACACAAACATGCAAACCTACACACACACAGACACACACACACAGACCTACACACACACACACATCCCACTACACACACACACACACACACCACTACACACAACACACACAGCCTACACACACACTCCCACTACACACACACACACCACTACCACCACACACACACACAAGCACACACACACACACACAAGCACAACACGCACAACACACATACACACAACTACACACCATACACAACACATACACACACATACACACACACACAACCTACACACACACTACACACACTACACACACACCTACACACACACACAACCACACCCACCACCCCACACACACACACACAACACAACACACACACTCACACACACCACACATACACACACACACACCACACACACACACACACACACACCACTACACTACACAAGCCCCCCACCCCCACCCCACCCCCAACACACACACACACACACACACCACTATAATCAGTTCATTCACTTACCATTCAGGTTTTGATTGTTGTTTTTTGTTTTTAGGCTGTGCCAGCACGTAGAAAACCTAACAGCACCAACCAACACGACAGCTAGGCGAATGTTCCTGGCAGCCTGAGAACAGGTCTGGAATCGGCTTTAGTCAGTCAACCTGTCTGTCTGTCAGGCTCTGTGCAGTGTCTGACTCTCTACTTCTCTTCTCGTAGCACCTCTCTTCTCGTAGCACCTCTCTTCTCGCAGCACCTCTCTTCTCGTAGCACCTCTCTTCTCGTAGCACCTCTCTTCTCGTCTTCTCTGGAGCCTTTCCTCCTCCTCTCTCTTGCACCTCTTCTTTCTGGTCTTCTTTTGTGGCACCTCTCTCTTCTCTTCTCGTCTTTCTTGACGTCTTCTGTGGCTCTTCTCTTCTCTTCTAGTCTTCTCTGGCACCTTTTTATTCCTGGTCTTCTTTTTGGCGCCTCTCCTTTCGTCTTCTTTTGGCGCCTCTCTTTTCGTCTTCACCAGAAACCTCTCTTCTTTCTTGTCTTCTCTTGCACCTCTCTTCTTTCTTGTCTTCTCTTGCACCTCTCTTCTTTTTCTTCAATGGCACCTCTCTTCTTTTATTCACTGGCACCTCTTTTCTCTTCTCACTGGCACCTCTGTTTTTGTCATGGCACCTCTTCTTTATTCTTCACTGGCACCCTTTTCGTTCACTTCAACTGGCAACTCTCATTTCGAGTCACAGGCAACTCGTTTTCTTTGCGCCTCAGTATTGAGCGATGATCTGAAAACAACATGGACGACCGTTAGATAGGTCAGCAGCGCATTCAACTGGAAAGGGAGAATCAATCAATTCGAGTCAATCAAATTCTTTTATTTTGAGGATAATTAAATAAACACTTTGTGTTTTTCTTTATATTCAGTCGCACATTAACTGGAGAAATTATGAGAAGAGAGAGGGAGAGAGGAGAAGAAGACAGAGACAGACAGACAGACAGACGGACAGAAGACAGACGGACAAACGAGACAGACAGACGGCAGACAATGGACAGACAAACAAGCAGAACAGAGACAGAGAGATAGACAGAGCTAGAAAGACAGATAGACACACAGACAAATAGACAGGAAGACAGACACACAGACAGGGAGAGAAAAAGAGACAGACAGAGACAGACAGACATGCAGACAGCTTTGGAGGGGGAGAGAGGGATTGAAACAGAACTTACAGAAAGTAAAACTTTTATAAACTGGCTACTGTCATACGCAGCTCTGAAGCTGCCAGTCTTAAGAAGCAACGAACATGACTGTACTGGCTTCTCCATAGTTTTGGCCATAACATGTCAACAGCCATAAACCAAAATGACTCAGAAAGTACAGGGTTTTAAAGAAAGCAAAAGAAACACTTAAGATTCCCTATGTCAAGTTCGGCCTTATTTAACTGGCTGCCTGGTTGAATGATTGGTTGGCAGTTTGGTGAGTTAGGTCGTGGATGGGTTTCTGTTTGGTGGGTTAGTTCGTGGATGGTTGGCTGGTTAGTTGGCTGGTTGATTAGTGAGTTGGCTGTATCGCTCAGTTTTTGTGTTTTTATTGTCTCATTGACTTTACAAATTCTGTACACACGAAGTCACTAGTGTAGGAGAACAAGCAAACCACTGGATATTGTGAACTTTCACCCGTTCTTATACTCATTTTATATCACTCCATGTTCTGACCCCCACCCCCTCCCCTAAAACAACCACACGGCACATTGTCTTTTGTTTGAGAAAATGTCAAATTAGCAAAAGGATTTCTTTAGAAACGGAATCAAAGCATGCACACAAACATGATAACTGCTACTAGACTTGCAACGAACTCTTCTGTGATGTCCGAGCCTGTTCAACGATTAAGCTTATCGATTTTCTAGAAGGAACCAAGTCTTATTGCTTTCGATTTTTTTCTCCAGTGTCTGATGTCCCAGTGCCACTTTTCCCACGACGCTCATCCCAACCTCATCACTTACAGCCTCCCAGAAACCATACATACATACATACATACATACATACATACATACATACATACATACATACATACCCTTTTGATGTTGGGATGGATGTGACGTCACCAGCAATGCTCAATTATTTTTCCTACTCGTCCACCAAAGAAGATGGGCTTTGCTCAGGTAAATAATTATGTACAGTTCGTGTACAAGAGCTTTGTGAGAGGAAGAGAAAAATATAACATGTATTTCTTGATGGGGGAAAAGTTGTGGAAATTGCCGATTGACGTCACACCTAACATTACTTCAAGAGGATTGAATATACTGGCTAAAGAAACTCATTCCGTCAGATCTTCAGAGAGAGAGCGAGAGAGAGAGAGAGACAGAGACAGAGAGAGAGAGAGAGAGACAGACAGACAGACAGACAGACACAGACAGACAGACAGACACAGACAGCTAGACAGACAGACACAGACATAGACAGAGAAAAAGCACGCAAGCCACACACATTTATCAGTGTCAGTCAGTCTCTCTGTGAAAGACCACCATCCAGGGGGAAAAAAAGATCCTTCTTCATTGGTCTTCGTTCGTTCTCTTCAAGGCTTCTACTCACTTAGACCTGTTCTGACCCAATACACTAAACAAGACCACCACCACCACCACCTTACTTTTCTGACCACACCAATCATTATTT
>CM054147.1:9234078-9239078 GCA_028751875.1 Rapana venosa | reverse complement strand
TCTCTCTCCATAGCTATCTAGCTATCTCTATCTCTCCAAAAGTATCAATATAACACTGTCAGTTCTATCTAGAACATCAAATAGAGAACACAGTCATTATCTATACAGCTATCCAGATGTATTATTCGTTCCATAAATAGGAGGAGCAAAATTGTCATGTCAAAATGTCATTTAACGATGGGTATGTTTATTGAATGAGCTTTTCATGTACAAAAACGGTCCTGATCATCCTGAACTGAAATGTTTTAATTTTGACTGATACCGATTTTGATGTCTACTAACAAAATGTCGCTGGCCCTCCTTCCTTCCTTCCTTCCTTCCCTGCTTTCTCTTTGCCACTACTCTTCCCTGCAGAACTGATGTCAACAAATGGGTTCTTGCGTTTTCTGTGTTGTGTTCCCCATATATTTCAACTGTCTTTTGCTGATCTCTATAAACTTGTATTTGAAGCTGGACAGCTTGTTCCTTCAGGAGGAAGGTGGCAGAATGGTTCAGACGCTCGTCTGCCGGTGTTGGAGACGTGAGGTTCGCCTCTCCCTTTTCTCCCCAGTCTGATTGGGAAAGTGGACTGAGCGTTTAGTCCAGCAGGTGGACAAAAAACACGAACAGTCTTAGGTTCAATTCAACCCCAACACTCACTCTCTCTCTCTCTCTCTCTCTCTCTCCTCTCTCTCCATCTCTCTCTCTCTCTCTCTCTCTCTCTCTCTCCCCTCTCTCTTCTCGTCTCTCTCTCTCTCTCTCTTATATCCCTAAGGGCGGGGACTGGATGCAAAAAGCACATGGGTGCGTATTCATTATCCTCGAAGTAAAAGAATTGGTCATTTTCATTGTCATTCAGCACGCTGTCATATGTTCTTTTGTCTGTCCATTTTACTCCGAGGAGATGCCTGAAGAACTACATTTCTGCCGCGTTTATCTTATTTTCGCCATCTTTCTTCAAAATCCAGGTTTTATATTTGTATATTGGAAATTTATCCCCCATCCATTAGACCATGAGTGGTGGTCTGGGCGCTAGTCTTTCGGATGAGACGATAAACCGAGGTCCCGTGTGTTACACGTAATTATTTAGCGCACGTAAAAAAACCCACGGCAACAAGAGAGTTGTCCCTGGCAAAATTCTTAGAAAAAAGCCACTCTGATAGGGAAACAAATACAGCTGCAGAAAAAAAAAAAAAAAAAAAAAAAAAGGGTGAAAGGGTGGCGCAGCGCTAAGTGGCGACGCGTTCTCCCGCTCTCCCCGGGGAGAGCAGCCCGAATTTCACGGAGAGAAATCTGCCATGACTTAAAGTGGTATGAAATAAAATCTGAGCGCTTTGATTTGTTGCTTTACAAGATTCAGCGCTATATAAATTCCATACATTATTATTATTATTATTATATCACAACAGGCCAAATTAAGCAGTGTAACATTCTTATCTTCAGCTTTGCTAGTATGCATCTATCATTCCATGTGTTGTTCTAATGAACTTTCTTGTTTGCATGGCCATGCTTATTCTTGATCTGATATCCTTGCTGCAAGATCCTGCATTAGTTTTGACACAGCCCAAGTCCACAAAGTTGTTGAGGACTCTGTTATATTTTGGGTGTATGCTCTGCTGAGGCTGATTAGCTGATCCTTCTATTCCCATGACTTTGGTCTTTTTGACATTTCGTTTCAGTCCTGCCTTGCTTCATCATCCCTTAATTCATCAGACGCTACTCTAGGATTCGAACCCAGGACATCATGGATCTACATGATTGAAGACAAACGGTCTTAACCAATCGGATATAGTGTTGTACTTAATGTAGATTTCTCCTCATACTTGGGATGTCTCCTTCGAATATGTTGTTGTTGTCATCGGAGAGGGAAAGAAAGATGGTGGTAAAGCCACAGAGAATGAGTGAATACATAGGGATGGATGAGCGAATGAACGAATAAACAAACAAATGAATGAATGGCGAACAGGTAAAAGTAAAAAGGTAAAGGAGTTCCCATAAGCTATGCTGTCGTTGGAGAGCGAGCGAGATGTCAGAGACCTCACTTCTCTAGGGCCAGCATATTGAGGGCGGCGCCCATCTCCTCTCCCACGCTGCTTTACCTTCCCTGACCCTAAAGAGGGCAGGTACCCATTTACAGCTGGGTGAACTGGGGAACTGTACTGGAGCCAAGGCGTGCAAACTAAACGGTCACCCATCCACTTGGAAACCACGCTCGATGCTGCTTAACCTTTGCTTGGGGGAAAGCGAGTGCTCTGACCACTGAGCTCCTCTGACAGACAAACAGACAGACAGACAAACAGACAGACAGACAGACAAACAGAGACATCATGCTAGGAGACAGAGCCAAATCTTCTTATCCGGAATTGCAAGAATCTACAAAGAAAGGCCTGCAACAGTGATACACTTCGGCAGTAACATAGGCCCTGTCTGAGGCCTGTCTGCGGCTTTACATTATGGGAAGTTAACGCAGATAATCTGTGCTACGTTAAAAAGCTTTATCGCCTTTCCATTCCTCTGCAATAAAAGTTCTATGCCTCTGCATGTGTGTGTGTGTGTTTTGTGTGTGTGTGTGTGTGTGTGTGTTGTGTGTTTATCTGTGTGTTTGTCTCTCTGTGGGTCTGTGTGTATGTCTGTCTGTCTGTCTGTCACTCCCTCTCTCTCTCTAAAGTATATGAGTGCTTACTCCATTATCCTCGAAATAAAAGAATAAAACATAAACAAGATTAAAACTCTCTCTATGTCTCTCTCTATGTCTCTCTCTCTCTGTCTCTCCCTCCCTTCCTCTCTCTCTCTCTCTCTCTCTCGCTCTCTCTCTCTCTCTCTTAAGTACATGAATGCTTATTCCATTTTCCTTGACATAAAAGAATAACAATAGATAAGATAAAAAGCTCTCTCTCGACAGAGAGAGAGAGAGAGAGAGAGAGAGAGAGAGAGAGAGAGAGAGAGAGAGAGAGAGAGAGAGAGACAGACAGACAGACAGACAGACAGACAGACAAACCGATCTCAAGATATATAAAACAGACAGATACTGACTCGAACAGCAACATGCTGAGCCACATAAACACACTTCTCCGTGCTGTCCAATCAAATTAATGAGCAAGCATTTTTTTAAAGGTTTTGCGTCATGGAACTGATATCAGAAATGGGCGGAAAGAAAGAAAACACAGAGAAAAGGGGGGAAAACGAGAAAGACAAGAGGAGAGGGGGGGTGGGGGGTGGCAGAGAAGGAGGAGGGCGATGAAGTAGAGACAGAGAGACAGATAGAGAGACAGAGGGACAGACAGACAGAGAAAGAGATAGAAGGGGAAGATGAGGATGATTATGATGATGACGGTGATGATGATGATGATGATGATGATGATGATGATGATGATGATGATGATGATGATGATGATGATGATGATGATGGTGATGATGATGTTGTTGCTGCTGCTGTTGCTGTTGCTGCTGCTGCTGCTGCTGATGATGATGATGACGATTTCCAAAGCTAACAGATAAGCATAGATATGTGTTGTTTTTCGTTCATGGAACCGTTAACCCTGAACAGTCGTCCTAATAACTACAATGACAAATCAATAACTTTATATAAATAAGTGATTATAAAAACTAATCTACATAGATCATACACAGACTGTCAAACTAATCTGAACAACAGAAAGATAATGGAATCAAAATACATTTTCAGAACAACACACTCAAACACCCAAAAGGAATAACACAGCAAGTAAAGATAAATGGTTGAAGCACAAGTCTTGATTAAACATGGCAAACACACACACACACACACACACACACACACACACACACACACACACACACACACACACACACAAGGGGGAGAGGCTTATCTTCTGAACAAGATTTATGATGATTTGATGTCAGTCCAAAAGAGTCGGCAAATACTTGAGAGTAATAACTGTTATCTAGTAAGCTTAATTTTGTCTTGGGGGCCAGTTCGTTTTGACATTAATAATTTGAGGTTGTTTGAGTTAAAACAAGTCGCTCCCTCTGTCTGTCTGTCAGTCAGTCTAACAAGTCGCTCCCTCTGTCTGTCTGTCAGTCAGTCTGTCTGTCTGTTTTACGATCTGTCTCTGTATCTATCTCTCTGTCTCATCATCTTCCTTCTACTCTTATTAAGTTTTCACCTATGTCCACTTTAAAAAAAACAAAAACTTTCATCGGACCTTAACCTCTATCTTTCTGCTCCGTCTGTAATACAAGATTGTGGAGGAGCAAAACAAGCAAGGAAACAAACAAACAAACAAACAAACAGACAGACAGACAGACAGACAGACAGACAGACAAACATAATTATACTGTAGGATATGAGAGTTGCTAAAAAGTGACGCCTTTACTTGTGTGTGTGTGTGTTGTGTATGTGTGTGTATGTGTGTGTTTGTGTGTGTTGTGTGGTGTGTGTGTTTGTGTGTGTGTTGTGTGTTTTGTATTGTGTGTGTGTTGTGTGTGTGTGTGTGCGTGTGTGTGTGTGTTGTGTGTGTGTGTGGTGTGTGTGTTGTGTGTGTGTGTGTGTGTGTTTGTTTGTGTGTTTGTGTGTGCGCGCGCGCGTGCGTCCATGCATGAGTGCATTCATGAATGTATGCGTGTAAATAAACATAATTCGAGTGATTCCTTGTTAACATTGTCATTAACATTAACTATACGGTATCTTTAGTTTAAATGAACAAACAAAAAGAAAAACCAAGCAAACGGTAAATACGATTTCAAGATAAGGTATAAAACAATGAAGTTTATCAATAAAACAGATCCTCGAGGAACACCATCAAAATACGAAAAAATTACGATACAGAACAGGCACCACTGAACACCACCAAAGTGACCTAGCAGTAGTGCAGGGCCACTCCGGCTGGTGGTCCCACGGCGGTCTAACATTAACGGGCTTCCTGTGGACTTCCGACCCTAAGGATGCGGAATAACGAATCTGGGTATTACTTCTGTGGAGAGATTGAAATGAGCGGTGTAGGAAAGCAGGACAGGAACGTCACGAGATGGGGCAACCAAAA
>CM054147.1:9224078-9229078 GCA_028751875.1 Rapana venosa | reverse complement strand
ACACAAACACACAACACACACACACACACACACACACAACACACACACACACACAAAGTAAAAGCGTCACATTTGAACAAACTCTTGTATCCTATAATGTACAGGGGAGGGTGTGTGCTGGCAACACCAACTTGTTTCCGCTTCTAGATGAAGTAGTGCTTCGACCAAAACGGAACATTCCAGAATCCCCCTCCCCTCCCCCCCCCCCCCCCACCCCCCACCCCACCCCCCCCCCCCCCCCCCCCCCCCAGCCCACCTATCACCACCAACCCACTTTCCCCGTCTCCACCCACTTCCCTCTCAAGTATTCAACCACTAGGCTACAAGCAAGCACATCCCACCTTTTAGCCAACTCAGATATATATCATTCATTCTCTCTCTCTCTCTCTGCAGGCCCAAAGTGTTGCAAGCTTCCAGTTTATTTTTCCTGAAGATCAGATCAACTCTTGGGAGATAGAAGGGATGCCGAGATGAGCAGACAGCTGCTGTTGCTGCTGCTGCTGCTGTTCCTGTTGCTGTTGTAGTGAGACATCTGTTAGGTAGAGAGAGAGAGGGAGGAGGGAAGAGAGGAGAGGAGAGAAGAGGGGAGAGAGAGAGAGAGGAGAGGAGAGGAGGGGAAGAGGAGAGAGAGATGAAGAGAGAGAGGAGATGAGTGGAGAGGGGGAGAGAGAGAGAGAGAGAGAGAGAGAGAGAGAGAGAGAGAGAGAGAGAGAGAGGAGATGAGGGGGGAGGAGAGGAGAGGAGAGAGAGAAGGAGAGGAGAGAGAGAGGAGAGAGAGAGAGAGAGAGAGAGAGAAGAGAGAGAGGAGATGAGAGGAGAGGGAGGAGAGGAAGGGAGGAGAGAGAGAGAGAGAGAGAGAGAGAGAGAGAGGGAGAGAGAGAGAGAGAGAGAGAGAAGAGGGAGGGGGTGGGGACAGAGAGCGAGAAAAGAGAGAGAGGAGAGAGGGGGAAGGGGGGGGGGGGTACAGGAGTGGAGAGAGAGAGATTGCTTGTGGTGTGAATGTTTGTGTTTTGTGTTTTGTTTTGCTTAGTTGGTATTTTTGTCTGTCTGTCTGTCTGTCTGTCTGTCTGTCTGTCTGTCTCTCTTTCTCTCTCTCTGTCTGTCATGGAGCTGCTTTGCTTTATTTATATTTTTATTTATTTATATACCACTTTAAGTCACGAGATTTCTCTGCGTGAAATTCGGGCTGCTCTCCCCGGGGAGAGCACGTCGCCACAAGAGCGGCGCCACCCTTTTTTTTTCTTTTTGGTCTGCAACTGTATTTCTTTCCCTATCAGAGTGGCTTTTTTCTAAGAATTTTGCCAGGGACAACTCTCTTGTTGCCGTGGGTTCTTTTTCGTGCGCTGCATAATTTTCTGTAACACACGGGACCTCGGTTTATCGTCTCATCCGAAAGACTAGCGCCCAGACCACCACTCATGGTCTAATGGATGGGGGAAAAGTTTCGGGCCCAGACGGGATACGAACCACGCACACTTCCGACCCGGACTTTTCGCTTTCTAGACAGGCGCGTTACCTCTAGACCACCGATCCACTGCTTGTCTGTGTATTAAGACGGGAAGATCATGTGGGTAATGGGGCTTATGTCTTATGCATCCAGAAGAGAGGAGTAAAGTTCTTTCGAGCCAGAAGGCCCATAGAGCCGGAGCTTATCCCGGTTTCTGTAGCGTTAAGCGAACTGATGGTTTTTCACCACCCCTGTGACAGGACGCTAGTCTGTCGCCAGATACTTCCCCAGCAGAGCTGGTACCCACTTGTACACCTGGGTGGAGTGAGGAAAATAGGAGTAAAGTGTCTTTCCCAAGGGCACAACACCGAGCCGAGCGGGGATCGAACCCGCGACCTCTGGATCACGAGTTGACCGCCTAAACCACTCGACCACGGTGCCTCCTCAGAAGAGAGGAGAGGAGATATATATTCTTTGCTTGTGGTGTGATTTTTTGTTTTGTTTTTGTTTAGCTCTCTCTCTCTCTCTCTCTCTCTCTCTCTCTCTCTCTCTCTCTCTGTCTCTCTCCCTCTCTGTTTCTCTCTCCTGGAGTTGCTTTGCTTGTCTGTGTATTAATTAAGACGGGAAGATCATGTGGGTAATGGGCATTTTGTCATGGCTTATGTCTTGTGTAAATAAACTATACAGAGTAAAGGAGTGGAGAGAGAGAGAGAGAGAGAGAGAGAGAGAGAGAGAGAGAGAGAGAGAGAGAGCAAGCAGAGGAGGTATATCCTTTGCTTGTAGTGTGATTTTTGTATGTGTGATTTGTTTTTGCGTTGGTATTTTTGTCTTTTTCTCTCTTCTGGAGTTGATTTGCTTGTATTATTGCAGATATTATGGGAGATCATGTGGGTAAAGAGGCTGATGTCTTGTGGATTATGTCTTCTGTGTGCAGTGGAGAGGAGAGGAGAGGAGAGATATTCATTGCTTGTGGCGTGATTTTATTTTGGTTTTGCTTTTGCTTTTGCTTTCCCCTCACACACTCTCTCTCTCTCTCTCTCTCTCTCTCTCTCTCTCTCTCTCTCTCTCTCTCTCTCTCTCTCTCTCTCTCTGTCTCCTAGAGTTGATTTGCTTGTATTGTTACAGATATTATGGGAGATCATCATGTGTGGGTAAAGGACATGCTTATGTCTTGTGTAAATAGATAAGCAGGTCGATGGAATAGAAATAGGTTGGGATAGAATGTGTGTGTGGTGGAGGGGGGGGGGGGGGGGGGGGGTGAGGGGGGGAGATGGTGTGTGTATGTGTGAGGTTGCTTGGCGTGGTGGTGGTGATGGCCGTGTGTATGTGTATGTGTGTGTCCTTTCCCAGGTTATTCTAATCTTCTCTTCCCAATTCCAGTTTCCTTTCGCTATGACTTTGTGTTTTAGCTAGCGCCTCCCTTTTTCCCTATTATGGAAAAAAAACAATTGAGTTGTGACGTGCCTGGATTTTTTCCACATGCAATAATGTTTTCTTGAATTATGAACCTCTGTCTCTCTCTGTCTCTCTGTCTGTGTGTCTGTCTGTCTTTGTTTGCATGTTGATTAATTTTGTCGATTCGTTTAACCGATTTATGTGCGTTACCTTTTTTTTTTTTTTTTTTTTTTAAAGAGAGTGTGCTGGCTTATCCAATTACCCTCAATAGATATTGGAGTTCTCTCTCTCTCTCCCCCCCCCCCCCTCCTCTCTCTCTCTCTCTCTCTCCTCTCTCTCTCTCTCTCTCTCTCTCTCTCTCTCCTTTCCCCTCCCCCCTTCCCCCCTCCTCTCCTTTCTCCTTCCCCTTCCTCCCTACTCTCTCTCTTTTCTACCAAATACATTTATCCCCCATCTCCTTCTTCATCTCTTCCTCCTCCCCCCCACCCTGAAACCGAACACACACACACACACACACACACACTCTCTCTCTCTCTCTCTTATTTCTATCTATCTGATATTCCACCCAACAACCTATGACATACGAAGCTGCTGCGCCCAGGTTTGCTAGTTAGGCTAATTAAGAGCGAAGACTTTCTCCACCGCCATCATAAACAAAGCAGACGTTGACAGGGATGCTGGCAGCAGCACCAAACACCAGCGAGAACTGCCTACAGCATCCATCGAAGGCGAGCGCGTGATCGAGGCAGGCATTGATTTAGCATTTCGCAACTCTCTCCCAGTAACATGCTCCCTCGTCTGCTGGGAATCTTCGTTTGTGTCGATGTTACTACTACACTCTTCTCGCTCTACGTACGTCACATAATATATAATACGGGACGTGTTTGATTTTTTTTCCATACACGTGGTTACTAGATTTGACTTGACTTGGTTTGACTTTTCTTGACTTGGTTTGATTTGATTTGACTTGACTTGGTTTGACTTGACTTGGTTTGACTTGGTTTGACTTAACTGGACTTGGTTTGATTTGATTTGACTTGACTTGACTTAGTTTGACTTGACTGGATTTAACATGGTTGACTTGACTCAATTTGGCTTGACTTGACTTGGCTTAATTCGACTTGGCTTGACTTCCTTTAATTCGACTTTGACTTGATTTAACTTGATTTGAAATGGATTAGTTTGGCTTGGCTTGGCTTAAATTGACTTGACTCCTTCCTTCACTTCTTTGGAAGTCGCGACACTGCATTGACTCTACCTCTGAGGTACTGTTTCGTGGGACAGTTGAGCCTGGTGAAGGGCATTCCTCTCCTGGCAGTATGTATACATGTATAGATAAAGGAATGGATGGATGGATGGATGGATGGATGGATGGATGGATGGAAGGATGGATGGATGAATGGAAGGATGGATGGATGGATGGATGGATGGATGGATGGATGGATGGAGGGAGGAAGGGATGGAAGGATGGATGAATGGATGGATGGATGGATGGATGGATGAATGGAAGGATGGATGGATGAATAGAAGGATGGATGGAGTGGATGAATAAGGAGAAAATGGGATGGATGGAGGATGGAGGATGGAATGGAAGGATGGGTGGATGGAAGGAGGGAGGGAGGGAGGGATGGATGGATGGATGGATGGAAGGATGGATGAATGGATGGATGGATGGAGGGAGGGAGGAGAATGGAAGGATGGGATGGATGGAGGGAGGGATGGGAGGATGGAAGGATGGATGGATGGATGGATGGGTGGATGGATGGATGGAGATGGATGGATGGATGAAGGATGGATGGATGGATGGATGGTGATGGATGGATGGATGGATGGATGGATGGATGGAGATGGATGGATGGATGGAATGGATGGATGGATGGATGAGGATGGATGGATGGATGGATGGATGGATGGATGGATGATGAAGGATGGATGGATGGATGGATGATGGATGGAATGGAGGATGGATGGATGGATGAAGGATGGATGGATGGATGGATGGGATGAATGAATGGATGGATGGATGGATGATGGATGATGGATGGATGGAATGGAGTGGATGGATGGAATGGATGGATGGATGGATGGATGGATGGATGGATGGATGGATGGAATGGATGGAGTGGATGGATGGAAGGATGGATGGATGGATGGAGGA
>CM054147.1:9214078-9221578 GCA_028751875.1 Rapana venosa | reverse complement strand
TATCATTTAACAAAGACATCTTTCGTGTTATCGAGCGATAAGTGCTACATTTTTTGTGATGCATATCCTCCCACTTAATGATGGTTTTCCTTTTGTAGAAATGTATTTGTGAATTTGTGCTTTTGTTCTTTGGCTACAGTTGCAATATTTAACAATGGTGACATTTTTGCGTAATTATGCAACCATGTTTTGTTGTTGTTGTTGTTGTAGTTTTCTGTCTGTTCACCATTACCTTAGCCACATTCCAACTCTGGGACGTTATTTGAGTTAAATCAGCCATGGTAAATAAACAACCACACACACACAACACCACACACACACCCCACCCCTCCTCCCAATATAGGAAACAAGTTTGACTTTGAATTTGATTTGAACCAACCACCACCACCTACCACCCTTTTCACCCTTAACAACCACACAAAACAACCACAAAACATCACCTCACACACTAAAAAAAAAAAAAACATTTCCCACCCATTATGAGGAGCTACACCACCACCCCTACACCCACCCCTATCTAACGAAAACCACTTCCCACCCATTATGCAGAGCTACACCACCCCCTACACCCCCATTCCAATATCACTCAGCCATCAGCAAGACAGTCAGCAGTGAAAGAAAAAAGGAACAAAAGAAGGAAGGAGTGAGGAATGAGGAAACACGCAGTCAGCGTAATTGGTTCCTAACAAAGACAATGCAGACAGGAAGATGGCGAACAAAGATAGGAGATGCGCCAAGCAGGTACAACACTGTGTCCAATTTAAAACACCTTGTTTTGCCTGGGGCAGGGTGACTGCATTAGTTTTGGTTTCGTTTACTGTTTTACGATGTCTGGGTTAGCTGTGATGTAATTTTTGTTTTGTTGAAGATTAGGTATGTGCGATACATACAGACTTGTGCATACACATGCTTAAACACACACACATTCACACAGATAATCATCATTGTGTGAAAATGCACTAGGGCCTACACACATCTACACCCACATAAGGGGAGGAAAGGAGTCCCATAACCTATAAGGTCGTAGGGGAGCGAGGCGTCAGAGACCTCACTTCTCTAGGGCCAGCATATTGAGGGCGGCGCCCATCTCCTCTCCCTCGCTGCTTTACCTTCCCTGACCCTAAAGAGGGCAGGTACCCATTTACAGCTGGGGAACTGGGGGAACTGCACTGAAGCCAAGGCGCGCAAACGGTCACCCATCCAACTGGTAACCACGCTAGCGCTGCTTAACTTGGCTGGGGGAAAGCGAGTGCTCCGACCACTGAGCTATCCCGTCCCACCCATCAAGAGTGACATCCCCCCCTACCCCACACCCACATAAAAAACTGCAAAACAACACAGACACACACATGCACACACAAACCTCTTCCCACCCAGCTTCCCACCCTCACCTTCACAAATCACACAAGACATCCACAAAACATCACCTCACACACTTTAAAAAAATCCCTTTCCCACCCATTCTGAAGAGTTACATCATCCCACCCTACACCCACCCCTATCTGACAAAATCCCTTCCCACCCATTATGAAGAGTGACATCCCCCCCCCCTACCCCATATCCCTTATCAATCAGCCATCAGCAAGACAGACAGCTGTGAAAGAAAAAAGGAAGGAAGGAAGGCAGGAGTGAGGACAGACCGAACACCACAGTCAGCGTAATTGGTTCCTAACAAAGACATTGCAGACAGGAAGATGGCGAACAAAGATAGGAGATGTGCCAAGCAGGTACAATCCTGTGTCCAATTTAAAACACCTTGTTTTGCTTGGGGCAGGGAGACTGCAGGTTTTTTTCTTTTGCTATGTTTTAAGGATGTCTGGGTTAACTGTGATACATCATTATTTTGTTGTTGAAGATAAGACATGTGCATGCATACACAAACAAACACATATGTGCGTGCACACACACACACACGCAAACACACACATACAAACACAAACGCACACACATGCACAATAACAAACACATATATTATGCATGCACACCACCACCACCACCACCACAACAACAACAACAAAAGTATCCCACTTTTTACCCCTTTCCCCCAAAATGAACCTCCACAGTGTGTGTACATTGACTTCACATTTGATAAAAGAAATTTTTTTAAATGCAAACAACAAAAAGTCCAAACAAAAAAACCCAAAACAAATGGTATCCTCCTTCCCCTCCCCCAAATGCTACAAAACAAACAAACAAACAAACAACGCACACGTATAGAAAACAAGCAAAACAATAAAAGACAAAACATGGAAAAAGAAAAAAAAATCCAAATAAACCGAAACAAGCATGCAAACAAACAAACAGACCTCATCACTTGTAAACGATACACAAAGTCGCTGACAAAGTCAAACAAACAAACAGACACCATCAATTGTAAACGATACACAAAGTCGCTGACAACGTATTTAACAAAACTTTGCTAGGCCTATATGTCTCTCCTGAAACGAACAAGGAGGTGTAACATCACCCTACAACGTAACAAAACCAAACCAAACCATGTTACACGTCTGACGAAGGTAGCTCACCCAACATTGTTGTTGACGTTACGTGTTTGGCTTTAAAGCACAACAGCTTGGGTTCTAATTCCCTTGTCATTGTTGTCTTCCGTTTGGGTTTATGTTGGTGGGTTATTTGTGTGTGTTTGTTTGTGCGGTGATTGTTGCGTTTGTGCGTTGTTTGTTTGTTTTGGTGTGTGTGTGTGTGTGTGTGTTTATTATATTTTTTTCTACTTTTCTGTCCTTGTCTTATTCTTTCTTTCGAAATGAGAAAATCCTTTGTTTTCTTTCTTCGTGTTTTCCCTTTGTTTGTAGATGGTTTGCAATTTTCTGTCTTCCTTTCTTTCTAAATTTATTCATCTGTTAATATATGTCTTCCCCTCTGTTCGTCTGTCTTTCTTTCTTTCTTTCTTTTCTTTTTTAAAGATTAATTTTATTTATTTCTCTATGTCTTTCTCGCTCTTTCTTTTTATTCTTTCCTTGTGTCCCCTTTGTTTTGTTTTTTTTTCCCCTTTCCAACTTTTTCTGTTCCATTTTTATTAATCTTTTTCTATCTCACTTTGTCAATGTTTGTTTTTGTTCTTGTTTTGCTTCTTTTTTCACTCCACAGTCTCTTCTTTCTTTCTGTTCTTTTTTTTTCTTTCTTTCTGTTCTACTTGTTCTTTCTTTTTCACAAACACACACATACAGGCACACACACGCCATTTTCCACTATCCGTTTATCCCAGCCATTCCTCTTGTCTACAATGGCATTGTCCAAAATGGAGACAGACTCACTCAGTCTATTGTGTTGTCAGATTGTAAAGAATTATTGTTCAGAAGCGTTAAGTGTCGTGAGAGAAAGAGAGAGAGAGAGAGAGAGAGAGAGAGAGAGAGGAGAGAGAGAGAAGAGTTGATGGGGAGAGAGGGTGTAGATGGAGAGAGGTGAGTGTGTGTGTGTGTGTATGTGGAGGGGGTGGGACGTCCTGGATAGAGCGTAACAGAAGCAAACATACTTCTTAGTGTTCTTTTATTTCTTAGGTCTCGCCTGTCTATCTTTCTATCTGTCTGCCTGCCTGCCTGCCTGCCTGCCTGCCTGTCTGTCTGTCTGTCCTGCCTGCCTGCCTGCTTGCCTGCCTGCCTGCCTGCCTGTCTGTCTGTCTGTCCTGTCTGTCTGCCTGCCTGTCTGCCTTTCTGTCTGTCTGTGTCAGTTTGGTCTCACTCATTATGCACAAAATGAGACAGATTTACTGTCTATTTATTTCCCGTATTATACCGTGACATATAACCTGTGTGTGCGCGCGCGCGTGTGCGTTTGTTTGTATTTGAATTTGTTAAACTGTTAATCATTGTTGGTTGCATGTGTGGGAGTGGAATGGATGCAAGCGCTTTGATTTGTTTGTTGTTGTTTTTTACAAGAGATAGCGCTATATAAATTCCATTTATTATTATTATTATTATTATTATTATTATTATTATTATTATTATTATTATTATTATTATTATTATTATTATTGTTGTTATTATTATTATTATTATTATTATTATTATTATTATTATTATTATTATTAAGACAATTCTTCGTTACTTGGGTAAAAGCGCACCAAGAACATGTGTGATCTATGCTCCTCAACTAGTAGTATACTCTGATGGATTTCTTCTTGTCAGTAAGGAAGCAGGATGCTGCATTCATCGCTCCTGTTTTAAAGGTTGGGAAAAAAAACATGCCATCATGTATGCAAAAGCTATTCGAGTTTTACTGCACACCTTCTCGATAAATTGATGGCTTTGTACTTCCTGTTACATTTTTTTTTCCCTCTAGAATTGTTTTACAAACTTTGTTCTGCGCCGTCTCTCAGTGACTCATACTTAAATGTTAGACAGGATCGTGCTATCTTTTAACTATTTCTTTTTTTAAAATTCTATTTTATTTTTCCTATTTCGAAGATAATGGATAAGCGTTTTTCAACATTCATTGCCCGGTTTATAATCTCAGCCGAAATTACTGAAGTTAGTTATCAATTTCGAAAGTTCCTAAACATAAGAGGTTTGAAGACTATACTCTGCTAGGTTCCATCCCACGTTGGTTTATTTTTTCTATCTTATTTTCGTTCCTTGGATATCGCTCTGCACCAATAGTGAGATTTTGTGTATGCGGCCGTTTGCCTGCTATGAAGGTAACCGCATGTTGACTTCGGGGATGGTGTCTGAACTCCAAAGAAACGTGCATGTGCTTTTCCTTTTTCTTTGCTAGTTTTTATATAAATATTTTTTTTAATAGTTTTTGTCATCCGTTCCTTGCTGGCACGCAAGGGCCTACTCTTCCGAAAGGAAGAACCGGTTTCAACATGTGTGAAAAATGTTCTGCCTGCGTTCGTTATCGGGACCTCGGTTTAAAGTCTCCAGGAAGGATTTTCAGAGGAGTGGAGTCGGTAGTGGTGTCAACTCCAGGGGAACATTGCCTCGGACGGGGGTTTGGGTGAAGGTTCGAACCCGAGCCATTAGATTAGAAACTCAACACTCTAACCACTAGGTTATCCCGCCCCCTACACACACACACACACACAACACACACACACACACACACACACACACACACACACACACACCACAACACACACATCTCTCTCTCTCTCTCTCTATCTCTCTCTCTTTCTCTCTCTCTTTCTTTCTTTTATCCCTTTGAGTGAACAGATTAAAATCGAAGCAAACAACAACACATACACACAACACACACACACACACACAAACACAAAACACACACACAACACACCACACACACACAAACACTCTCACACACACAACCACACACATCATTTACACACACACACACACTTACTCACACCCAAACACACACACAAACATAAACACACACTTACCCACACATACAAACACACCCAAACACACACACACACAAACACCCAAACACACACACACAAACACACTACACACAAACACACACAAACACACACACAAACACTCACACACAACACACAACACACAACACACAAACACATCACACCAACCACAAAACACAACACACAACACAAACACAACAACACAAACACACACACAAACAACCACACCAAACACACACACACAAACACACACACAGACACACAAACACACAACACACAACACACAAACACACAACACACAAAACACACACAACACACACCAAACACACACAACAAACACACACACACACACAAAACACACACACAACACCAACACACAAACACACACACACATACAACACACACACAACAACACACACAAACACACACACACACACACAAACACACACAACACACACACACACACACACACAAACACAACACAACACAAACACACACACACACACAAACACACACACACACAAACACCACATAACACAGACACACACACACTCAAACACACACACAAACACACACACAAACACACACACACACACACTCTAATATCACTAGAATCGAAGAGACGTAAAATTGAAGTCAACAAACAACACACACACTTTTCAGCTGAACACGGATGGAAGGAGCAGGTTACAATCTGTGACATCCTTTACAAGCCTAATCATTGCAATGTTATGTTTCATCAGAAAACCAGTCTTAACTGATTCTCATACATTTTTTAAACATAAACACACACTTACCCACACATACAAACACACCCAAACACACACACAAACACACAACACACACACATTCACACTAACACACACACACACACTCACACACACAAACACACACACACAAACACACACACACAGACACTCACACACACACTCACTACACACACAAACACAAACACACACACAAACACACAGACACACACACAAAACACACAACACAAACACACACACACACAGACACACACACACTCAAACACACACAAACACACACACACACACACACACACACACACACAACACACACACAAACACACACTCAAACACACACAAACATTCACACACACACACAACACACACACACACACAAAAACACACACACACTTTTCAACTGAACACGGATGGAAGGAGCGGATTACAATCTGTGTGGCATCCTTCCCAAGCCTAATCATTGCAATGTTATGTTTCATCAGAAAACCAGTCTGAACTGATTTTCAGACATTTTTTATTTGTCTTTGTTTCTTTTTATCGTTTACAGGGATGGAGGGAGAGAGAGAGAGAGGAGAGAGAGGAGAGAGAGAGAGAGAGAGAGAGAGAGAGAGAGAGAGAGAGAGAGAGAGAGAGAGAGAGAGGAAAGAGAGAGAGAGAGAGAGACAGACAAACAGACAGACAGACAGACACAGACAGACAGAAACAGACAGACAGACAGAGACAGAGTGAGTGAAAGACAGAGAGGCCGAGAGAGACAGAGATAGACAGACAGGCATACAAACAGAGAGACAGACAGACAGATAGAGTCAAACAGAAACAGAGACAGACAGACAGACAGACAGACAGACAGACAAACAGACAGAAAGACAGACAGAACCATTCACACACACACACATTAATGACGTGGATTAGTTTTCGGGGACAAAACTGCCTGGTGAATGATTGACAAAGTGTCTCTGATCCCCTTTAACTGTCCATTTACAGCTGCCTTCATGTGAAATAATCTCATTGAAAAGGCTGCAGACAAAAGTTAACATCCTTCTGTAGACAGTTTGGAATTAATTCCTAATGCAGAATTAGCTGGATGGGATTTTTTTTGTGGGTCTTCATGTGTATCTTTTTATTTCTCCGTGAGCAGATTCGCTGTAATAGATTTCATTTTGGAGAAAGCTTTTGATTGTAATCAAAGGAAATGGGTCGTTATCCTGTTTGCTCTTTCTCTCTGTGTCTCGCTCCGTCTTTGTTACTCTCGTTGTTTCTTTGTCTCTTTGTCTCTATCTCTGTGTCTTCTGTCTCTCTGTCTTCTGTCTCTCTATCTGTGTCTGTCTGTCTCTGTCTCCAAATCTATATTTCCAAAGTCTACACAAGAAAATATGATGTTTTATCTTGAAATGAGCCTTTTAT
>CM054147.1:9201578-9206578 GCA_028751875.1 Rapana venosa | reverse complement strand
CAGACACAAGCGCACATATACAGATACAAACACACAGACACAGAAACTCAGAGACACAGAGACACAGCCACACACAGACACACCTACAGACACAGACACATACACACAAACCCACACACACACCGACTCACAGAGAGACATACAGACAGAGATAGAGACAGACAGACAGACAGATACAGACAGACAGAGATACACACACACACACACACACATACACTCACACACACACAAACACACACATACGCACACGCAGACAGAAACAGACACAGACAAACAGACAGGCAGACAGAGATACAGACAGATAGAGACAGAGAAATACAGACAGACACACAGACGGACAAACAAGCAGACAGTGAGACAGAGACAGAGAGAGAGACAGAGAGACAGAGAGAGAGAGAGACGAAGAGAGAGAGAGAGAGAGAGAGAGAGAGAGAGAGAGAGAGAGAGAGAGAGAGAGAGAGGAGAATGGAAAGCTGCAATCTTCTGCAAAGCTGGGTAATTCCTGGTTGAAATCTGTTCTCTAACGAGCTTCCTGCTCTGGGCTGAATGCAGATTGTCTCAATATAAACACCAACAACAACAACAAGCAACAACAACAAACAACAACAAACACAACACAACACACACAACACACACAACACACACACACACATCACACACGCACAACACATACACACAACACCCACAACACACACGCACAACACACACACATATTACACACACACAACACAAACAACACACGCACGCACACAAATCACAGACACACCACACACACATAACACACACACACACACAACACACACAACACACGTACATCGCACACAACACACACACCCACACACACACATACCCCCCCCCCCCCTCCCAAACACACACACACAACACAAACACATACGCATACACGCACACACAAACACGCTCACACACAACACACACACACACACACACACACATAACACACACACACACACACATAACACACACACACACATACACACACACAAATCACAGACATCATTCCTCAATTAGTTTTCCCCCTTTTTTGGTGTTATCATTTTTCTTTTGTTTATTTGAATAGAATTCTTTATTTGTTTGTCTGTCTGTTTGTTTGTTTGCTTGTTTGTCTGTTTGTCTGATTGCTCATTTGCCAGGATTATTCATTTTGTTCTTGGTTTGTTTCTTTGTTTTCCTTGATTTATATATTGTTTCATTCTTAGTATTATTTTCATGTGGTTTTTTGTTATATTTGTGTTTTGATTTTTTTCCTTTACTTTTAAAGAAAATAATCAGTAGTTTATTTCACCTCATATTTTGCAGTTCCCCAAAACAACTCCCCAAAAGAATTTTAATTAAGGAGAAGTCGACCAGTTAGACAGAGAGAGAGAGATGAGTGAGAGAGGAGATGAGATGAGAGAGAGAGGAGAGATGAGAGAGTAAGAGAGTATTGATCTGAGAACTCTGAACTCTGAGAAGATGAGAGAGAGAGGAGAGAGAGAAGACTTGAATTTAGAGAGAGAGTAGAGATGAAGAGAGAGAGAGAGGATGACAGAGAGGAGAGAGAGAGGAATCTGAACTCTGAGGAGAGAGAGAGAGAGAGAGAGAGAGAGAGAGAGAGAGAGAGTAGAGGAGAGAGAGAGAGAGAGAGGAGAGAGAGAGAGAGAGAGAATCGAACTCTGAGAGAGAGAGAGGGAGAGAGAGAGAGAGAGAACTCTGAACTCTGAGAGAGAGAGAGGGAGAGGAGAGAGGAGAGAGAGAGAACTCTGAACTCTGAGAGAGAGAGAGGGAGAGAAGAGAGAGAGAGAGAGAGAGAGAGAGAGAGAGAGAGAGAGAGAGAGGAGGAGAGAGAGAGAGAGAGAGAATCTGAACTCTGAACTCTGAGAGAGAGAGAGAGGGAGAGAGAGAGAGAGAGAGAGAGAGAGGAGAGAGAGAGAGAGAGAGAGGAGAAGAGAGAGAGAGAGAGAGAGAGAGGAGAGAGAGAGAGACTCTGAACTCTGAGAGAGAGAGGAGAGAGAGAGAGAGAGAGGAGAGAGAGAGAGAGGAGAGGAGAGAGAACTCTGAACTCTGAGAGAGAGAGAGAGAGAGAGAGAGAGAGAGAGAGAGGAGAGAGAGAGAGAGAGAGAGAGGGGGGGGGGCTATTACGTAAGCTGTACGACCAAAGGCAAGTGGATGTGGGTGTGTGGAGAAGAGATACAGCAGCAGCAAAATCAATACTGTCGACAGATTGTTCATGTCATCTACCGGCTAGTTGTATTCTGTGTCCCCCTGTCATCAATATTCTTCGAACGCACGCAACAAGAAACGTAATAATGAATGAGAGTTGGGTTGTATTTTATTGTTTGTTTTTTATTTTGTTTTTTTTGTGTGTTTGTATTTCTCAGATCGCTATTGCTTTTACATTCCTGTGTGTGTGTGTGTGTGTGTGTGTGTGTGTGTGTGTGTGTGTGTGTGTGTGTGTGTGTGTGTGTTGTGTGTGTGTGTGTGTGTGTGTGTGTATGTGTGTGTATGTTTGTGTGTGTGAGTGTGTGTGTTTGTGTGTGTTTGTGTGTGTGTGTTTGTTTGTGTGATGTGTTTATATGCGAGCGTGCGTACGTGAACGCTTGTGTGTGTATATGTGTGTGCGGAAGTGTGTGTGTGTGTGTGCGCGCACGTACGCACACGTAGGCGCACGGGCAGAAGAAAGACAGGTTGTTTTTGCTTGTTTGTTTTTATGGAGGAGTTTGCGGATTTTATTTGTCAGTTTTAAATCAGCCATGATTCTCAGTTTTCAACCCACTTTACTTATATGACCGACGTGACATCAGCTTTCTGAGCACAGTGGTTAGCTATAGCTTAGAACATGGACCATGACCCATGGGATTGTGATTTCAATCCTTACAGAGGTAAAAAAGGTAAAGGTGTCCCATAACCTATGTGGTCGTAGGGGAGCGAGGCATCATGTCAGAGACCTCACTTCTCTAGGGGCCAGCATATTGAGGGCAGCGCCCATCTCCTCTCCCTCGCTGCTTTACCTTCCCTGACCCTAAAGAGAGCAGGTACCCATTTACAGCTGGGCGAACTAGGGGAACTGTATTAAACCCAAGGCGCGCAAACGGTCACCCATACAAGTGGTAACCACGCTCAACGCTGCTTAACTTTGCTGGGGGAAAGCGAGCGCTCCGACCACTGAGCTATCACGTCCCGTTACAAAAGACTCAATTCAATAATTATGTTTGCCGGAATGTCCCCGATTCCAAGCAGCTCTTACCCAGGCCACAGTTGATTGTACGGCGTCAGTCCCTATAGCGTCGACTGCTACCGGTATGATTTAGGTTGATCCTCAAAGTGTATTACCTACACTGCAGGTGTCTGTATCTCCCGGGGCCCGGTTGACGCTAGGAGAGATACTGAATTAGTTTAAAAATCATGGGGAATAGAGAGATACTGAATTAGTTTAAAAATCATGGGGAATAGAGAGATACTGAATTAGTTTAAAAATCATGGGGAATAGAGAGATACTGAATTGGTTTAAAATTATGGGGAATAGAGAGATATTGAACTGGTTTAAAATCATGGGGAATAGAGAGATATTGAACTGGTTTAAAATCATGGGGAATAGAGAGATACTGATCTGGTTTAAAATTATAGGGAATAGAGAGATATTGAACTGGTTTAAAATCATGGGGAATAGAGAGATATTGAACTGGTTTAAAATCATGGGGAATAGAGAGATATTGAACTGGTTTAAAATCATGGGGAATAGAGAGATATTGAACTGGTTTAAAATTATAGGGAATAGAGAGATATTGAACTGGTTTAAAATCATGGGCGGTATCCTTATCATCGAATAGCGACATCTCTATAATCGATATCGATATCCCTATCACCGAATCAAGATGGGATGGAGTAAAATAGAATGGCATTTCCTTTTTATCTCAATTTCGTGTTTAAATTTCTTATTCATCTCGTATTGTAGAAGTGTATTGATAACAGTCCTGTGATTTAATCATGTCTAAAACTTTCCCGTCATAAGTAGTTTTGGATAAAAATTTAGACCCAAACTATGTGAAGACTCAATTTTCTCAACACACAATTTTGAAGTAAAATAAAGAGAAAAGTTGTTATGTTAAGAAGAAAAAGAATGTCGACAGTTTTTTTCTTTTTTTTCCTATAAACTGATCTAAATGGCTTCAAATGTTAAACTAGAATCATTTATATTAAAAGTGTCTCAGGTGAAAACCAAGGAAACCGACCCCGCACCCTCTATCTCTCTCTCTCTTGCTCTTAAAACACACCACACACGCATACACACACACACACACACACACACACAACACACACCACAACACAACTACACACACACACACACACACAAATAGGCCTACGGTGTTTTCATTGTTGTGGGCAAAGTGTTCTCAAAGAATGGAGAAGAAACAGAAAAAAGAGGCTCAGTCAGATCAGCCAGAGCCAGCTCACACAATCTGAAGAGTTCAGTCTCCTCTCTCTCTCTGATAAACCCAACAAGTAGATATGGCAGGAAGAGAAAAGAAGAGAGAGAGAGGAGAGGAGGAGAGAGAGAGAGAGAGAGAGAGAGAGAGAGAGAGAGAGAGAGACAGAGACAGAGACAGAGAAGAGACACAGAGAGAGAAGAGAGGCGGAGAGGGAGAGAGAGAGAGAGAGAGAGAGAGAGAGAGAGAGAGAGAGAAAGAAGAGAGAGAGAGAGAAAGAGAGAGAAAGAAGAGAGAGAGGATGAGAGAGAAAGAGAGATGAGAGAAAGAGAGAGATAGAGGAGAGAGAGAGAGATAGAGAAAGAGAGATAGAGAGTGATAGAGACGAGAGGAGAGAGAGAGAGAGAAAGAGACAGAGAGACACAGAGAGAGAGAGGAGAAAAGAGAGAGATAGAGAGAGAGCAGAGAGAGAGAGAGAGAGAGAAAGAGAGGAGAGAAGAAAGATGATGAGAGAGAGAAAGAGAGAGAGAGAGAGGAGAGAGACAGACAGAGACAGAGAGACAGAGAGACAGACGA
>CM054147.1:9164078-9194078 GCA_028751875.1 Rapana venosa | reverse complement strand
AACACAGTACAAAATTACAAAAGCCTAACAGAGTCTAGAGAACAACACGAGACTATTCATCATCACCATCAGAGTACAAACCAACCTCACTTACTTGATAATCTATCCCGAACTAGTAGAAGTGAAAACGTTTTAGCCTGTCCTTAGCACACACACACACAAGCACACCACACTACAGCGTGTATACGATCACACATCGTCATCTCTCTCTCCCTCTAAACGCACTTTCTCCATTGAACGCTGCATCGACATCCACTACACATCAACCACGGCTACAACAACACTGCCATCCGCCACCGCCAGCCCTGCTGCTGTAGTAGTAGTAGCAGCAGCAGCAGCAACAGCAGCAGCAGCAACAGCAGCAGCGGAGGAGACGCGAGTCTTGTGTCTGCAGCAGCAGCAGCAGCAGCAGAGTAGGGAAGCGGTTTGTTGCTGCTTGCTATAGGCCTAAGCCTGTACTAGTGGTGGTAGTAGTCTGCGTGTTTCGGTCGTGCCGTGTCGTGTCGTGTCGTGCTGTAGTGTGCTGTGCTGTGTTGTGTTGTGCTGTGCTGTGCGGTGTTTGGTTGTGCTGTGCTGTGCTGTGTTGTGCTGTGCTGTGCTGTTGAGTTGCGTGCTTGTTGCCTTTGTTTAAACTTACCTTTGGAGTGTTTATTTTGTCTTGAGTGTGTGAATGAGACTGAGTCGGTTTGTGATGCTGGTGGTGGTTGGTGGTGGAGGTAGTGGGAGTAGTGATGGTGATGGTAGTGGTGGTGGTGACAGTGGTATTAGAAGATGTAATTGTAGTAGTAGCGGAGCAGCAGCAGTAGTAGCAGTAGTAGCAGTAGCAGAAGCAGTAGTGGTAGTAGTAGTGGTAGTAGTAGTGGCAGTAATAGCAGTAGCAGCAGTAGTAGTAGTAGTAGAATAAGTAGTAGTAGTAGCAGTATTAGTAGCAGTAGCAGTAGCAATAGCAGCAGCAGTAGCAGTAGCAGTAGCAGTAGTAGCAGTAGCAGCAGCAGAAGCAGAAGCAGTAGCAGTAGCAGCAGCAGAAGCAGTAGCAGTAGTAGCAGTAGTAGTAGCAGCAGCAGCAGCAGTCGTCGTAGTAGTAGGAGGAGGAGCAGGACCAGGAACAGGAGCAGCAGCAGGACCAGCAGCAGCAGTAGCAGCAGCAGCAGCGGCAGTGGTAGTAGTAGTAGTAGCAGTAGAAACAACAATAGCATCAGCAGCAAGAACAACAGCAAGAACAGCAGTAGAAATAGGAGTAAGGAGAGGATAGACAGAAAGTGGAGGCAGGAAGATGAGCAGCAACGGCAGCAACGGCAGCAGCTATATATTAAGCAACAGCAGCAGCAGCGGCAGCAGCCATAGCAATAGCAATAGTGCAGAAGCAACAACAACGACAGTAACAGTAGCAGCAGCAACCTAGCAGTAAAATCAACTCTTACAATTGCTAGAGCACCAAAACCGGCAACTACAGTATCACTTATGACAATGTTAAGATCTTAGTAATGATCAACATAACCTTTGATAACGTTCACAACAACGGTAAATGAGAAACATGATAACAATAATCATAAGAAAGACGGGAAGATTTAATGCTTAAACATTCAATTTTTCTTTGCAACAATTACGATCATTATTTTTAAACATCTTAAAGGCTTTTTGGCACTCTATGCAGCAAAAAAACCCTTGTCAATTTTCGACAATATTGATGGTTTTACAAGCATAGATTGAAGCACTTTAGCCTGCAATAAGTCACTTTGATAAAATCGATTACATTTTGATTACATGTTAATTGAAATAAACAGCAGATATAACATAATTTCAATAAAAATATAATAAAATAAAACGACAGCACAATTATGAAATACTAATTTTGATGAAGCAAGAAATAAAACACCAACATTATGCCCTTTGAAGTTAAAAAGAAAAAAAATTCAACAGAATACAAATTACAAATTTGATGAGAGAAAAAAAAAGAAATCAAACAAGATATTACGGAATATAAAAGACAAGAACGAGTAAAAAGGATAAAAAATAAAAAAGAAGACAAAATTCCTTCTTTATCGAATTCATTGTCCTTGTCTTCCGTGTCTCACTATTGCTCTTGTTATTTCGATTTTAAGTATTTGTTCTCTCTTCTTCTTCTCCTTTTCCTCCTCCTCCTCCTCCTCCTCCTCCTTCTCTTTTTCCTTCTTTTTCTTCTTCTTCTTCGTCTTCTTGTTTTCCTCCTCCTCCTTCTGATCTTTTCCCTTCTTCTTCTTCCCATTCTTCTTCTTCGCATTCTTCTTCACATTCTTCTAATTCTTCGCATTCTTCTTCTTCTTTTTTCCTCCTCCTCCTCCTTCTCCTTTTCCTCCTCCTCCTCCTCCTTCTTCTTCTCCTCCTTTTCCTCCTTCTCCCCCTCCTCCTCCCCCCTCTCCCCTCGTCCTTCTTCTTCTTCTAATTCTTCGCATTCTTCTTCTTCTTTTTGTTCTTCTTCTTCTTCTTGATTTGTTCGTCTTCAAGGGCATCCTTTGCGCTTAAGGGATACTTGGTTTGTTTGTTCGGTTTTTTCGTTCACCACTCTTCTCCTTTTTTGATGCTTTTTTCATCTGGAGTGCAGAATCTTACAAAAGAAAGGGCAATTTGGCTCAGTGCAGTAGCAATGAAAAATGGAATGTCTGTGAGTGTGTGTGTGTGTGTGCGCGTGCGTGTGCGCGCGTGCGTGTGCGCGTGCGTGTGTGTGTATATGAGAGAGAGAGAGAGAGACAGACAGACAGACAGAGACACAGAGATAGAGAGACAAAAAGAAACAGAGAGAGAGAAGGACAGACAGAGACACAGACAGACAGACAAAGAGAGACACACACATACATCCACACACGCACGCACGCACACACACACCACACACACACACACACACACACACACACACGCACGCACACACACGTAAACACACACATACATCCACACACGCACGCACGCGCGCGCGCGCGCGCACATGTACACTCTCACACATACACGCACACACACACGACTGACACACAGAAGAAAAATAATAGACCGTGTTGGGTTTTTTCAGAAAGAAAGCTAAAAGCACAGCATAACGACGTCACTCTCATTATTGCCTGATCTATCCATTTATTTTGTCCACCTTTCTTTTTTTGTTTTGGTACCTCCGATCCTCTCGCAGTCTCTGCCCTTCGGTGTGTGTGTGTGTGTGTGTGTGTGTGTGTGTGTGTGTGTGTGTGTGTGTGTGTGTGTGTGTGTGAGTGTGAGTGTGTGTGTGTTGTGTATGTGTGTGTAGGTGCGTGTGTTATGTGTGTGTGTGTGTATATGTGTGTGTGTGTGTGTGTATGTGTGTGTGTGTGTATGTGTGTGTATGTATGTGTGTGTGTGTGTGTGTGTGTGTGTGTGTGTTGTGTGTGAGTGTGTGTGCATGTGTGTGTATGTGTGTGTATGTGTGTATGTGTGGATGTGTGGATGTGTGGATGTGTGTGTATGTATGTGTGTGTATATATGTGTGTGTGCGTGTGTATGTGTGTGTATATGTATGTGTGTGTGTATGTGTGTATGTGTGTGTGTATGTGCATGTGTGTGTATGTGTGTGTATGTGTGTAGGTGTGTATGTGTGTGTATGTGTGTGTATTGTGTGTGTATGTGTGTATGTGTGTGGATCTGTGGATGTGTGTATGTGTGTGTATGTGTGTATGTGTGTGTATGTGTGTGTATGTGTGTATATGTATGTGTGTGTATGAATGTGTATGTGTGTATGTGCATGTGTGTATGTGTGTATGTGTATGTGGGTGTATGTGTGTATGCGTGTGTATGTGTGTGTATGTGTGTGTATGTGTGTATGTGTGTGTATGTTGTGTGTGAATGTGTGTGTATGTGTGTATGTGTGTATGCGTGTATGTGTGTATGTGTGTATGTGTGTGTATGTGTGTGTGTGTGTGAGTGTGTGTGTGTGTGTGTGTGTGTGTGTGTGTATGGTGTGTGTGTATGTGTGTGTATGTGTGTATGTGTGCATGTGTGTGTATGTGTGTGTATGTGTGTATGTGTGTATGTGTGGATGTGTGTATGTGTGTGTATGTGTGTATGTGTGTGTTTATGTATGTGTGTGTTTATGGTATGTGTGTGTATGTGTGTGTATGTATGTGTGTGTATATATGTGTGTGTGCGTGTGTATGTGTGTGTATATGTATGTGTGTGTATGTGTGTATGTGTGTGTGTGTATGTGCATGTGTGTGTATGTGTGTGTATGTGTGTAGGTGTGTATGTGTGTGTATGTGTGTGTATGTGTGTGTATGTGTGTGTATGTGTGTATGTGTGTGGATGTGTGGATGTGGTATGTTGTGTGTATGTGTGTATGTGTGTGTATGTGTGTGTATTTTGTATATGTATGTGTGTGTATGAATGTTTTAGTGTGTATGTGCTGTGTGTATGTGTGTATGTGTATGGGGTGTATGTGTGTATGCGTGTGTATGTGTGTGTATGTGTGTGGTATGTGTGTATGTGTGTGTATGTATGTGTGTGAATGTGTGTGTATGTGTGTATGTGTGTATGCGTGTATGTGTGTATGTGTGTATGTGTGTGTATGTGTGTGTATGTGTGGATGTGTGTGGATGTGTGTGTATGTTTTGCATGTGTGTGTATGTGTGTATATGTGTATATGTGTGTATGTGTCTGTATGTGTGTATATGTGTGTATGTGTATGTATGTGTGTATGTATGTGTATGTGTGTGTATGTGTGTATGTGTGTGTATGTGTGTATGTGTGTGTATGTGTGTATGTGTGTGTATGTGTGTGTGTATGTGTGTGAGTGTGTGTGTATGTGTGTGTTTTGTGTGTATGTGGGGTGTTTGTGTGTGGTATTTTTGTGTGTGTGTGTTTGTGTGTGTGGGTGTGTGTTTTGTGTGTGTGTTTGTGTGTATGTTTGTGTGTGTGTGCGGGTGTGTTTGTGTGTATGTTTGTTGTGTGTGTGTGCGGGTGTGGGTGTGTGTGTTTGTGTGTGTGTTTGTGTGTGTGTTGTGTGTGTGTTTGTGTGTGTGTGCGGGTGTGTGTGTGTGTGTGTGTGTGTGTGTGTGTGTGTGTGTGTGTGTGTGTGTGTGTGTGTGTGTGTGTGTGTGCGGGTGTGTCTGTATGTCTGCCTTGTCTTTCTGTCTCTGTCTCTCCGCCTCTGTCTCTCTGTCTCTGTCTCTTGTCTCTCTGTCTGTCTCTCTCTGTCTGTCTGTCTCTCTCTCTCTCTCTTCTCTCTCTCTCTCTCTCTCTCTCTCTCCGCCGTTTCATCTTTTCTACATGCAGTTTAATGCCTGTGATGATAAACTTAATGACAGAAAACACACACACACATACCTGCTGGGAAAAAAGAAAAATAATTGAGAAACAAACATCGCTGATGGTTTATAAGCTACAATCTAAAACACACACACAAACACACACACACAAACACAAACACACACACACCCACGCGCGCGGGGCGCACACCACACACACACAACACACACACCCCACACACACAACACACACGTGGGTAATAAAGAGCAGAGGCTCATTTTCACTCGTTATGATCTTCAAAATGTCGTTAGCAGCTGCTTTGAAAATGCATTTGGTAATGGATATGTGATAACCTAGAGCCCATACACGCGCAGTAGCAGCCAACACACGCACGCACACATGCACACTAGCATGCATGCGCGTGCACACACACACACCACGCACACACACGCACACCCCACTCCCCACACTCACGCACACACACACGCATACACACACAGATAGATAGATAGATAGATAGATAGATAGATAGATAGACATATAATTTTATATATATATATATATTTATATATATATTATATATATATATATATATATATATATATTATATATTATATATATACACATACATACATACATACATACATATACGTACCAAAACAAACGCGTACATATACACACACTCACTCACACACACACACACGCACGCAACACTGAGACATACACACACTCACACACACACACACACACACACACACACACACACACACACACACACACACACACTGCACATGTTGTTAAACGTTGTCTGGTATGCGATGTTTTTTCTTATCTTTAAAATCTCGTTAGCAACTGCTTTGGCGCATGCATGCTGAAGAGTTCCTGATAACCTCTTATCAACACACACACACACACACACACCACACACACAAAACACACACACACACACACACACATCAACTCCCTGCTCCCCCACCCCCACCTTCCACACACACATTGTCCTCTCCACCTCCCTTCACACACACACACACACACACACACACACAGAGGGTTTTTTTGCTTTGATATGATTGGCTACAGTTGTTTCATGTGCTTTATGAGACTTGTTTTTTTTTTCTTCCTTTTTTGTGTGTGAGTTTATGTGTGTGTGTATGTATGAGGGAATGATTTTTTAAATCTTGTAAACTGAGTCTGCTACCTTCAATAACGATCATTTTGACTTGACTTGACTTGCCTTGACTTGCCTTCACACACACACACACACACACACACACACACACACACACAGATAGACTAGATATATTGCTTGATGAAAAAAAAAGCAAATCAATGCTTATTCAATGTGCCATCTGGAAATAAAAATTTGACTTGACACACACACAACACACATACACACACTACATACAATTCCTTCCTACCTCAGTACTCGTACACACACACACACACACACACACACACAACACACACACACACACACACCACACACACACACACACACACACACACACACACACACACACACCAATAAACCAAGAATGCTTCTCTGTTATACATACAGCAGTCAAACACTGCAAGGAACCCTCGTTGGTTCCATCCAGTACACAAGTCGTTTATCACCATAACACTGGAGCTTGGAATGAAGGACGAATATGAAATAGTCACGGGAGGGAGGGAGGGAGGGAGAGGAGGGAGAGGAGGGAGGGAGGGAGAGGAGGGACGAAGAGAGAGAGGTAAGGATAGGAGACAGGAGGAAGGTGGTAATGCGGAAGATTGAAAAGGCTAGGGGAGAAAGGAGGAGCAGGAGGAGGAGGGATGGAGAGTGCATTCGAGGAGCTATGAGTGCGCGGACGTTGAGTGCTAATCCATTTAGAAAGACAGGAGGGTTGGGATGGAGGGGTATGCAGGTGGGAGGAGGTGAGGGGAGGGTTTGGGTAGGAGGAGGGGGAGGGATTGGGGATGAGGGGGGGGGGGGAGGTGAGGAGTGAAAGTGGAAAGGGGGTGAAGGACTTGATATCGAGGATACTAAACCAGTATTTCTCAGAGAGCAGTGTTTGTTAGAAAGGGTGCACGCGTGTAAATAGTTTATCCAAAATAATTATCACTACGTAGTTGTTAGTCTTTAGTGATCGGATGTGATTCTCTGACTAGGAGGCTTGACTTGTACAGTTCTTAGATGCATCAGTCCTGGGGGCTAGTTGGCCTTTGGAGAACATCTCCAACGCTGACTGTCCTTATGCCCACTTGGCCGAGAGAGTGGGGATGTACTGTGGGCAAGGTGTCTCCATTATAATCAAATTTCTGCCCAAGTTCGAAAACAACAGCTGCTTCCTCTGCTGTTTTTTGAGGTCATCGTCGAACACGATGGACAAACATAATTATACAGTTATTATGTATCAACTTGGAAAAAAACCTGAATAGTTATGTTGGCGTTTCTTTTCACCACCGCCCCTCCTCTTCCTTCAACAACGTTAGAGGATTTATGGGCTTCTCCGATTTCCTCACAAAGTTCAGAAGGCTTATGCTATGAGCATTTCATTGAGAGATTGAAACCACACAGTGTAGTGTCATTAACTTTCTCGTGAGTGCCTGGTATGACTGACTCTATGTCCTCAATCCCCCAGACAAGTACACAGTGCATTTTTTGTCATTTAAAAAAACATGTGAATATCAGCAGAATTTTTTTTTCCGACAAGCACTTTATAGAAGATACTACATGACCCGGAAGTTAAAGGTGGAGTGTAGCTTTATACCTTTAGTCAACACAGGAAGTTTTAGGACCTGTTTCCGGCAGTAGAAGGTGTGCTGTGTCTTGACTTTTGGGGTAGCCATTTTGGTTACGTTCTGTAATGAGTACATGACAAACAGTCTTGTAATGAGTTTATGATAACAAAAGCAAATTAACATTAACGAAAAGAAAAGAAAGCGGGAAGCTGGATTCACAACAGTCATGTACATTATTTTCTTTTAACTTTTGCTTCTCAATTGTGTGAACATAGTGAACAAAGATATTAGAGCCTATCTGGGGCTACATATTCCTAATCAAAATGTCTGCCATGCATGTGCAGACACCCAGTGTCATTACAAAAATCGTGATATTAAAAAGTGGGAACATACGTCAGTTAAATAACCCAAACGATTCACGACGTTCATATTTACATTGTTTGTGAATATTGCTTATGAATGTGTGAACATAGGCATCAGAGTGTATAATTATGGGACTATATTATAGTTCTTATCAGAATGTCTGCCATGTTTGTGCAGCCACCCAGTTTCGTTGCAAACAATCGTAGATATAAAATGTGGGAACAACAAGTGTCAGGCAAATAGCCAACTGATACTCCGGATGACAAAGTTCACAATCATAAGCTGGTATTTCCTTGAACGTGTCAGCACTAAAGACCCCTAGAGAAGTCACGTGCCCTCTCTTGACCTCTCAGGGCCATATGTAGATATAAGAACAAACATAACCCTGCTTGTACTAACATGAGTAATTCAGCACCATCTTTTTCCTTTAAAAAAACCCACAGCTCTAAACAAACACAACGTGCTTTCATAATGCAACTCTCTTTTTTCAAGTTTTAGTTTTCAATCGTGTATGGAGATAACACTACGTGCATAAATAATAATTCTAGAAAAGCTACACCCCATCTGTTAAAGCCCACGTAGTACGTGCTAGTTCACTTTATAGCGTTTTGTGCTGATGAAGCTGTTTTAATTCGTGCTAGGTACCTTTGTATTCTTTCGCGTCCCACAGAATATTGTCGTGAATAATGGTATCTTGAGAGCGCATATTTGATATGGGATTTTGAATATGAATACTTAATCTTCTGCATACATATATATCAAAGGATGATAAGGCACTGGCAGGTCTTCGTAGAAGTCGACATAGGAAAAGTAAATATGTCCACTCTTAATCCAGTTGACGGTTGCCAAGATTCAAAGGGATGCCTCTTGTGACTATTTTTCCACAGTTTTATTTTTATTTTGGTTTATTGTAATCGAACTGATCACCATAATTCTAATGAAAATTGATTAGCCATTCTACGTCGATATATCTGGAGCTTACGATTGTCTGCTGTTGTGGAGATAATTTGAGAATAACCAACCAATCGACATATATATGAACAGATCAAAAACAAACTAGCTGACACACGAATAAGCAAGCGAGTGAGTGAACCAACGAAACAACCAGCAAGCCAACCAACGAACCAACAAACCAATAAACTAACCAACCAACCGACCGATCAACCGACCAACCGACCAGCCAACCAACCACCCAACCACCCAACAAATCAACCAGCCACAACCAGCCACCCAACCATCCAACCAACCACCCAACAAACCACACAACCACCCACCCCCCAAACCCACCAACCACCCACCCACCCACCAGCCAACCAACCACCCACGCACCCACCCACCCAACCAACCCACCCACCCACACAAACCAACAACAAAAAAACAACCCACAAACAACCAAACAAGAAAACAAAACAAGCCCCCAAAATGCCCCTAACATTTTCGATAACTATCCGATTTCCGCGTTAAACTCCCATTGAGATAACAACGTGGGATAGGGATAGGCCACGTTAACCTGGCATTTAGATAACTATCTGGTATCGACGGTGAACTTCCATTTAGATAGCTATCTTTTGGGGGTAATTTTGTGGGGGTTTTGTTTGTTTGTTTTGGTTTGGTCTGGGGTTTTTCCTACTGTGATCGCAGACTAGAATAAAAAACATATTATGACTTTACCATCTGTACTATCGACTGCAGAAGACGAGGGAAAAGAAGAAGAATTGCCAAGAAGAAGAAGAAGAAGAAGAAGAAGAAGAAGAAGAAGAAGAAGAATTGCCAAGAAGAAGAAGAATTGCCAAGAAGAAGAAGAAGAAGAAGAAGAAGGAGGAGGAGGAGGAGAATTGCGAAGAAGAAGAAGAAGCAGAAGAAGAAGACGAATTAAAAGAAGAAGAAGAAGAAGAAGAAGAAAGAAGAAGAAGAAGAAGAAGAAGAAGAAGAAGAAGAATGCAAAGAAGAATGCGAAGAAGAATGCAAAGAAGAAGGAGAAGAAGAAGGAGAAGGAGAAGAGAAGAAGAAGAAGAAGAAGAGAAGGAGAGGAGGAGGAGGAGGAGGAGGAGGAGAATGCGAAGAAGAAGAAGAAGAGAGGAGAGAAGAGAAGAAGAAGAAGAAGAAGAAGAAGAAGAAGAAGAAGAAGAAGAAGAATCAGTGAGCCTGCCGATGTCTCATGTGTCTGACGAGAATAGGAAAAAAACCCGATCCTAGGTTAATTCCTTCGGAAACTCTCTCTCTCTCTCTCTCTCTCTCTCTCTCTCTCTCTCTCTCTCTCTCTCTCTCTCTCTCTCTCTCTCTCTCCTCTCTCTCTCTCTCTCTCTCTCTCTCTCTCTCTCTCTCTCTCTCTCTCTCCTCTCGGCAAAACGGACGATGCTATGGTTGTGAGTCTGTCAACATGTGGACCAGTGGTCTTAAAGCAATGCACCCGTATAGAAAGCTACAAGTCGCAAGTTCTATTCCCGTGTGATCACAATACAAGACAATTTAATACAGCACAACACAGCACAGCACAACACAACACAACGCAAATCAACACAGCACAGCACAACTCAACATAGCACAACACAACACAGAAGAAATAAACACAACACATTTCATACAAAACAGCATACATTTCCAACTCTCTCTCTCTCTCTCTCTCTCTCTCTCTCTCTCTCTCTCTCTCTCTCTCTCTCTCTCTCTCTTCTCTCTCTCTCTCTCTCTCTCTCTCCACTAAACAGTCCCATTAGCGGCACCCAAAATGAATAAGATGTAGACAAAAGGTTCAAGTAGAGAGAACTGACTGTAGATATTCCCAGAGGAGAGTAGTTAACTTGGTGAAGGAGAGAAGAGAAAAAAGTCTTACTCTAACGACCCGGGGGGGGGGGGGGGGGGGGGGTAGCGGGGGTCCATCAATTGCATGTACTGGCAAAGGAATTTAGAAACCGCATTTCCAATTCAATCATGTACCTGAAAATGACATTTCATAACAGGGACATTAACCAAAGCTAGTACAGAGAAAGAAGAAGACGAACAAGGGAGAGAAGAATGCGAAGAAGAATTGCGAAGAATGAAGAATTGCGAAGAATGGAAGAATTCGAAGAAGAAGAGAAGAGAAAGAGAAGAGAGAAGGACAACACACACAAGGAGAGAGGAGGAGGAGGAGAGGAGAAGGAGGAAGAGAGGGGAGGGAGAGAAGAAGAAGAGAAGAAGGAGGAGGAGGAGGAGGAGGAGGAGGTGGGAGGAGGAGAGAACGGGAAGTAAATAACACTAGAGAAGTCACGTATCTTCACATACGCGTGCCCCCCCCCCCCCCCCCCACACACACACACCACACACACACACACACACACACGCACGCACGCACGCCGCGCGCGCGCACCACACACCACACTACACACACAACCACACTCCTCCCTCACACACACACATACATCAACACCCCCCCCTCCAGCCCCCCAGCCCCCTCCCCCCCCCCCCCCCACACACTCCCCCCTTCTCCCCCCCCCCCCACAACACTTGCTTAAACTGTTCTTCAGCTACCACAATACAACCCTTCAATAATTACAGGGGTGGTGTGTGTGGGGGGGGGGGGGGGGGGGGGGGAGATGTAGGAGAGAGAGAGAGAATTGAACTCTCTACCCAGCAGGGGAGCGGGTCATGTTAGGGACAGCATTCATCCCCCTTTAAGCTTGTGACTCACTCTCCTGTTCGACCGTATGTTTCAGACAGACCTGCTCAACCTGTTTGTTCGGACCTGTGAATGTGAACATGACAAACTATCACACAACATATTTGAAAGATCGTGAATGAGAAAGTGGGTCTGTCTTTGTCATAGGGACAAACTATGACACAGAACATATAAAAGACTGTAAAAAATCTAATAATAAAGAGCACTACAAGTTATGACAATCTCAGTCACATACACGAAGGCACACAGATTACCGCGCACACACCGCGAGTGTTGATTGGCTGAAGGATGCGAGACGTCTGAAATAGAACACGACCCCCGTGGGGATGCCAGGGGCCTGTCAGAATAAACACATCCCCACCTTCTAGAAACTCTGTGCTAGGAATTCCATATTGTCTATCCCTCTCTTTGTTTCTGCATTGTTCCTTTTTCTTCCTGTCACCTCCTTCTTGTCTATTTTCTGCCTTCTTGGTCCGTTCTCCTGCCTCTTTCAAAAGAAGGCTTAAAAAATAACAATTCTCCCCCACGACGAAGTAGGATGCGCTGGGCCTGACTTGTCAGGCGCTTAACGGCAGCGCAACGCATTTTCGCTCATACCTTAAAACAGAAAGGTTGCTGTCTGAGTGTTCGACGACGAAGAAGGACATGACGTTCCGAAAGGTCAAGTTGGACCTGACACCCTAAGCCGTTTGTGACTGTACGTTTACGTTGACAAACGAAACGTTCCGTTTTGCCCTGACCTGTACAGCTGTACGTACGGCCCGGATGCCTGGTCTGCCATACCCTTTAGTGACCGGTCTAGTCTATGACCGCTAACACTGACCAACTGCTTGCAGGGGGTCGGTCCATCCAGGACACTCTAGCACTCTAGTCTTTTCTCTCTTTCTCCTCCTGCCTTCTCCCCAAACACTGGTGGCCTCAGCAGTTCCGCTGGCCTGGTGGAATATTGTGGACATAACGGGAGGGGGAAAGTTGGAATGGTCTAGTGGTTAGAGCCACGTTCTCGGGGGTCTAAAAGTAGCTCAGGAGCATTGGTTCGAGTCTCGGTCAAGGTGTCTGTTCTGAAAGGGACGTTCCCTCTAAAGTTAACATTGAGACTGACTCCCGCTTCTAAGAAGAAGTTTTTGGTGAGGCAATAAACCAAGTTCCTGTATACAAACACAAGGAGAGTACCCTGCATACACATCATTAGGACCACATGCACCTTTTGTCAAAGAGAAGACCAGCTATAGCTGGTGGCAAGCATGACATGGACAGACTCAGCATGCATCCTTTACCCTGAATATGGATGGATTCCGCCAGAATCTACTTGCTCACGACGACGACGATGATGATGGTGATAAAAAAAATTAAAATGGAAAAAAATAGCTACAACTATCTGGGGACGGGATAGCTCAGTGGTCAGAGCACTCGCTTTGCTCCAGCTAAGGTTAAGCAGCATCGAGCGTGGTTACCAGTTGGATGGGTGACCGTTTGCGCGCTTTGGCTTCAGTACAGTCCCCCAGTTCACCCATCTGTAAATGGGTACCTGCCTCTTTAGGGTCAGGGAAGGTAAAGCAGCGAGGGAGAGTAGATGGGTGCCGCCCTCAATATGCTGGCCCCTAGAGAAGTGAGGTCTCTGACGCCTCACCTCCCTTCGATCATATAGGTTATGGGACACCTTTACCTTTATCAACAATCACAATTATAATAACGGCAACATTAACAACACCATCAACAGAAATCATAAGGCTTGTCTATGCTCTGCTACATCATACCGCGAAACAAGCTATAACTCTTGCTAGGGACCCATCATGTCAGTGGAGCTGTGTGATAAGCCAGATCCCATTCCGTCACAGCAGTGACTGCTGTGGCAAAATCAAGTCCACCAGATGGTGCTTCCCCTCATACAGCCCTCAGATAACTAACTAGTCTGCGTTTTGGCTATGCTTGTGTGTGTGTGTGTGTGTGTGTGTGTGTGTGGGTGTGTGGGTGTGTGTGTGTGTGCGTTCGTGCGTGCGTGCGTGCGTGCGTGGTGTGGTGTGTGTGTGTGTGTGTGTGTGGTGTGTGTGTGGTGGGTGGGTGGTGTGGATGTGAGGGGTGGAGGTGTTGTGTGTGTGTGTGGGGGGGGGGTGTGTTGTAGTGTGTGTGGTGTGTGTGTGGGGGGGGGGGATGGGATTGTGTTTGTAGTGTGTGTGTGTGTGGGGGGGGGGGGAGGGTTGTGTGGTGAGGGGCAGGAGGAGGATTGTGTGTGTGTAAGCGGAGAAGGTGTTGTGCGTGTGTGTGTGTATGTGTGTGTAGTGGTGGTGGAGAGGGGGGGGGGGAGGTGCAGTGTAGTGTAAATGTGTGTGTGAGTGAAGGGGGAAGGGGCTGTGTGTGTGAGTGTGTTGTGCGCGCGCGTGTGTTTGTGTGTGTGTGTGTGTATGTGTGTTTGGGAGGAGGGTTGAGTTTGTGTGATGTGTTTGTTTTATGTGTGTTTTGGAGTTTTGTGTGTGTACTTTTTTTACTCTTTTATTTCGAAGGTAAGAATAAGCATCATGTTCTGTTTTCAATCCAGTTCCTGTGTGTATGCAGTTTTGTAAATGTTGTCATCCGTTCCCACCGGCACACAATGGCCTACTCTTCCGAAAGGCGGAACGGGTTTTAACGTGTGCGCAAGATGTTCTGCGTGCGTTCGCACACGGGACCTCGGTTTATAGTCTCATTCGAAGGACTCTTAGGGGGAGTGGAGTCGGCACTGATGTTAACTCCAGAGGAAAAGTCCTCTCGAACGAGAATCGAACCCGCGTCAGCAGATTGCGAATACATCCATGTATGTGTGTATGTGTGTATTTGTGCATGTATGTATGTATGCATGTATGTAGTAGTAGGTAGGTAGGTAGGTATGTGTATATGTCTGTCTACCTCTCTGTCTGTGTGAATGCACGCACTTGCTTGCGTGCTGCACATCAGAATATAGTATTCACACAGAAATTAAGCGAAGAGCAGACTAGCTTCATTGGCCAGCAGATCAAATCCAAGCCAGACCAGCCAGTCTGTACGTGCAGCCTCAAGTGTGTGTGTGTGTGTGTGTGTGCGCGTGCGTGTGTGTGTTGTGTGTGTGTGTGTGCGTGCGTTGTCTGTGTGTGTGTGTCTGTGTGTGTGTGTGTCCGTGTGTTGTGTGTGTTGTGTGTGTGTGTGTGTGTGCGTGCGTGTCTGTGTGTGTGTCCGTGTATGTTTGTGTGTATGTGTGTGTGTGGCTGGCTGTCTATGTGTGTTCGTGTGCGTGCGTGCGTGCGTGTGTGTGTGTGTGTTTGTGTTTGTGTGCATGTGTGTGTGTCCGTGTGTATGCTTGTGTGTATGTGTGTCTATGTGTCTGTGTGTCTCTGTATGTATGTGTGTCCGTGCATGTTTGTGTGTGTATATGTATGTATGTGTATGAGCGTATATGCGTATGCGTGCGTGTGAGTGTGTCTGTATGTTTGTACGCGCGCGCGTGTATGTGTGTATGTGTGTGCGTGCGCGCGTGTGTGTGCGCGCGCGCGTGTGTGCGTGTGTGCGTGCGCGCGTGCACCAGAACAAAGCTCAGCTAAGGCAGACCAGACAGTCTGGTGTACAGAAACAAGTTTCATGACTTGACGTTTCCAGAGGCGGGGCTGCGTTCATTAGACGCTTATTTCTTGTCATTTTTTTTCTTCTTTTTTGTCTTTTTGTGGGTTTTTTTGGTGTGTTTTGTCTTCTGTTGCTGTTGTCATTATCTTGGAGGATTGGGGGATATTTTTTATGTGAGAGAGAGAGAGAGAGGGAGGGGGTGGGGAGGTGCGTGGGTGCTTATTCCATTATCCTCGATATAAAAGAAGGAAATGAAATGAAATGAAATGCTTGGAGAGAGAGAGAGAGAGAGAGAGAGAGGAGAGAGAGGAGAGAGAGAGAGAGAGAGCAAGTCACATATATATATACATACATACATACAACATACATACATACATACATACATACATATATACATATATACATACATACATACAAACAAACATACATACATACATACATATTCATATATACATACATACAAACATACATATGTACATACATACATACATACATACATACACAATCACACACTCACAAACACAATCACACACACACACACACACACACTCACGCACCACCACCACCACCCCTACCACCACCCCAACCACCCTACCCCAATACACCACCCACAACCAACCAACCAACCAACCCACCCCCACACCACAACCTTCCCCCCACCCATACCCCCTCCACCACCATCTACCACCACACACCACCACCATCAACACAACAACAACTTTACAGCAAACTTGCAACTCCGTTACAGCTAGCCCTCCACACACACACACCCACCCCCTACCCCACACCCCACCCCCACCCCACCCCCTACACCCCATCCTCCAAAACTGACTCACTCACCTCAATGGAAAAGAGAAAATCCCCTTCACTTTTCAGCAGCCGCTGCCAGCAGAACAGAACAGAAGAGAAGAAAAGAACAGAGACCCTCAGCACTGCTATGTCTGGCTCTACTCCATCCGAGGAGGGAGACAGAGAGCGTGAGAGACAGAGAGCGTGAGAGACACAGAGAGTGTGAGAGACAGAGAGAGAGACAGAGAGAGAGAGAGAGAGACAGAGAGAGAGAGAGTGTGAGAGACAGAGAGAGAGAGAGTGTGAGAGACAGAGAGAGAGAGAGACAGAGAGTGAGCGTTGTTGCTGCTGCTGCCACAGATGATCAATGGCTATCCATCCGCTGCAGTCTGTGAATCCTTGTCACCTTGCTCGCAATCCTGTCTTCATAGCATCATCACTCCTGCTAGTGTTCCAGCCAACGTCAGTGTGTGATAAGCGTTAGGATCGGTCTTTGTTGTTGTGGTGGGGGTGGTTGTTGTTGTTGTTGTTGGCTAGGCAAACTGGTAGGGTTTATTTCATGTATTGAAAGAAGATCGCGTACGAGAACTAATTGTGAATGGGAAGAGTATCTAAACACCACTGAATTTCTTGTGGAATTATTTTCTTCTGGTATCTCAATATCTTTTTCTCTGTTGTTGATTTTTTAACTCGATAAATTTACATTTCTGTGATTTGGTTTAGCACACCCTAACACATGCTTTCATCAAAAAAAAGGCGCAATAACAAAACAAATCAAGACATATTTTCTGACGAAAACGACACAAGGAATTCAAAACCGTCCAACCTCTCGTTACAACGTGATCATCATCATTCCCGTAGTCATTCATCACCCACACGAGATCTTCAACAACCAAAAAAAAACAACCAACCCCTACACTCAAAAACACCTCCACCCTTCTGAAACCTAACTCCTAACCACACCACATTCTTGAAGAATTCAAAATCACACAAGCATCGACGAAGAGATTGAAGACCTCCCTAAAAAAAACCACTCACCAAACAAACCCGGAGCTTACTGCTAGAACTAAGCAGACAGAAACCACACGTTTCAGTTAGCGTACGAACTCAGTACAAACCGAGTGGGTTGACTGTGATGCTGTGTGGTGTGGTATGGTCTAACAGCACAACACAGCACGGCACAGCACAGCACAGCACAGCAGCAGCAGGAGGAGGGGGAGGAGGAGGAGGCGAGGATGGAAGAAGGCAGGAGGCGGAGGAGGCGGCAGTCGTCGAGGGAACCAGGAGCGGTGGTAGCAGCAGCAGCAGCAGCAGCATCAATCAATACCACCAGCGCCACATCTTCATCAGCAACGCTGCCGTCACTGAGCCTGGTGGAACAGCAGCAGCAGCAGCAGCGGAGATGTCACGTCACGTCAGGGCGTGTTTAGGTGGCTCAGTGATGCTGATAGATAGCCGGGGGTTTCTTTGCCTTGGTATGTGAGGGAAGTTAGGGAGATGGTTTTAGTGACCATGATATCTATAATTATTCTTTTCTCTTTGAAAGAGAACGAGGGGGGTGTTGAGTTTTTGAATGGTCAGTTGGTTGGGTGGTTGGTTGGCTGGTTGACTGGTTGGTTTTTTGGCTGGCTGGCTGGCTGGCTGTTTGGTTGGTTGGTTAGTAACGTGGGGGGCAACTGAGGGATTTGTGGGTGGGTGAATGGGTTAGATGGTCGGTTAGTCAGGCGGGAAGGTGAATGGATTACATGTAGACTCGAGACTCAAGAATACTTTAAGGTCTCAACTTGAGAAAGTTAATGACGAGGGGCATTATGAAATTGCTCAGCATGCATCAAACAGATTGCAAAGTAACACATGATATTAAAAGCCCACACCACTCTACTGCAGGCAGCTATACACCGACATCAGGGGATTTCTTTTATTCTTATTGGAGAGTACAAACTGTCATGCTAAGAGGGAAGGAAAGACAAATGGAATGTAGATCCTACAGGATCGTAAGACTGCAGAGGATCAAGTTAACTGTATTTCATGATCAAAAAGAAATACGTCAATAAACAAACCGATTAAACCATCGCCAGCTTGCAACAAAAACATGAAGATAACCATCATTCATTCCCGATAATCATTCTGTCCCAGGCCAAAAGCTGTGTATGTCAGTTACTGATATCAGCTAAGTGCCAAGGCCTACACTAAAATGTTGTTCTGTTGTAACATGTTGGGTTGAGATTGCTTTCACATAACAAACTGCATTCTCCGTTAAGGAGAAAAATCCTCTGAAATCGGAGTGTGGCTGCCTGTATGGCGCGGTACTTGAAAACAGTCATACAGGCAAACTTCTCATCCAGTGTGCTTCTTATCTCACGGTGATTCCCAGGTGGGATGAGTGAGTCAAGAGTGCATGTTCTGGGTGACCCCCAAAGTGTTAAGCTAGGGAACGTACAACAATAACACCACCACCACCACCACCATCACCATCACCACCACCAAAACAGATAATCATTGGTGCAGGCCTCACTCTTCGTCACTTATGGCCGCAAAGCTAAGTACTGTCATAACCTACATGGGAACGCTGCTATGGTTTTGCAATGTAATGTTGAGATCTGTGTCAAACGCTAACAACCTGGGCCAGTGACTAGAATGAGGGATGGTAAACCTTCTTGCAAGTTGCCAATGGTGAAATGGAATCACGCTCTTGTTTTGTTTCATCTACATATTTCTTATGAATTATGAGGTGCAGTTAATTCCTTCTCTGTAGCTTTTAAACTCTAAACCACAAAAATTTATACACCTTCTTCTTCGTTTTTGCTATTCTTCTGTTTTGATTGATTTAATCTTATTTTTTATTCAGATTGCTAGGAATTCTGTGTGTGTGTGTGTGTGTGTGTGTGTGTGTGTGTGTGTGTGTGTGTGTGTGTGTGTGTGTGTGTGTGTGTGCGTGCGTGGTGCGTGCGTGCGTGTGTGTGTGATTAAAATAAAAGAAGAAACCATGATAACAACAACAATCATCATCATCATGAGGAGGAGGAGGAGGATAATTATATACTAATGATGACAATAATAGTCATATGAATACTAAGAATAATAATAGTAATAATCATTATGAAATACAATAATGAAAAACTAAAGATCTAAAGAAAATTAAAGATATATCAAATAAAGAAAATAAGACAGAGTAAACTGGACTGAAACAGAACACACTATAAAAAAATGACAACAAAGGAAAAGCTTCTTTTTTTTTGGCATCTGTAACATACAAGTATTACCATCATTAAAAGCACACACGAGAATTATCAATTACCAATTCATTTCTTTATATCAATTTCACATTTTTTTCTGCCAGTTAAAAGTGTGCTTAGTACACCACACAAAATACTTGCATTCAAAAGTCTTCTTTCAACACACATACGCACGCACACATACACTATGAAAAAAAAGCAATTGCAATTCTTATTCAATGTACCTTCTGGAAATAAAAATAATGTTGACCTGACTTTGACAATAAATTCACAATCCAAAAAAAACAACCCAACAACAACAACAAAACAATGCAATGCAACACTGAACTTAACACTAACATAAATATCAATGTCCTGATACTGTCGGAGAACGGAGAAGCAAAATCTCCCACATCTGTCTGGGTTACTATCCATTCTACCCATCAGACGTCTTTGTTGACCTGTCACCCCTCCCAGCGGTGTTGAACTCGCCTGACTGCGTCCACACAAAGCGCCAGCGCCGACGGCCCCATGACTGGCAGGGGGGAGGGGCCCCGGGTTGATTGGACCCATTATTAGTTTTGATTTCTTTCTGCCCGGGGAGTCGTCTTTCTGTGTAGGGGGTGCATCGTAGTGCAGACAGTCTCTTGCTTGTTGTCTTCTCCGTGGGGGGAGGGGGGGGGGGAAGGGGGGGAGCAGGAGGGGATGTCGGTGTGTGTGCGGGGGGGGGGGGGGGGGGGGGGGGGGGGGGGGGGGGGGCTTGGGGGGGGGAGGGGGATCAGTGTGTGTGTGTTATTTATTCTTTTATATCGAGGATAATGGAATAAGCAGGCGTGTCCTTTTTTGCATCCAGTCTGTGTGTGTGTGTGTGTGTGCGTGCGTGCGTGCGTGTGGATGTGGATGTGTGTGTTTCACTGTGTGTGTAAATTTCTTTCTGTGTTTGTCCATCTGTCTCTGTGTCCCTACTATTTGGCTTTCTCTGTCTGTCCTCCCTTTATCTCTCCCTCCCTCCCTCCTCCTCTCTCTCTCTCTCTCTCTCTCTCTCTCTCTCTCTCTCTCTCTCTCTCTCTCTCTCTCTGATGTGAGAGATGTAGAGAGGTACACAGAGACAGAGACACAGAGAGAGAGGTAGAAAAGACAAAGGAACCCTGCAAAAGACACAGAACAATAGAGATAAATAGACTGACAGGCAGACTGACAGATTAGAGAGAGAAGTATGTTTAAACGTATGCGCGTCTGTCTGTATGCCTGGGAGCGCGTGTGTGCATGCACAAACGTTCACCTTTGTTCGCGTGCACATTATTATTGTGAACATGGGGAGGAGGAGGAAGAAGAGGAGGAGGAAGAGGAGGAAGTGGAGGAGGAGAAGGAAGAGGAGGAGGAGGAAGAGGAGGAGGTGAGATTCCTGTGAGATTTGGGGGATGTGACAAGGAGAATGAGGTATCTTGCATAATGCATGTTGGTGAATACGCACACTTGTAAAACCGAATCAAGCCGCCCTTTTAAAAAAAATCAGTAAATGTGCTTTTAGTTAAATTGATTGCAAAAAACCCCTGTCTGTTCCCCATTTTGATTTTTTTAAAACTCCAGGTAATTAACTACACATGCGCAATCTTTTCGCCTTTTGAGAGTTTGTTTTTCTTTAAAACTCGATTTAATTGCATAAAGATGGCTTTTTGGGCCATGTCTTTTTAACTGAAGTTTATGACCCCAAAATGGGAATTTTGTATTTTATACTTTTTTTGGACTGAAATTAATGGGCTGTGTGTAAGGGTTTTTTGCCTTTAAAGATTGTTTCAAGATAGATTAAAGCAGAAAGACGGACATCCTGGTGTTTTAAATTTTTTAAACTCAATTTAAGTGCACAAACGCGGGAATTTTGACTTTGAAGATTTTCTGTTTATTTTGATATTCAGTTTCTAAAACAAGAGTATTTTACCTTTAGAGAATTGAAAAAGAGATAAGCTAATTGCACAAGCATGGGGATTTTGTCTTTTGAGAATTTTTTGATTATTTTTGGTTCATGTTAATTGCTTAAATATGGACATTTTACCTTTTGTGAATTTATTTTTAACTCAAGTCCATTGCACGAACATGGGTGGGTATTCTGGATTTTAAGATTTTCCTAACTCCATTTGTTTGCACAAGTTCGGGCTTTTCGCCTTTCAAGAAACTTCTATTATTTTGTTACTCATGCACCTAATACAGACTCTTGGCCTTTTGTTTTCGTTGAACGCTAAAACAGCAACTATTGTTGTCTCTACTGTGAGCAAAAAATTTTAATGCATCGCCATGAAGCGCCTGACAATTCAGGCCCAGTGTATCCGACTTCGACGTGGGAAAGAACCTTTGTCTTTTGAGTTTTCTAGAAAAAAGGCAGAAAACAGACAAGAGGGAAATGGCAGGAAGAAAAGGAACAAGGCAGAAACAAAGAGAGTGATGGAAAAGTGGGAATTTCTAGCACAGAATTTCCAGAAGGTGGTGATGTTATTTATACTGACAGGCCCCCGGCATTCCCACGCGGGATTTTGGCCTTTTTGAGAATTTTCAGATTATTTCTTATCCAGTTAATCACACAAGAATCATCTTTTTTGCTTGTTGATATCTATGTTTTGTTCAAGTTAATTTGATTAACTTGAGCATTTGCTTTTTAAAACTTTAAAAATTTTAATCAAATTGCATAAACATGGGCGTTTTGCCTTTTGAGAATGCTTTCTAGATTTATTTTTTTTACTGTTCGATGTCTCGAGCATAAGCTTTCTGGGTTTTTTTTTCTTTTTTGTTCTCCAGTTAATTTGCCAAACATAGGTATTGCGCCTTTTGAGAATTTTTGAATTTTATTTTTTATTACACAAACAAGGGCTTTTTGCCTTTAGAGAGTATTTTTTTTCCCATATTTTATTCAGTTTGATTGGAGAAACAGGAGCTTTTCGCCTTTAAGAGTTTGGTTGTTTTTTTTTCCTTTTTGTATACTAGTACATTGTATAATTGTATAAAACACGGCATTGTTTTACTTTTGTGATTTCTTTTTAAAATTCAAGTCCAAAGCAGAAAGGGGTAGTCGCCTTTTAAGAATTGTTTTTATCAATCCCACCCCCCACCCACCTCCCCTCCGACTTTCTACCTTTAAAGGTTCTTTTTCTTTTTGGGGTGGAGGGGAAGGGGTAGGTTTTTGGTGTTTTTTGGGGGGAGGGATGGTGGTGGCAAAGGGTAAGATTGTCTGTCTGTAATTTTGTTTGTTTGTTTGTTTGTGGTTTTCTTGCAGAGATGGGGTATTATTTTTATTGCTGGAGTTGGAGCTGCAAAAAAGAAAAAAGACCAGGGGCCTTTAGCCTTTCGACAAGTTTCTGTTTAAGTCAAGTTAACTGCGCAAAAATGGGCATTTCTCGGTTTTAAATCTTGTAGACTTTTATTAGCGTTGTGTTTGCTGGTTTTACTCAAATTCATTACACAAAAATGGACATTTCTTCCTCTGACACATTAAAGGCTCTCGCATTAATGGCTTTTCTGGCACCTTTATTTTCAGGGTATAAATGAATGTCTATGGGAGAGATAGACAGACAGAGAGACAGACAGGCAGACAGACTGACAGAGAGAGAGAGAGAGAGAGAGAGAGAGAGAGAGAGAGAGAGAGAGAGAGAGAGAGAGAGAGAGAGAGAGAGAGAGAGAGAGAGAGGCAGACAGACAGGCAGGCAGGCAGGCAGGCAGACAGACAGACAGACAGACAGGCAGAAACAGACACACACACAGAAAGAGAGAGACAGAGACAGAGACACAGAGACACACAGAGAGACAGAGACAGACAGACAGGCAAACAGACAGAAGGGGGTAGGGGGAGGGAGCGTGAATAGACTCAAACCAAGCTAGAATGAATCAACGGGTAATGTGGTCTTGATGTTAATGATCTCACTGGTTTACATGTGTTTACTTTGGGGGTGGGAAGGGGGGTGAAGGGGGAGGCGGGATATCCTAGTGGTTAGAGCGTTGACCTTGCAATCTGTCGGCCCAGGTTTGAGCCACCAGCCAGGCATACATTCCAGGAGAAATCCCCCCCCCCCCCCCCCCCCCCCCCCCCCCCCTCCCCCTGTTAAATATTAGTGGGCCTATCAGAGCCATAACCATACATCTTTGTGTATTGAGATGCATGGTTGTGGCTCTGAATAGATGCTGAAAAGAATAGCATCCCCTCCTGGAAACTATGTACTATGAATTTCCTCTTTCCTATCACTCTATTTGCTTCCCACCTGGAAATCATGTGCTAGAAATTTCCTCTTTTCTATCCCTCTCTTTGCTTCTGCTTTCGTTCCTTTTCTTCCTGTCACTTCCTTCTTGTCTACTTTATGCCTTCTCGGTCCATTCTCCTGCCTTTTTTTCCCCCTTAAAAGACTTAAAAGATAACGATTCTCTCTTATGCCGAAGTCGGATGCGCTGGGCCTGATTTGTCAGGCGCTTAACGGCAGCGCAACGAATTCAATTTTTGTTTTTCGCTCATAGACCAGACGACAATAGTTACTTTCTGAGCGTTTGACGAGGAAGAAGAAGAAATCAGTAGCGATTCCACTACCTCGAAAAATCCTTCGGATAAGACTTTCAACATTGGTCCCGTGTACAAACGCATTCAGAACATCTTGCACACGCGTTAAAACCCGTTGCGCGTTTGTGACGAGTAGGTCATAGCGTGCCTGTGGGAACGGATGGAAACTGTAAAAAGGGCATGCACGCTGGTGTCGTGTTCATAGACTATCTCCCAAGTCGGAATGTGGTTACCTTGTTGGTGGGCAAAAACTGTCATATGCGCAAAATTTCACCATTGGTAAAAACTTCAGCACTCTAGGCGAAGAGAGGAAAAAAATCATTAATTCTTATATATATATATAATATAATATATATATAATAATATATACATATATATATATAATAATATATAATATATAATATATATATGTAAAGTATAGAAAGTGTATTTTATATAAAAATGTCAGTCGTCATGAGACGAATAATTCTGTGCCCGTGTGTGTGTGTGTGTGTGTGTGTGTGTGTGTGTGTGTGTGTGTACGTGTGTGTGTGTGTGCGTGCGTGCGTGTGTGTGTGTAGTGTGTTTTGTGTGTGTGTGTGTGTGTGTGTGTGTGTGTGTGTGTGTGTGTGTTTGTGTGTTGTGTGTGGTGTGGCATGTGCATGCAAACATCTTCATTGATATGTGTATATGTTAACTACTTCCACCCCCACTCTGTCCATTCCTTGTGTTTCTGAGTTTCCCTTTTTTACCCACCCCGTCGGTTACACCAATACTTTTCTCACTCATACAACACACACACACACACACACACACACATGCGCGCGCGCACCCTCTCTCATCTCCCTCTCTGTCCTCTCTCTTCTCTCTCTCTCTCTCTCTCTCTCTCTCTCTCTCTCTCTCTCTCTCTCTCTCTCTCTCTCTCTCTCTCTCTCTCTCTCTCCTTCTTCTTCTCTTCTTCTTCTCTTCTTCTTCTCTTCTTCTTCTTCTTCTTCTTCTTTTTCTCTTTTCTTCCTTTAAGTCCCCCCCCCCCCCCCCCACCCCCCCCCCCCCCCCGACACACACACACCCAAAAAGACCAGACAAACAGACAATGGCAAACAAACAAACAGACAAACAAACACAGAAAGAAAAAAACCAAAAAACAGGTAGGGCCCCCAAACCTCACAGAAGGGATACAGATCGGATTTCACAAAATGGGCCAGCAGGCCAACAAGAGAAGAGAGGAGAGCAGAGGGAAGGAGAGGAGAGGAGAGGAGAGGAGAGGAGAGGAGAGGAGAGGAGAGGAGGGGGTAGGAGAGGAGAGGAGAGGAGTGGGCGGACAGCTGACACAGTAAAACTGGCCTATCAGCCTCCCATCAGGATTCAAGACAAAATGGGACAAGGGGGTAGGGGGGCACGAGGGGGGCACGAGAGTGGGGAACTTAAAGAGTCCAAGAGGTATTGGATTACTCTGGACAATACCTGGGACAAAAAATGGGGGGCTGGTGATAGCCCGGTGGTTAGAGTGTGGTGTTCGAGACCTTCAGGTTAACTGAGGGCACGGGTTTGAGTCTCTTGAAGTGTCTTGTTTCAGACATTAATGAATGCTTCCTCTTGAGTTAAAGCGGGAACGGACTAGCTCAGTGGTCGGAGCACTCGCCCTTCGCACGCTTAGGTTAAGCAGCGTTGAGCATGGTTACTTCTTGGATGGGTGTCAGTTTTGCAGGCCTTGGCTTCAGTACAGTATCCCCCCACCCCCACACCCCATAGTTCATCCAGCTGTTAATGGGTACCTGCCGTCTTTAGGGTCAGGGAAGTTTAGGGAGTAAGGGAGAGGAGATGGATGCAGCACTCAAACTGCTAACAGTAAAAAGTGTCAGCTGTTTTACCCCTAAGTAAACTGAGGTCTCTGATACCTTGCTCTCCAATGACCGCTTAGGTTATGTGGGAACACAGTTTGCCTTTCTTTAAAGTTAAAGGGACAACATAGGTGTACAAAAACGGGGAAGAATGATCTTCCATACAAAGGTCTGCTGCCATTCGATTTGAAACCAACCAGAAAGTAAACACTGACTGTCAGCTGTGAGTTGAACTCATCACAGATTTCTGGCACTGACGGGAAAGTACAAGGTTACATATTTCATACAGAGTAAAATCACAAACATTGCTTTCACTCTGTTTTGATCTTTTGTCCTGAAGAATGTAGCTGTTGGAATTTATGAAGAAAATAGAATTCAAACCGAAGGAGCAGAGGCGGATATGACGTCACAGAACTGACAAGCAGTCACAAGAGTAGCGTCTCTTTCCTTTCAAAAGAAAAGCTTCCTGTCACCTCCATCTTGTCTATTTTTGCTCTCTTTGTCCCTTCTCCTGCCCTGTTTTTCCCCCCAGAAAGACTTAAAACATAACCATTCCCATATCCTAACTTCAGAAGAAATCTTTTCTGGTTTTATGGTGAAGACAAGTTAATGTGGTAAGAGTATGTCATGAACGAACATAACATTTCAAAACATACCATTTCAACGTAAGCCTTCGCCACTTTGCTTACGTCAATAAATAACACAGCTTTTTAGCAAGACCAGACGAAACACAATTTACTGAAGGGGGAGAGAAAACACAAAAAAAGAGAGATGATAGAGGAAGGTGAGTGTTTGTATGAAGCAGAGAAGGAGATGGAAGAGGAAGAGAAGGAGGATGATGGACGAGGAGAAGGAGGAGGAGGAGGAAGAGGAGGAGGAGGATATATGAGGGAGAAGGGAGAAGGAGGAACAGAAAGAGGAGGAGGAGGAGGATATGTCCGTATGTCAGTTAGCCTTCAACAAGAGAGAACAGTTATGGGAGAGAACTAAGACAGCCACAACAGCTGCAAAGGGAGCTCATTAGAATGGGTCTTGGGTTGGCAAGCGAAGAGGAGCTAGTACTGCACAAGCAAACACAACAGCCTAGCTTTGTAATTGGGCAGACAGGCTCCGCTAGGCAGCCTAGCCAAGCTGTGTGGTTAGGAAGCAGATCTACATCTTTGTTGGTGTGTGTGTGTGTGTGTGTTGTGTGTGTGTGTGTGTTGTGTGTGTGTGTGTGTGTGTGTTGTGTGTGTGTGTGTGTGTGTGTGTGTGTGTGTTGTGTGTGTCTGTGTGAAATAGCATGCCTTGATGACAGCTGACTACCTGAGAAGAAAAGAAAGGACGAAAAGAATGGAGGTTAGGAAAGAAGGAAGAAAAGGGAAAAGAGATAAACGAAGAAAGGAAGAAGACAAAGGCAAGAAGGAAGGAAGGAAGGTAGGAAGCAGCAAGCAAGCAAAAAAAAAAACAAACTTAGATGGGAAGGAAAGAAAAAAAGTAGGATGGGCGAAGGGAAGGAAGAAAACAAGCTAGAAAGGAAGGATGGAACGAACAAGAGAAGGAAGAAAGGAAGAAAGAAAGAAAGACAGACAGACAGAAAGAAAGAAAGAAAGACAGATAGACAGACAGACAGACAGGCAGACAGAAAGAAAGAAAGAAAGAAAGAAAGAATAGATGAATGAATGAATGAAGGAAGGAAGGAAGGAAACAAAGTAAGAAAAAAAAAGGATTGTAGAAAACTGCCACAAAGAGAAAAGGAAAGAAAGAAGGTAGAAAAAGGGAGAGGGGCAGAGAGAGGTAATCCATAAGAAGGTATAATAATGCGGAGATTTTTTTTTTACATTTTAAAAACTGTTCTTAGGATTTGGTCTTCCTATCTGCTGCTTTTACTCTCTCTCTCTCTCTCTCTCTCTCTCTCTCTCTCTCTCTCTCTCTCTCTCTCTCTCTCTTCTCTCTCTCTTCTCTCTCTCTCTCTCTCTCCTCTCTCTCTCTCTCTCTCTCTCTCTCTCTCTCTTCTTTCTCTCCTCATCCTCCACACACACACACTAATGCGTATACACCCATAAAAGGCAGACATACAGACAGACAGACGAATGGACATACAGAAAGACAGACAGACCAGGAATTATGTATACAATGTTTTGTACAATATTAAAGTGCATTCATAAACATGCGACTCCTACTAGTTAACGTTTATTGCTATTGATAAAACTTGTCATGTATATGTGTATTTGTAACAACAAAATGATTTTTGTATTAAAAAAGAACAGAAAGACAGATAAACGAAAGCAAAAAAACAGAAGCAGGGAGAATTTCCGACTTTCCTGCTGAAATCCATTTGTTTTCTCACATAACTGTTAAAACGATTAGAGACATTAGAAAAAAATAAACATCAAAAGAGCGTCATGGGTTGTGCCAAGCAAAAGATTTCCATGTCGATTCATGAAACTGACAGGGAAACTGACACTGTTGATAATGACAGACTATCTTTCAACTGTGTTGGTGTAATGAGCATACAGAGAAGATGATAGAAGAAGAAGAGAAGACAGAAGAGAGAGAGAGAAGAAGAGAATGCAGACAGACTGACAGATAGACACAGGACGAGAGACAGACAGAGATAGAGCATACAGAGGGAGGTAGGACATTGAGAGATAGGGCAGAGCAACAGACAGCAGCAGACAGATAGATAGGACAGAGAGGTGTAGACAGACAGACAGACAGATAGACACAGAGACAGAGAAACGAGACAGAGATAGAGCATACAGCGTGAGATAGGGGACATAGAAGAGAGAGGGAGGGGGGGGGAGCAAAGACAGAAACAGGCAGACAGATAGATAGGACAGAGAGAGAGAGGAGACAGACAGACAGAGACGACAGAGAGAGATGCAGACAGACAGACAGATAGACACAGAGACAGAGAGACAGACAGAGATAGAGCATACAGCGTGAGTAGGGACATAGAGAGAGAGGGGAAGGGGGGGGGGAAGAAAGACAGACAGGCAGACAGAAGAAGACAGAGAGAGGAACAGAGAGAGAGGTGTTAGACAGACAGGTAGACGCAGAGACAGAGAAACAGACAGAGATAGAGCATACAGGTGAAGTAGGGCTAGAGAGAGATTGGAGAGGGGGGGGGGGGGGGGGAGGGGGGCAAAGACAGACAGACAGGCAGACAGATAGATAGGAGAGAGAGAGAGAGAGAGAGAGAGAGAGGAGAGAGAGAGAGAGAGAGAGAGAGAAGGAAACAGAGAGAGAGATGCAGACAGTCAGAGACGGAGACAGAGACAGAGAGAGGGAGAGGGAGAAAGAGAAAGAAAGAGACAGAGACAGAGACAGACAGACAGACAGATACAAAGAGACACAAACGGACGAAAGATAGAAAACAGGCAGACAGAATGAGAGAGAAGAGATGTATGCACTGTTTAGATGTAGCATAAGTTTAAAACCCCTCTCCTTACAAAATTTTCCACAAGGGATAAATTGGTCTGTGTGTGTGTTTGTGTTTGTGTTTATTTTATTTATTTTTATTTTATTCTTTTATATCGAGGATAATGGAATAAGCACTCATGTGCTTTTTTTTACATCTAGTCCCCGTGTGTATGCGGTTTTTGTAAATTCTGTCATCTGATTCCACCGGCACACAATGGCCTACTCTTACGAAAAGCGGAACAGGATTTAACGTGTGAGCGAGATGTTCTGCGAGCGTTCGCACACGGGGCCTCGGTATATAGTGTCATCCGAAGGACGTTTGGGGAGAGTGGAGTCTGCACTGATGTTAACTCCAGGGGAAGATATCCAATATCCCCTTGAACAGGATTCGAACCCGGGTCATCAGATTATTAGCGCAATGTTCTAACCACTAGGTTCTCTGTGTGTGTGTGTGTGTGTGGTGTGTGTGTGTGTGTGTAGTGTGTGTGTGTGTGTGTGTGTGTGTGTGTGTGTGTGTGTGTGTGTGTGTGTGTGTGTGTTGTGTGTGTGTGTGTGAGTGTGTGTGTGTGTGTGATCTGTTTATTTTTTTCTATTTGGATTCTGTTATTTTGAAGATAATCACCCACGAGGGTAATTTTAACCCAATTTAATGCGTGTGTGTATAAAGTTGTGTAAGTTTTGTCATCTGTTCCA
>CM054147.1:9154078-9156578 GCA_028751875.1 Rapana venosa | reverse complement strand
TTCTCTTCTCTCTCTCTCACTCACTCTCTCTCTCTCTCTCTCTCCCTTTCTCTCGCTCTCTCTCTCTTCTCCTCTCTCTCTCTCTCTTCTCTCTCTCTCTCTCTCTCTCTCTCTCCCTCTCTCTCTCTTTCTCTCTCTCTCTCTCCCCCCCTCCCTTTCCATCTCTTCTCACCTTGTTTCTTCAGATAGGCATGACAGACGAGTAGATAAGGCATGTTTTCAAGGTTTCACAGTGTATTGTATTACACAGCTGTGCAAATTTCACAGATGTCATGACAAATACACCATGTCTTGATTTGACATGGCTTCTTCTTTGCTCTGTAAAGAGTGACTGAGACACTGTGCTGAATGTTTTAGGCAATGAGTTTGGGGGCATGTCGATCCTTGCATGCGGAGCTCATTTTTCTCCCAGGTGTCAGGGCGCATGCTGGGTATGTTCGCGTCATCCACTAAACAACCCACAGTTCGAATCTCGTTCAAGGGGTGGGTTTTTTCCCCTGAAGATAACATCCGTGCAGACTCCACTCTCCCCAAAAGTTCTTCGGATGAGACTATAAACCGAAGTTCCGTGTGCGAACGCACACAGAACATTTTGCGCACACATTAAAACCTGTTCCGCTTTTCGGAAGAGTAGGGCATTGTGTGCCGGTGGGAATAGATGACAAAATGTACAAAAGAGCATGCATTCGGGGACTGGATGTAAAAAAGCACATGAGTGCTTATTACATTATCCTCGAAATAAAAGAATAAAATAATTTTAAATTTAAAAAAAGTTCTCGCCATTATAACCCCTCCACTCTATACAGTCTTGTAGAGATAAAAATTATTAAATATATGATATAAAATACTGTTCTACAAAAAGCTGAATAGTATTTTCATCGGGTGCGCAAGATGATCTGCGCGCATTTGTAAATGGGAACCTCGGTTTATTGTCTCGTCCAAAGCACTTTTGGGGAAGAGGATCCATCCCTATGCAACAATTTACATCCGGGAGGAAACGACTTCGTGACTGGAAGGCTCAGTGGAGACTGGAACCCATGCCCTCAGTTACCATCAGATCATGATTTTGACGTTCTAACCACAAGGCAACTCCACATAGCGCACATGGAATGGCTCGCATAGAACCACGCCTTCGTTGAAAAAAACAAAAAACCCTGAAAACTGGAGACCTTCCTCCCAAATGGTTGTGTCCATCACTTGTGCTGATAAGTACCCCTGACATTTTAACAGGTTTACACAGGCACAAGTAAAGGTTCATTTTAATGCTGCGGGGATCCTGGCTGGTTATTATGACATAAAGCAAACCAAGGCCAGAGAAAAAAGGACTGATAAAACAGTAAAAATAAAAATGTCATGATGACCGTTACGATAATCAGTCATTTCTGGTGAGAGGGGACGAGATAGCTCAGCGGTCAGAGCACCCACTTTTCCCAAGCAAAGTTTCAGCAGCATGGAGTGTGCTTAGGTGACCGTTTGGGCGCCTAGTCTTCAATACAGTTCCTCAGTTCACCCAGCTGTAAAAGGGTACCTGCCCTCTTTAGGGACAAGGACGGTAAAGCAGCGACGGAGAGGAGATGGGCGCCGCCCTCAATATGCTGGTCCCTGGAGAAGCTGAGGTTTCTGACATCTCGTTCCCCAACAACCACACAGGTCATGGGAACATCTTTACCTTTAAACTTCTGGTTGCGCATGGTCACATGTGCCTTGAAGCATGGTGAGGGTGTTAGTTTGGTGTGGAAAATAGCAAGGGGGTAAATATGGCTGATAAAAACGTATCAAGAGGACTGTAAAAACGACCACCAAGCAACATCTGGGTGTACACGCCAGGTGTGACTAGGAGCATGGAGAGGAGATAGTGGTAACTGGTGTGTGGTGATTCCTTCACAGTCTGTGAGGCAGTTCTGCCTGTGGAGGGTGACTTTTGACTGGTTTAGTGTGGGTTTGATAGTCTGTTTATCAGTCGGTAGGTGTTTATTCCATCTCCCACTTTTGCTTTTGTGCTTCTCACGTGTGTGGTGTGTGTGTGTGTGTGTGTGTGTGTGTGTGTGTGTGTGTGTGTGTGTGTGTGTGTGTGTGTGTGTGTGTGTGTGACTGTGTGTGTGTGTGTGTGTGTGGTGTGTGTGTGTGTGTGTGTGTGTGTGTGCGTGTGTGTGTGCGTGTGTATGTGTGTGTCTATGTCTGTGTCTGTGACTGTGTGTGTCTGTGTGTGTGTCTGTGTGTTCCTTTCCATATGTCTGTCTGCATGTCTGTGTGTCTGTCTGTCTCTCTGTCTATCTCTTTGCCTCTCTATCTCTCCATCTGTCTGTCTGTCTGTCTGTCTGTCTCTCTCTCTCTCTCTCTCTCTCTCTCTCACTCACTCTCTCTGTATCTGTCTCTCTCTTCATGCAACCAACACTTCCAATGTTAGATTGCACACGTATGACAGTGGCCCAGCATCTGCACAAAGCCTATCTTTTGGAAGGTGTGGCTTATTTATTTATTTATTTATTTTTATTTATTT
>CM054147.1:9126578-9146578 GCA_028751875.1 Rapana venosa | reverse complement strand
TTTTATTTCTCGCTCCATATTTTACAAGACTGTCAACTTTTTCATTAAAAAAGATACCAGTGTGTGAGGGAACCCAACAGAAAGTAACAGTACTACCTCTTAAAATCAAAAAGTGTTCCAGATGCCTGATTTCAATGATTAGGTCTTTTCTTACTTTAAAGGTAGAATTTTTTAAAGCATGTAAATCCGATTTAGAATCAACACACAAAAGTATGTTGAATATGTCTTTAGGGAAGTCAAGTACATAGTAAAGTGCCAACACTATAGCAGTTAGCTCAGCTGTAAATATAGATTTATTTTTGCCCAGGTTAACAGATTGTTCTACTTTTAATGATGGAATAATGAAAGCCGCATCAGCCTCATTAGAATTTAAAACGGACCCATCAGTATAGATTTTGAGATGATTAAGATAAGTAGTTTGAATATGTTCTTTTACTAGCGATGTAAGAATGTTAACATTTTCAGCTTTTCTAACAGAAGAATGATTAATGTCAAAATGAGCTTTAAAAAGTTCCCAAGGTGGGTAGGGAGCTGACTGTACTGATTTTGCTAATTCATTTGGATTAAGTTCTGAATGTTTAAAAAGGGGAGAAGTATAAGTATTAATTGTAGTAAGCGAGCTGATATTCTTGCTCTTTTCGGAAAGTGAATGTCAGACTTTATCTGGACTTCATTTTCAACGTTGCTGTCATTTGTTGTACTTCTTAAAACATATTTTGCCACAGCAATCTGTCGATATTCATTTAAAGGTAGAACCCCTACTTCCTTATATGTGCCTAGAGATGAGGCATGAGCTGGTACACCTAAAGCAAGTCGAAATGCTTTACAATCAAGACTCTGGATTTTCTGAAGCAAATAATTTGGAGCACTGAAAAATACTTCTTGTCCATAAGACAGTCTTGATCGCACAAGGGACAAGGACAGATGCTTTAATACAGTAATATCTTATCCCCATGGCTGTTTACTGGTAACTTTTAAGAAGTTAAGAACTTTCTTAGCTTTAGTTGCCATGTATTCAATATGTTGATTCCACGTTAGCTTAGAAGTGAGGAATACTCCTAAGAATTTCACTGCTTGTTTGTATTCTAGAGCTTCTCCATTTATTCGAAAATTAGGTAGAATTTGTGGGTCAACACCGTTATTAAAAAGGACAAGGTTGGTTTTTTCAGGGGAAAGTGAAAGACCATTCTCAAAAAGATAACCACTAAGTTTGTCAATTTCTTTTTGATATACTTTTTGATAAATATTTAACTTCCTTTTGGGTGTTTGGGTGTGTGTGTGTGTGTGTTTGTGTCTGTTTGTGTGTGTGTGTGTGTGTGTGTGTGTGTGTGTGTGTGTGTGTAAGTGTAAGTGTGTGTGTGTTGTTGTGTGTGTGTGTGTGCGTGAAAGTCAAAGTCAAGCTTTTACTTTCAGATGGTGCATTGAATAAGCAGTGCATTTACCATTTTTTTCATCAAGCCATCTAGATATCTAAAGAAAAAAAAGAGAGTGTGTGCGTGCGTGCGTGTGTCTGTGTGTGTGTGTGTGTGTGTGTGTGTGTGTGTGTGCGCGCGCGCGTGCGTGTGTGTGTGAGTGTTTAAGTGTGTGTGTGTGAGTGTGTAAGTGTGTGTGTGAGTGTATAAGTGTGTGTGTGTGTGTGTGTACCTCCATGTGTGTCTATCTCTCTGTCTCACTTTTTGTCCGACTGCCTGTCTGTTTGCCTGTCTGTCTGTTTGTCTGACTGTCTGTCCCCATCTCCGTCTCTGTCTTTTTGTCTTTCTGCCTATCTGTCTGTATGTCTCTCTCTCACAAACTCACACACACAAACACAAACACAAACACACACACACACACACAAACACACACGAACACACACAAACACAAACATACACACAAACACACACAAACACACACAAACATATACCAACACACACACAAACACAAACACTCTCTCTCTCTCTCTCTCTCTCTCTCTCTCTCTCTCTCTCTCTCTCTCTCTCTATCTCTATCTCTCACTCACAAGCAAGTACATTCAAAGGCAGCAGTTAATTTAAGAGACTCAGACACGAACAGAAAATTCAGAAAAGAAAACAACAACTTGTTAGCGTGTGCACTGCACCTCAAAGCGATCACACATTGTCGACACGGACCGAGCAACAAATTCATCATTGTTTCAATTTTTTGTTTGTTAGGCAGCTGTACTGTTTCAGCTGTGTTCAGAGGGCGTTACGTGGAAAGGGTCAATTGGAGTCTGAAGATCGGTTTCCTGTGGGAAATGGAGTGTAGAGTCGTCGCCCAAAGAGATAAATGGGAGAGGACTTTGGCCTTTGCATCGTGGCCTTTGTTTTGTTTGTGGGTTTTGTTTTGTTTGTTTGTTTTAAGTTGTTGTTGGGTTTGCTTTTATCTAACCGTCTCTATTTCTATATTTTTATCCTGTCTCTCTCATTCTGTTTTGGATTGTTTTGTCTATATTTTGTTTGTATGATGTGTCTGTCTGTCTATCTATCTGTCTGTTATGTCGTTGTCTGCCTGTTTGTATATGTATCTCTCTGACATTGTTTGTCTGTAGGTGTGTCTGTTTGCCTGCCTGCCTACTTGCCTGCCTGTCTGTCTGCCTATTTGTCTGTCTGTCTGTCTGTCTCTGGCTTCTCTTTGTCTGTCTGTCTCTGTCTGTTTGTCTGTCTGTCTGTCTCTGTCTGTCTGTCTGTCTCTGTCTGTCTGTCTTTCTCTCTCTCTCTCTCTCTCTCTCTCTCTCTCTCTCTCTCTCTCTCTCTCTCTCTCTCTCTCTCTCTCTCTCTCTCTCTCTCTCTCTCTCTCTCTCTTGTTCGCTCGTGATGTTTTGTCTTGTTTCATTTACCCCTCACCCCCACCCTCCCGTTCATTTAATCTTTTGATTTTCTGTCTTTAAGGGGTGATGTCGAAACACAAAACCAGTGCGCTCTCGTTTCTTTCTTTTAATATACTTGTTTTGTCATTTTCTCCTACCGGTACCAATGGCCTACTCTTCCAAAAGACAGAACGGGTCTTAAGGTGTGCGCAAAATGTTCTGCGTGCGTTTGCACAGGGGGCTTTGGTTTATAGTCTCATCCGAAGGACTTTTACGGGGGAATGGAGTCGGCACTGATGTAAACTCCTGGGGAAAAAATCCACTTGAAAGGACATCTTGGTGGTGGCTCCAACCCGGGTTCGAACCTAGGCCAAGGAATCACAAGTACAATGTTCTAACCACTAGGCTACCCCGGTCCCCCGCCACTTCCCCGAGAATTTGATGGTTTTGGTTCCTCAGCTAGAGCTCCGAGGTTCACCAATGATGATTTTTTTGCGTATGCGATCGTTTTAACCCATCATGAAGGTAGCCGCATTTTAACTTCGGGAATGGTTGTTGGCTATGTTAATGTCTCCGTGACCCACCGAATTCTGGCATGAGTTACTGAATCTTTAACGTACATATCTGATTTCTTGCATGTGTATATATATATATGTACGAGGGGAATCTAGGCGCTGGCAGGTCTACCTTTGAAGTTGACCTGGGAAATCGTAAAAATCCCCACACTTAATTCACCAGGGGCCGCCAAGATTCAAACCCACGACTTCATGGACCCATGGGAGTGAAGACGAACGGTCTTAACCACTCGGCTATAGCTTCCGTCGAGAATTTGAAATGAAAAATGACCTACGGCAGGTTTAACCGACATTAAATGTAGGATAGGGAGATTTACTAGACACATTTTGTAATCTTGTTTTAAAATTTCGAGATCTCAAGACATTATGATAAAGAAATAGAACGTACCCTGACCCTGGCGATGTAAATAATTATTAGAATTTTGTTTTCAATTCGTATGGCCATTCTTAGCACAACAAATCAACTTATCGCTCAATCTGTTGAGCTAGCCAAAGCATAGGAATAAACCCGGAATAAGATCTGCATAGATACATTCATTCAGTGTCGTAGATCTTGTCTCTTTTAAATCGTTTATGACAGGAATTCATCGAGATAGAGCACGTAAAAGAAGAAAAGAAAAGGCAAAAGAAAGAAGCACGGAACTTGGGAGCAAAACACGAACACTCTCCACAAAAACGATTTTATCTAGTGTCATAATACATTTTGCTGTTTTAAACTGCTCGTTTCCCTGTGGAAATACAGGGGCTTGTCAGTATGAACAGCATCCCCACCTTCTAAAAATTATGTGCTAAGAATTCCCCTTGTCTAACCCTCTCTTTGTTTCTGCCTTGTTTCTTTTCTTCTTGCCATCTCTTTTTTTTATTTTCTGCCTTCTTGGTCCATTCTCTTGTCTTTTTTGTTGTTTTTTTTACCCAGAAAGACCTGAAAAAATAACGATTCTCTCCAAACGTTAAAGTTGAAAGCGCTGGGCCTAACTTGTCAGGCGCTTAACGGCATTTTCGCTCATGTGATATACAACAAAAGCTGCTGTCTGAACTTTTGACGAAGAGGAAGAACTAACTGCTCGTGAACGCATGCAGAACATCTTGCGCACACGTTAAATCTTGTTCCGCTTTTCGATAGAGTAGGCCACTGTGTGCCATTGGGAACAGATGACACAATTTACAAAACCGCATACACACGGGGACTGAATGTAAAAAAAAGCATAATAGTGCTTATTCCATTATCCTCGATATAAAAGAATAAATAAATAAAAAATATGATTAATTTTGTAGCGGTAAGATACACACGTAGAAGACAAGAAACGAAAGAGAAAGAAGCAAGAAGCCTGTGAGACAGACCTCAACGAACTTTACAAGAGACAAATAATTTATCTTGTGTCGTAGATCTTGCGTTTTTAAAACCGTGCATTTTGTTGTGATAAAGCGCAGACAAAATATAAAGAAAACGGGAAGGTGAGCGTAAAGAAATTCAGAAAATTTATCGTGGCTATCTTATTCTCTGTTTGTGCTGAAGTTGTTGTTGTTGTTGTTATTCATTCGCAATGTTTTTGGTCCTCGAATATAAACAAAGCAGCAATGCCATCTTAGATTCGTTCGTGTGTCCATTTCGTTAACTTTCTAGATTGTTTTCTTTTACATTTCTTTGGTCTTCTTTGATTCTTCCGGTGATTCTTCCTTTTGTACATTCTTTCTATCTTCAATTTATTCATTCGATTTATCCCCGAAGTCAGAATGCGGCTACCTTCATGGTGAGCAAAAGCAGTCGCATACACAAAATGTCACCGTTTGGTAAACCTCGGAGCTCTAACCGAGAAACGAGGGGGCTGAGGGGGGGCTCATTTCTTTATCTTTCTTTTTTGTTTCTTTTCTTTCTTTCTTTCTTTCTTTCTTTCTTTCTTTCTTTCTTTCTGTCTGTCTGTCTTTCGTTTTTCTTTCTGTCTGTCTTTCGTTCGTTCTTTTCTTTCTTTCCTTCCTTCTGTTCTTTCGTTCTTTCTATTTCTTTCTTTCTTTCTTTCCTTTCCTGTCATTTCTTTCTTGTCTTCTTTCTTTCTTTCTTTCTCTTTCTTTCTTTCCTTTTCTGCTTTCTTTCTTGTCTTCTTTCTTTCTTTCTCTTTCTTTCTTTCCTTTTCTTTCTTTCTTGTCTTCTTTCTTTCTTTCCCTTTCTTGTCTTTCTCTCTTTCTTTCTTTCTCTTTCTTTCTTTCCTTTTCTTTCTTTCTTGTCTTCTTTCTCTCTTTCTTTCTTTCTTTCTTCTTTCTTTCTTTCCAACCAGTCATATTATTCATGGTAAGATAATTATGTATATCTATCTGGTCAGATTCAATTAATTTGCGTGCCCCTTTCTTAGTGTGTCCCCTTTCGCTTGTAATTAAAAAAATTCAGCATAGTTTTTCTTTACGTTTCAAAGTCTTGTGTGTCCCAAATGTATGTGTCTGAGTGCATTTTTCTCAATTATCTGAAAATCTTCTTGGGCAGGGAGTGGGGGTGGGGGTAGCCTGGGAGACACAGCGTCAAGCTTGCGATCTAATGACGAGGATTTGAACCACCACGGAGATGCCCCCTGGAGGGGATTTTCCACCTGGAGTTAGCTTCAGTACCAACTCCATTCTCCTGCAAGTCCTTTGATGAAATTGTAAACCGATGTCCCTTCTGCACAAGTAAAAACTGGTTCTACCTTTCGTAAGAGTAGGCCGATGTAGGCGGGTTTGAACAGATGGCAAATTTTGCACTCAAGACTCAAGACTCAAGAATACTTTAATGTCTCAACTACACAGGCGCGCGCACACACACACACACACACACACACACACAACACACACACACACACACACACACACACACACAACACACACACACACACTATATATATATTATATAATATATATATATATAGAGAGAGAGAGAGAGAGAGAGAGAGAGAGAGACAGACAGACAGACAGACAGACAGACAGACAGAGACAGAGAGAGATGGCCGAGGAACGAGCCAAAACAAACAAAGAAGACAAACAAACAAACGAAACCTAGACGTTGCTTTAGATATCCTTTATATGACATTTTCATATTCTGTTATTGTTGACGTTGTTTTTGCATCAAGAACATCACGACTAAAATAACTAGCTACTGTTTTCTTGTGTAATATCAATTCACATCCTCGGCAACCCCCTCCCCCACCCCCCAACTTCTCTCATTCATTCTTGAATGTTTTATGTTCTCGATTACCCCGGGTTCAAATCCTGTCTATAACTCTTGCGAGAATGACTAAGTCGAGGGATTTGAGATCTCCATGAAGAGAATATTCCTCCTCGCTACTTTTCTTTTTCCATTCTGAGTCACGATCAATAATCAGAGGGAGGGAGGGAGGGAGGGAGGGAGAGGGGGAGGGGAGAGGGAGGGAGAGAGAGAGAGGCAGACAGACAGACAGAGAGAGCAAGTAATGGTAAAAACAGAGATGGACAAACAGACAGATACAGAGTGAGACAGAGAGAAAGAGAGAGAGAGAGAGAGAGAGAGAGAGAGAGAGAGAGAGAGAGAGAGAGAGAGAGAGGGGGGGGGGAGAGAGAGTGCGTGTGTGTGTATGCGTGCGTGCGTGTGTGCGTGTGTGCGTGCGTGCGTGTGTGTGTGTGTGCGCGCGCGCGTGCGTGCGAGCATGTAAGTGTGTGTGTGTGTGTGTGCGCGTGCGTATATGTGTATGTGTCCGTGTGTGCGTGCGTTCGTGCGTGTGTGCGTGTGTGGGTGTGTACGTGCGTGCTTGCGTGCGTGCGTGCGTGTGTATGTGTGTGCGTGTGTGCGTGTGTACGTGCGTGCACGCGCGCGCGCGCGCGCGTGTGTGTGTGTATTTTGGTGCTGCAATATTTTCCTTTCATCAGGGTCATCCAGGAGTGAATAGGGTGACCGCGGAATGACATCACACCCATAAATCAGGATCAAGAGGAACCCTGAGAGACACAACATGCTTCTTCTTCTTCTTCTTCTTCTTCTTCTTCTTCTTCTTCTTCTTCTTCTTCTTCTTCTTTCTTCTTTCTTCTTCTTCTTCTTCTTCTTCGCAATTCTTCGCAATTCTTCTTCGCAATTCTTCGCAATTCTTCTTCTTCGCAATTCTTCTTCTTCGCAATTCTTCTTCTTCGCAATTCTTCGCAATTCTTCTTCTTCTTCTTCTCCTCTTCCTCCTCCTTATTCTTTTCTTCCTCCTCCTCCTCCTCCTTCTTCTCCTCCTCCTCCTCTTCCTTCTTCTTCTCCTCCTCCTCCTCTTCCTTCTTCTTCTCCTCCTCCTCCTCTTCCTTCTTCTTCTCCTCCTCCTCCTTCTTCTTCTCCTCCTCCTCTTCTTCCTCCTCCTCCTCCTGCTTCTTCTTCTTCTTCTTCTTCTTCTCTCTTCTTCTCCTCCTCCTCCTCCTCCTCCTTCCTCCTCCTCCTCTCTGCTGCTTCTTCTCTCTTCTTCTTCTTCTTCTTCTTCTTCTTCTTCTTCTTCTTCTTCTTCTTCTTCTTCTTCTTCTTCTTTCTTCTTCTTCTTCTTCTTCTTCTCTTCTCCTCCTCCTCTCCTCCTCCTCCTCCTCCTCCTCCTCCTCAGGCTCCTCCTCTCCTCCTCCTCCTTCTTCTTTGCATTCTTCGCATTCTTTTTCTTCGCAATTCTTCGCAATTCTTCTTCTTCTCCTTGTTGTTATTGTTGTTTCTTCTTCTTCTTTCTCTTCTTATTCTCCTTCTTCGCAATTCTTCTTCTTCTTCTTCTTTGCAATTCTTCGCATGTCTTCTCCACAATTCTTCTTCTTCTCTATTCTTCTTTGCAGTTCTTCTTCGCAATTTTTCTTCTTTGCAATTATCTGTAATTCTTCTTCTTCTTTGCAATTCTTCTTTTTCTTCGCAATTCTTCTTCTTTGCAATATTTCTTCTTCGCAATTCTTCTTCTTCGCAATTCTTCTTTTCACAATTCTTCTTCTTGGCAATTTTTCTTCTTCTTCTTCGCAATTCTTCTTCTTATTTGCATTTCTTCTTCTTGACAATTCTTCTTCTGTTTCTTCTTCTTCTGTTTCTTCTTCTTCTGTTTCTTCTTCTTCTGTTTCTGTTTCTTCTTCTTCTGTTTCTGTTTCTTCTTCTGTTTCTTCTTCTTCTTCTTCTTCTTCTTCTTCTTCTTCTTCTTCTTCTTCTTCTTCTTCTTCTTCTTCTTCTTCTTCTTCTTCTTCTTCTTCTTCGCAATTCTTCTTCTTCTTCGCAATTCTTCTTCGCAATTCTTCTTCGCAATTCTTCTTCTTCGCAATTCTTCGTAATTCTTCTTCCCCTTCCCCTGGAGATACGACGATTATCAAATTTATGTTTAAGTTGACAGTTTAATTGATGGCTTAATAGTCAATAGCTGTCGTCATTGTCATTTGCGTCGTTGTTGTCATTGACATACTATGATCATCATCTTCAGCAGTAGCAGCAGCACAAGCACTAACAACATCTTTCTTGTTCTTCTTCTTCTTCTTCTTCTTCTTCTTCTTCTTCTTCTTCTTCTTCTTCTTCTTCTTCTTCTTCTTCTTCGGAAAGAAAAGATGGGGCACACAGAAAACATGGCTGTTTGTCCTTGAGGCTCCCCTTCTTGGTGTCAGAGCGAGCAGAATCTCATTTTATGTGTGGTTAATGTGAAATAACACTAACACAGTACCCGTTAATGCCGACAGGTTGAGAGAGGTGAGACAATACTCAAGGGTAAAGGTAAAGGTGTCCCATAACCTGTAAGGTCGTAGTAGAGCAAGGCTTCAGAGACCTCACTTCCCTAGGGGCCAGCATATTGAGGGCGGCGCCCATCTCCTCTTCCTCGCTGCTTTACCTTCCCTGACCCTAAAGAGGGCAGGTACCCATTTACAGCTAGGTGAACAGGGGGACTGTACTGAAGCCAAGGCGCGCAAACGGTCACCCATCCAACTGGTAACCACGCTCGATGCTGATTAACCTTGGCTGAGGGAAAGCGAGTGCTCTGACTAGTGAGCTATCCCGTCCCCATTGATTATTTTGCAACTCCATCTTTTGCATGAGATGATCAAATCAGATCTTGTGTGCAATACCTATTTTCTCACCTCGTCTCATCTATGCCGTAGTCTTGTAAACAGATGGGGCACCACTGAAGATTTTGCAACCAGCTTCCTCCACTCTTGGCGATTTTCAGCTTTCTGCAATAAGTTGTTCCACTCAAGGCCAGTTCACCCTCTCGTTGTTCTCTCTCTGCCTCTATGTCTCCCTAAACCGAAGTGTCCGGTGCAACACGTATTTAGCGCACGTAAAAGAACCCGTGGCATCAAGACAGTTGTCCCTGGCAAAATTATGTCGGAAAAAGCTCACTTCAATAGAGAAACAAATACACATGCATACAGAAAAAAGCATAATAATAATTTTTAAAAGAAGAATATGGGTGGCGCTGCTCTTATGGTGACGCGCTCTCCCCGGTAAGAGCAAGCCGAATTTCACTGAGATAAATCTTTCGTGGCTGAAAGTAGTATACAAAAACAAATACCAAAAAACACCAAATAGTAGTTATACTCTAAAGCTACATCAGCCTCATCTTCTCAAGTCCTGATGACTGGATAGCCTAGTGGTTTGAACATTGCGCTCGCAATCTGACGACCCGGGTTCGATTCCCGTTCAAGGGGGATATTTTCCCCTGGAGTTAACATCAGTGCAGACTCCACTCTCCCCCAAAAGTACTTCGGATGAGACTATAAAGCGAGGCCCCGTGTGTGAACGCACGCAGAACATCTGGCGCACACGTTAAATCCTGTTCCGCTGTTTGTAAGAGTAGGACATTGTGTGCCGGTGGGAACAGATGACAGAATTTATAAAAGTGCATACACACGGGGACTGAATGTAAAAAAAAGCAGATAAGTGCGTATTCCATTATCCTACATATAAAAACAATTTTTTAAAATTTAAATAAAATAAAATATTTCTAACTCCGCTTCGTAGAAAAGACAAGACATTCTAAATTCTCTCACTTCCCCTTACTTTAGTAGCCGACCATCCCTAACCACTGCTCTTATTCTGTCATTCCTTCACCTTCACCTTCCCCTGCAAGTCCCATGGACCCTGGGGGGCACCACTGAAGATTTTGCAAAACCAGCTTCCTCCACTCCCCGGCAGTCGGTAGCAAATCGTTGCAGTCCTCTCTCTGATGCTGTCTTCCCATCGTGTTCTCTGTCCGCCTCCTCGTCCCCCCTCCTTGCTGTATGATCAGTGGCTTTCCCACTCATGGAATTCCACTTTACAGCTGAGTCTTTAGTGATCGACTATGACTCTCTGACTAGGAGGCTTGACTCGCACAGTCCTTATGTGCTGCAGCCCTGGGGGGCTGGTTGGCCTTTGGAGAACATCTCCAACGCCGACTCTCCTTATGCCCACTTGGCCGAGAGAGTGGGGATGTACTGTGGGCAAGGCATCTCCACTATAATCACATTTCTGCCCAGTTTCCAAAACAGCAGCTGCGTCCTCTGCTGTTTTGGAGGTCATCGTCGGACGCGACGGACAAACATGCTGTTCCCGCGTTGTTGTGTTCTTGCCTGCAGAGACTTACTGTTATAAAGGGATGGTAATACAGGCGTTGTGAGTGTGCTAGTGTCTGCTGAGCGAGGGTGGCAGACGAGTGGGTTGGGTGGAGGAGGAAACGTTCATGAACACTTGACACTTTGTAAGTGCCAGTGTTGCCAACTTCTGGCTGAACGAGTCCGTGATTGTTATGAAAGGTGAAGCGGAGAGAAAGAGAGATGGAGAGAGAGAGAGAGAGAGAGAGAGAGAGAGAGAGAGAGAGAGAGAGAGAGAGAGAGAGAGAGAGAGGGAGAGAGAGAGAGAGAGGGAGAGAAGGCAGGAAGTCTGGATCTCTCCCCCCCCCCACCTCTCTCTCTCTCTCTCTCTCTCTCTCTCTCTCTCTCTCTCTCTCTCTCTCTCCCCCCCCCCTCTCTCTCTCTCGCGGAACATCTTGCGCGCACGTTAAATCCTGTTCCGCTTTTCGAAAGAGTAGGTCATTGCATGCCGGTAGGAACAGATGACAAAATTTAAAAAACTGCATACACACGGGGACTACACGTAAAAAAGCACACGCGTGCTTATTCCATTATCCTCGATATAAAAGAGTAATAAATAAATATTTCTCTCTCTCACGCACACACGCACACACACACACACGCGCGCGCGCGCACGCACACACGCACGCACACACGCACACACAACACACACACACACACACACACACACACACACTCACACACAGTCTTTCGGATGAGACTATAAACCGAGGTCCAGTGTTTGAACGCACGCAGAACATCTTGCACACACGTTAAAACCCGTTCCGCTTGTCGTAAGAGTAGGCCATTGTGTGCCGGTGGGAACAGATGACAGAATTTACAAAACCGCATACACACGGGGACTGGATGTTTAAAAAGAACATAAGTGCTTATTCCATTATCGTCGATATAAAAAATAAAAATAGAACTAGACATTTCTATAAAACACCTACACACACACACACACACACACACACACACACACACACACTCACACACATACACACACATGTGCCGAGATCTACTCGCCTAACAGTGACATTTGTCGTAGTCTACCAACTCTCACCACTGCTTGCTCTTATTGTGTGTGTGTATGTATGTGTGTGTGTGTGTGTGTGTGTGTGTGTGTGTGTGTGTGTGTGTGTGTGTGTGTGTGTGTGTGTGTGTGTGTGTGTGTGTGTGTGTGTGTGTGCTTGCTGTTTCCTATAGACGATTGATGCTAGTGGGTGGTGGAATGACAGGCTTGGGTGGAGGAGAAGGCTGAACACTTTACTTTACGCTTGACGTGGCTACCATGGTTCTTGTTGAACAATACAAGGGTCCTTGACTGTTTTGAATGCCATGTAATACGAGAGTGGGTGGAGAGAGTGTGGCGGCAGAGAGAGAGAGAGAGAGAGAGAGAGAGAGAGAGAGAGAGAGAGAGAGAGAGAGAGAGAGAGAGAACTCGAACTCGAACTCGAACTCGAATGATTTATTCACAAAAAGGCCATTGGCCCATACATGAAGGGGGTTGCCGAACTGCTTAGTATTTTGGTTTAAAAAAAAAAAACAAATAAAAAAAATTAAAATTAAAATTAAAAAAAACAACAAAAACACACACACACAGACAACATGTTACTGTATAACAAGGTCAGCTACAAAAAATCACTTAGGATAACATTATCTCTCTTATTCTGAAAGCTCTACACAAATATAAAGTGAGGCTGCGCACAACCTCAGGATGACTTGATGCCAGGAGTAAACAGAGTCTAAATAAATTAGGCTGTCTACTATATTTAACAGGGATGTAGTTCTGCCTAACATCCTCAAAAACTGGACAGCACAACACAAAATGTACTTCATCCTCTGGTGCTTGCTTACATAATGGGCATAGCAGCCTGAGGTCGTCAATATCATGTTCTCTGTATCTGAATTTATGAACATTTATATCTGATACACCGAGTCTGAACTTAGACATAATTCTTTTCAAATGTATATCCATATCAAGTTTTAGATAAGGTTTGACATCATGCGAACTTATAAATTGTCTGTACATTTGAAATCTTTCACTGTTTTGTATATGATCACTCCATTGCTGCCATCGGCAGTCAATCAATCTTTGCCTGAAAGCGTTAATAAAGAGAGAGAGAGAGAGAGAGAGAGGGGGGGGGGGGAGGGAGGGAGAGGGGGAGATGGAGGGAGAGAGAGAGAGAGAACTCGAACTGGAACTCGAAAGATTTATTCACAAAAAGGAGAGAGAGAGAGAGAGAGAGAGAGAGAGGGGGGGGGGGGGGGAACAGGCAAACAGACAGACAGACAAACATAAACGTCAAGAGACAAAGAGAGAGATGGGTGGGGGAAGAGAGGTACAGAGACACAGACAGAGAGAGAGAGAGAGAGAGACAGACAGAGAGAGAGACAGAGAGAGAGAGACAGAGAGAGGAAGGAGAGAGGCAGACTGACAGACAGAGAAAAAGAAAAAAACCTGAAAAGACGTAAAAAGAGAGATGGTTGGGGGAAGAGAGATGTACAAGGCACAGACAGAAGCTAACAGACAGACATACATACGGAAAGACAGACAGACAGAGATAGATAGATGGATAGAGGGAAGGAGGGACGGAGGCAGACAGACAGACAAACAGATGACATAGAAACAGAAAAAAATATTAAAAGGAGACAAGAGAGCGATGGATAGGAGAAGAAAGAGGTACAGAGCACAGATATATATATATAAAATATATATAATATAGAGAGAGAGAGAGAGAGAGAAAGAGAGAGAGAAAGAGAGAGAGAGAGAGAGAGAGAGAGTGAGGGCGAGGGAGGCAGACAGACAGACAAACAGACAAAAACATGAGAGACAAGAGAGAGAGAGAGACGAGAGAGAGAGAAAAGAGAGAGAGAGAGAGAGAAGAAGAGAGAGAGAGAAAGAGAGAGAGAGAGAGAGAGAGAGAGAGAGGAGCGAGGGAGGCAGACAGACAGACAAACAGACAAAAACTGAAAAGAGACCAAAAACAGAAATGGGAGGGGGGAGAGAGAGATGTACAAGGCGCGCGCGACAGACACACAAACAACACACACAACACACGACGACACGGACACACGAGGACAGACAACAGGCACAGAAGACACAACAAACGAGGACGAGGCGGACGGACAGACGGACGGAAGAGACAGACAGACAGAGACACAGAGAGAACTAACAACCAAACGCTATTGCCGTTATTCTAGCTCTTGCTCCTCTAAGCTTACCATCCCCCCCCCCCCCTCTTCCTCTCTCTATGTCCCGACAGCTGCTAACTCTAACCCATCTCCACTTTGAAAGAACTCAGGATCTCTACTCTACTCTCTCATCTCTCTCTTTTTCTACACTCTGCTCTCTCTACCTCTCCTCTCTCTCTCTTTCACTTCCCATCTCTCTCCTCTCCTTTCATCTCTCTCACCTCTTCCCTCTCCTCTCCCTCTCTCTCTCTACTCCTCTCTCCTCTCTCTCTCTCCTCTCTCTCTCTCTCTCTCTCTCTCTCTCTCTCTCTCTCTCTACTCTCTCTCTCCTCTCTTCTCTCTCTCTCTCCTTCTCCTCTCTCTCTCTCTGTCTCTTCTCTCTCTCTCTCTCCTCTCCTCTCTCTCTCTCTCTCTCTCTCTCTGTCTGTCCTGTCCTGTCTGTCTTCTTCTCCTCTCTCTCTCTCTCTCCTCCTCTCTCTTCTCCTCTCTCTCTCCTCTCTCTCCTCTCTCTCTCCCTCTCCTCTCTTTCTCATCTCTCTCCTCTCTCTCCTCCTCTCCCCATACATTTGACATTTTGTCAAAAGTCCTTCAGATGAAACTATAAACCGAGATCCCGTGTGCGAACGCATGCAGAACATCTTGCGCACACGTTAAAACCCTGTTCCGCTTTTCGTAAGAGTAGGCCATTGTGTGCCGGTGGGAACAGATGACAAAATTTACAAAACTGCATACACACGGGGACTGGATGAAAAAAAGCACATAAGTGCTTATTCCATTATCCTCGATATAAAAGAATAAAATATAAATCTCTCTCTCTCTCTCTCTCTCTCTCTCACTCTCTCTCTCTCTCTCTTCTCTCTCTCGCCTTCATTTGACATGTTGTAGCTTTTACGAAAGACGCTGTGGCGGAGTGGTTAACACTGTTCTACTTCAGTCCCAGGGGTCCATGAAGACTTGGGTTCCAATCTTGAATCTGGAATCTGGAAAAATCTTGAATCTCGGCGGTGACTTATAATGGTAGGGATGTTTTCTATCTCCCAAGTCAACTTCACAGGCATATCTGCCAGTGCCTTTATTCACTTCGTGTATATTACACAGGCACAAGATCAAAAATTAATATGCAAGTGAAAGATTCTGTAAGTCATATCAACATTCGGTGGGTTACGGAATCACGAACATACCCAGCATGCATCCCCGAAGTCGAAATGCAGCTACCTTCACTGAGCGCAAAAATGGCCGCATACCCATAATCTCACCATTAGTTTGAAAAAACAAAAAACAAACAAACAAACAAAACATCTCAACTCTAACCAGGAACAGGATAAAAAAAGACTTTCCAACTCTCACCATTGCTCTTATCATGTTATTGTCTACAGACCATTCTTGTCTGGGTGAGTCCATGTTGTTGTCTACAGACCATGGGCGAGTCCATGTTGTGTACAGACCACCCTTGGCTGGACAAGTCCATGTTGTTGTCTGCAGACCATCTTTGGATGGGCGAGTCCATGTTGTTGTCTGCAGACCATTTTTAGCTGGGAGAGTCCATGTTGCTGTCTACAGACCATTTTTAGCTGGGAGAGTCCATGTTGCTGTCTACAGACTAATTTTAGCTGGGAGAGTCCATGTTGCTGTCTACAGACCATTTTTAGCTGGGAGAGTCCATGTTGCTGTCTAGAGACTATTTTTAGCTGGGAGAGTCCATGTTGCTGCCTAGAGACTATTTTTAGCTGGGAGAGTCCATGTTGCTGTCTACAGACCATTTTAGCTGGGAGAGTCCATGTTGCTGTCTACAGACCATTTTTAGGTGGGAGAGTCCATGTTGCTGTCTACAGACCATTTTTAGCTGGGAGAGTCCATGTTGCTGTCTACAGACCATTTTAGCTGGGAGAGTCCATGTTGCTGTCTACAGACCATTTTTAGCTGGGAGAGTCCATGTTGCTGTCTACAGACCATTTTAGCTGGGAGAGTCCATGTTGCTGTCTACAGACCATTTTTAGGTGGGAGAGTCCATGTTGCTGTCTACAGACCATTTTTAGCTGGGAGAGTCCATGTTGCTGTTTACAGACAATTTTTAGATAGGCGAGTCCATGTTATTGTCTGGGGATCATTTTTAGCTGGGCGAGTCCATGTTGTCGACAGACCATGTTTGGATGGGCGAGTTCTTGTTGTTGTCTGCAGACTATTCTTTGAAGGGCGAGTCCATGTTGTTGTCTACAGTCCATGGGCGAGTCCATGTTGTGTACAGACCATCCTTGGCTGGACAAGTCCATGTTGGTGTCTACAGACCATTTTTAGCTGGGCCAGTCCATATTGCTGTCTATGGACTATTCTTCCCAGGGTGAGTCCATGTTGCTGTCTACAGACCATTTTGAGCCGGGAGAGTCTATGCTGTTATTGTGTACAGACCAATTTTGGCTGGGCGAGTCCATGTTGTTGTGGACAGATCATTTTTGGATGGGAGAGTCCATGTTGTTGTGAACAGACCATTTTTGGATTGGAGAGTCCATGTTGTTGTGAACAGACCATTTTTGGGTGGGAGAGACAATGTTGTTGTATTCAGACCATTTTTTAGCTAGAAGAGTCCATGTTGTTGTATTCAGACCTTTTTTTTTTTTTAGTTAGGAGAGTCCATGTTGTCGTATTCAGACCATTTTTAGCTGGGAGAGTCCATGTTGTTGTCTACAGACCATTTTTAGCTGGGAGAGTCCATGTTGTTGTCTACAGACCATTTTTAGCTGGGAGAGTCCATGTTGTCTGCAGACCATTTTTGGATGGGCGAATCCATGTTGTTGTCTACAGACCATGGGCGAGTCCATGTTGTGAACAGACCACCTTTGGCTGGGCGAGTCCATGGTGTTGTCTACAGACCATTCTTGGCTGGACGAGTCCATGTTGTTGTCTGAAGACCGTTCTTGGATGGGCGAGTCTATGTTGTTTGTACAGACCATTTTTGGATGGGCGAGTCCATGTTGTGGACAGACCATGTTTAGCTGGGCGAGTCATTGTGTGGTCTCTTCAAAGGCAAAGAACTGGTTAGGGTGGAGGAGAAAATAATAATAATTAAAAAAAAAATAATAATAATAATATAATAAAATAATAATAATTTTAATAATAATAATAATGATTTAAAAATAATTATTATTATAATAATAATAATAATAATAATAATAATATAATAATAATAATAATAAATAATAATAATAATAAAATAATATAATAATAATAAAATAATAAAAATAATAATATTAATAATAATAACAACAACAACAAACAAGAAAAACAACAACAACAAACAACAAAACAATAATATAATATAATAAATAATAATTATAATAAATTTAAAAATAATAATAATAATAATAATAATAATAATATAAAAAAATAATAATATAATAATAATAATAATAATAATAATAAATAATAATAATAATAATAACAACAACAACAACAACAACAACAACCAACAACAACAAAAATAATAATAATAATAATAATAATAATAATAATAATAATAATAAATAATAAAAAAATAATAATAATTAATAATAATAATTTAATAATAATAATTTTTAATAATAATAATAAAAAAGTTCCTTTACCCTGAAAGCCAGGACAAGGCCTGATTCTTTACATGCTATTGTGCGGTTATGAGGGGGGAGGGAGGGGATGACGTGAGGAAGAGAGAGAGAGAGAGAGAGGGGAGAGAGTGGAGAGGGGAAGAGAGAGAGAGGGGGGAGAGACCAGGGGAGAGAGACAGAGACAGAGGGCAGAGAGAGAGATAGAGAGGAGAGAGAAAGAAAGAGAGAGAGAGATGGGAGAGAGAGGGGAGGGGAGAGGGGATAGAGAGAGAGAGAGGTAGAGAGGAGAGATGGGGAGGAGAGGAGAGGGAGAGAGAGAGAGGGTGGAGGAGAGGGGAGAGGAGAGGAGAGAGAGAGATAGGAGAGAGAGAGAGGTTAGAGGGGAGAGAGAAAAAACTGTATGTGTGTGTGAGTGAGTGAGTGTGTTATGCATGCATGCATATCTACATGCATGCGTGTAAGCGCACGTCCGCGTGTTGCGTGTCTTAGTGTAACTCTGCAATGTAAATACGTACGTGTTCACGGAAACATGCGTGTATTCGCGTGTGCATCTCTGTATGTTTATCTTTCAGCGTAAGAAGATAATTATAAACTAGCCTTTCTCTTTTCTCCTTCTGACTTCGTTAGGCCGAAAAGTCAATATTCTTCTAGTGCAAAGAGACATTTCTTTCACATTTCTTCATCCACTGGACAAACATCATTGCTTGTGTTCACAATTCTTTTTTTCAGTGGTAATCAATTTACCGAGAGAAATTAATCCGGATTTTATCTTTCCTACAGAATATGCTGTGAATGAGAATGATCATGGACACTCAGACTGACAGACAGACCAGACAGACAGACAGGCAGGCAAGCAGGCAGGTAGCCAGACAGACAAACAGAAATGTAGCCGAAGCCAAAACAAAACAGAAACAAACATAAAGACAACAGCAAAACAAAACAAGGGAAGGTCATTGTTGTCTTTAAATTTCGAAAAAAAAGAATAGTTACGAGAAACAATCTTCGAAAACGAATATATATTTCTTTTCAGTTTGGGAGAGGCGATGCGTACATAAACTGCTTGCAGTTTTACTTTGTTCTCGTTTTGCTTAGTTGGTTGGTTGGTTGGTTGATTGTTTGGCTGGCTGGCTGGATGGATGGCTGGGTGGCTGGTTGGTTGGTTGGTTGGTCGGTCGGTCGATTGGTTGGTTGGTTGGTTGGTTTATTGATTGGTTTGTTGGTCGGTTGGTGGTTAATGGACTATTTGGTTGGTAGGTTGGTTGATTGGTTGGTTGACTGGTTGATTTGTTGGTTGGTTGGTAGATCGGTTTGTTGATTGGTTGGCGGGTTATTTGGTTCGTTGGTTGGTTCGTTGGCTGGTTGGCTGTCTGGTTGGTTGGCTGTCTGGTTGGTTGGCTGTCTGGTTGGTCCATCAATCTTGTTAGTTGAAACTTTCCTGGCTGGCTGGTTCAGCACATCCCTCTTCAGCATGGGAGAGAATTCTCTTTTAAGAGTCTTTCTGAAAAAAAAAGAAAGGACAGGTTAGACTAAGAATGCAGAAAATAGACAAGAAAGAAAACGAACAAGAGAGAGATAGAAAATAGGTTAATTCCTAGCACAGAATTTCCAGAAGGTGGGGGATGCTATTTATACTGACAGGTTACCTGGCATCCCCACAGGGGGATTGTAAGTTACGATTCCTGCCCTATCCTATGCCTGTCAGTGCCGCAGTCTGTAATTGCCCATCATCCCATGATTACAGTATTTGGGGGCTTGTCTAGACTTTGAAGTGCACGCACGCGCGTGCGTGTGCACATGGACACATACACGCGCCCATGCATATAATTATGCACACACGTACGTACGTACATACATACATACTCACATAACATTCACATGCGCTTAGCGATAGTGGTGTGAGGAAGAGAGAGGAGAGAGAGAGAGAGAGAGAGAGAGAGAGAGAGAGAGAGAGAGAGAGAGAGAGAGAGAGAGAGGAGAGAGAGCGAGAGAGAGAGAGAGAGAGAGAGAGAGAGAGAGAGAGAGCGAGAGCGAGAGAGAGAGAGAGAGAGAGAGAGAGAGAGAGAGAGAGAGAGAGAGAGTGAGCAAAGAAATAAACAAACGAACGAAATTTATTGCCAACATAAAAAAACAAACGAATGGAATTTATTGCCAACATATTTCGAAGTCTGCCATTTTAACAAGGCAACCAGAGAGAGAGAGAGAGAGAGAGAGAGAGAGAGAGAGAGAGAGAGAGAGAGAGAGAGAGAGAGAGAGAGAGAGAGAGAGAGAGAGAGAGAGAGAGAGAGAGAGAGAGAGAGAGAGAGAGAGAGAGAGAGAGAG
>CM054147.1:9119078-9121578 GCA_028751875.1 Rapana venosa | reverse complement strand
CTCTCTCTCTCTCTCTCTCTCTCTCTCTCTCTCCCTCTCTCTCTCTCTCTCTCTCTAACAGTACAGAATATTTAGATGACTAGCACTCTTGGCGCGAGTGGATAATAGTCTGACTGGTGTTTTTTTTCTTTTCATTTTGGCTAAAGCCTTTAACCACTATGCACCAAGTGTATGAACTTTAATATACTGACAGGTGAATCCTGGAATATTGCATCGTTGAGTGACAGTTCTGCTGTTCTTCTACACACAAAAAAGAAAAAAAAGAAGAGAGGGTTTATAGTTTGCATATGAAAACAGAGGAATGTTCCAAGAGTGCGGATGTGTGTGTTTGTGTGTTTGTGTGTGTGTGTGTGTTGTATGTGTGTGTCTGTGTGTGTGTGTGTGAGAGAGAGAGAGAGGGGGAGAGAGAGTGTCTGTGTGTGTGTGTCTGTGTGTTTGTGTGCTGTATGTGTTGTGTGGTGTTTGTGTGTTTGTGTGTTGTATGTGTGTGTGTGTGTGTTTGTGTGTGTTGTGTGTGTTGTATGTGTGTGTGTGTGTCTGTGTGTGTGTGTGTATGCGTGTTTGTCTGTCTGTCTGTCTTCTTTTTTCGTTTTCCTCTTCTCTCCTGCGACCCCCCACCCCCACCCCCACCCCATACCCCTAAGCCCCGGCTCCCTCCCTCTGTTCGTCTGTCTGTATGTTGATCTCTCTTTGTCTGTCTCTCCCTCTCTGTCTCTGTCTGTTTGTCTGTCAGTCTCTCTGTGTCTCTCTGTGTCTGTCTGTATGTCCGTCCGCCCGTCTCTCTCTCTCTCTCTGTGTTCCCCTCCCTCTCTGTCTCTCTGTCTCTCTGTCTGTCTCTCTGTCTCTCTCTGTCTGTCTCTCTTTCTGTCTCTGTCTGTCTTTGTCTGTCTGTCAGTCTCTCTGTCTCTGTTTGTCTGTCTGTCCGTCCGTATGTCTGTCTGTCTCTCTCTCTCTCTGTCCCCCTCCCTATCTGTCTGTCAGTCTCTGTCTCTCTCTGTTCCTCTCTGTTCCTCTCTATCTCTCCTCTCTCTCTCTCTCTCTCCCTCCCGCTCTCTCTCTCTCTCTCTCTCTCTCTCTCTCTCTCTCTCTCTCTCTCTCTCTCTCTCTCTCTCTCTCTCTCTCTCTGTCTGTCTGTCTCTGTCTGTCTGTCAGTCTCTCTGTCTGTCTGTCTGTCTCTGTCTGTCTGTCTGTCTGTCTCTGTCTGTCTCTCAATCTCTCCGTCTCTCAGTCTATCTGTCTATCTCTATCTCTCTCTCCCTCTCTCTCTACTCTCTCTCTCTCTCTCTCTCTCTCTCTCTCTCTCTCTCTCTCTCTCTCTCTCTCTCTCTCTCTGTTTGTCAGTCTCTGACTGTCTGTCTCTGTCTGTCTTTCTGTCAGCCTCTCTGTCTTTATATGTCTGTCCGTCCGTCCGTCTGTCTGTCTGTGTCTTTCTCTCTCTCTGTTCCCCTCCCTCTCTGTCTGTCTCTGTCTGTCTCTCTGTCTCTGTCTCTCTTCCTCTCTCTCTCCATCTCTCTCTCTCTCTCTCGGTCTCTCTGTCTCTGTCTGTCTCTGTCTGTCTGTAAGTCTCTCTGTCTCTGTTTGTCTGTCTGTCTACTCTCCCCCCCCCCCACCCTTCTCCCTCCCTCACCTCTGTCTCTCTCATCTGCTGCAGTATATGACTTACGTAATGCACTAGGCTGCACGGTCGTTGCTGCATCGCTGCTGCTGCATGGCTGCTGGTTGCTGCAGTGGTGCCCAAAGAAAAGCAAGCATCACTCAGAGACAGTGTCAGATGACAAATTAGCCGCAGCTGATGCAATAAACCTACCAGGGGCAATTTTGATAGGGGGCTTTATTTTCATCTGTCACCCGACCCTCCAACGCCCTGACAGACAAAACACGAAGGGAATTTGTTGAAGGGAGAAAGGAGGGAGAGGGGTGGGGAGAAGAAGAGAGGGAGTGGTGGATGGAGGGAGGGAGAGAGAGGGTGGGGGGAGAGAGTAACACACACACACACACACACACACACACGGCAAAGCGCACAAACAGCCATCATTGAACGAGCAAAATGTCATATGTACATAGATGCACGTGAAAGAAAAAGCTGAAATGTGTGCAAATATTTATGCACTAATAATGCCTCATCCTTCATCAAACACACACACACACACACACACACACACACACACACACACACATATACGCCGTACATAACCTAAAGGTAAAGGCGTCCCATACCTATGTAGTCATTGTTGATTGAGGTGTCAGAGACCTCAGCTTCTCCAGGGACCAGCATAGTGAGGGCGGTGCCCATCTCCTCTCCCTCGCTGCTTTACCTTCCCTGACCCTAAAGAGGACAGGTACCAATTCACAGCTGGGCGAACTGGGGGACTGTACTGAAGCCAAGGCATGCAAACGGTCACCAATCCACTTGGTCACCACGTTCCATGCTGAATAACCTTAGCTTGGGGAAAGCGAGTGCTCTCTGAGCACTGAGCTATCCCGTCCCCTTTTTACATAA
>CM054147.1:9104078-9116578 GCA_028751875.1 Rapana venosa | reverse complement strand
AAGCAAGGCTGTATATATATATACTTGCAGAGGTGATGACAAAAGGCCCCCTCCCCACTCCTTTCCCCCATCCTCTTCCCTCTCCCTCGTCTCCCCCACCCCCCCTCTCCCTCCCCTTTCCTGGCTGGCTCTGAGGATGCTAAGTTGTAAATAAACATTACCTCGGAGTTCATTAGTTACCGCAAGATCCTTGATTGTGGAAAGTGCACAGGGAAAGGAATGACAGTAGGGAGGGGGTTGGGGATGCTTCTTTTTTCGGTTAGTGTGTTAGTGGTTTTGCTTGTGTTGGTTTTCCTTTTTCTAAAAATTGTTTTTACCTTATAATGTAAAGCACTTTTTCTTATTCCCCTCAAGCGCTCAAAAAATGTCCATTATTATCATTATTAATCACTTTGTTCAGAATGCCAGGCAAGCCTCACAGTCAACTTACGGTATGACATTACTATGCACATACAAAAGGACTCCGTCACCCTTTTTCAGATCATGGACGTGAGGAAGTGAAAACCAGAATTCAAAACGCCATCGGACCATATTATTTATAAAGAGCTCCTGACTTCAACGAAGAGGTGGTGGTGGTGATGGTAGTAAAGGAGTTCCATAACCTATAAGGTCGTAGGGGAGCGAGGCGTCAGAGACCTCACTTTTCCAGGAGCCAGAATATTAACGGCGCGCCCATCTCCTCTCCCTCGCTGCTTTACCTTCCCTGACCCTAAATAGGCAGGTTCCCATTTACAGCTGGGTGAACTTGGGAACTGTACTGAAACCAAGGCGTGCAAACGGTCACCCATCCGACTGGTAACCACGTTCGAGGCTGCTTAACCTTGGCTGGGGGAAAGCGAGTGCCCTGACCACTGAGCTATCCCGTACCATACTTCAATGAAAAAACGCGAACTAAAGTGGTACAGGCACGTCACTCAAACATCTGGATTGGCCAAGACTGTCCTACAGGGAACAGTACAAGGAGGGAGACGAAGAGGCAGACAGAACAAACGATGGGAAGGCAACATCAGAGAGTGGACTGGCTTTGAGTGGAACGAACTGCTACGAAAAGCAGAGGATTACGGGGAGTGGAGGAAGCTGGTTGCAAAATCTTCGGTAATGTCCCCACGGTCTACAGGACTGAGCGCTTTGATTTGTTGCTTTACAAGATTCAGCGCTATATAAATTCCATACATTATTATTATTATTATTATTATTACTACGGGACAGGTGAAGGGTGAAGGTTAAGGACGTGAATAATGTCATAATGACTTTATGTAGGGGGGCAATCTCTTATCTAAAAGAATAAATGAAAGAAAGACTAGAAAGAAAAAACAAACGAGAGAAAGAAAGAAACCAGGAAACAAAGGACAAAAGAATGAAAAGGAGCGAAAAACAACAAAACAGAACAAATCAGCAAACAAAACCAAAACAAATAGAATTGCAGGTTATCAAGCCATCGCTTTGCTATACACGTAGCCACTCAACCAACAAAATAAGACCAAGATGTCGTAAAGGCTAATAGAGTTAGATAAAGAAACAAAGTACCGAAACAAAGAGAGGGAAGAAAAAATAAGCGAATGAATTAAGAGAGAGAGAGAGAAAGAGAGAGAGAGAGAGAGAGAGAGAGAGAGAGAGAGAGAGAGAGAGAGAGAGAGAGAGAGAGAGAGAGAGAGAGAGAGAGAGAGAGAGAGAGAGAAAGAGAGAGAGAGAGAAAAGCAAACAAATAAAACAGACACGAACACAGACAACTTCTTTTTCTTCTTTGCATTCTTCTTTGCATTATTTGCATTTTCTTCGAACATTCAGACAGCAACTATTGTTGTCCATCATATGAGCGAAAATGCATTGCGCTGCCTTTAAGCGCCTGACAAGTCAGGCCCAGCACATCCGGCTTCGGCGGAAAACCACTGGTTATCATGCCATCTGATTTGCTACACGTAACCACCCAATGAACAAAACAAGAAAACAAACTGCTGTAAAGGCAAGCGATGACAAAGAAAGAAACAAAGAACAAAACAAAAAATAAGACACAAAATTCTCCTCCTGGTCGTCTAATTCTCGGACAGCAACAATTGTGGTCTGTCAAATTATGAGCGAAAATACGTTGCGCTGCCGTTAAGCGCCTGACAAGTCAGGCCCAGCGTATCCGACTTCCGCGTGGGGAGAGAATTCGTCTCTTTTTAAGTCTCTCGCGGGGTGGAGGGAGAGGGGTTGAAGGGAGAGGGAGGCAGGAGAATGGACCAAGAAAGCAGAAAAAGACAAGAGGGAGGAGATAACAGGAAGAAAAAGAACAAGGCAGTATGAAAAAGAGGGATAGAAAAGAGAGAATTCCTAGCACGCAATTTCCAGAAGGTGGGGATGCTAGTTATACTGACAGGTCCCCAGCATTCCCACGGGGGGAAACAAGAAAACAAACTGTTGTGAAAGCAAACGAAGAAACAAACAAACAAACAAAAAAGAAAAAACCCAACAAACCATAATAAACAAAACAAAAACAAAACCAAAAAATCACCAAACTAAAACACAAAAAATCCCTCCCGTAGGGATGTCAGTATGCCTGTCAGTATAAACAGCATCCCCACTTCTAAAAATTCTGTGTTAGCAAATTTCCTCTTTTCTATCCCTCTCTTTGTTTCTACCTTGTTCCTTTTCTTTCTTCTTCTTGTTTATTTTCTGCCTTCTTGGTCCATTCTCCCGCCTGTTGTTGTTTTTTCTAGAAAGACTTAAAAGATTAAAATTATCTCCCATACCGAAGTCGGATGCGCTGGGCCTGACTTGTCAGGCGCTTAACGGCAGCGCAGCGCATTTTCGTTCATATAGCAAGGCAACAACAGTTGCTGTCTGATAGAGCGTTCGACGACGACGACGACGAATAAGAAGAAGAAGAAGAAGAAGAAGAAGAAGAAGAAGAAGAAGAAGAAGAAGAAGAAGAAGAAGAAGAAAAAGAAGAAGAACAAGAAGAAGAAGAAGAAGAAGAAGAAGAAGAAGAAGAAGAAGAAGAAGAAAAAAAAAAACCCACAGGTTATCGCACCATCATTTACCTATACACGCATCTTCCCAATCAACACAGAGGAGAACAAGATACAGACCCGCAGAAACGAACGGAGTCTGGAACCATGCCACCAAAAGACACTACTCGCAGACTTGTGCGTCACGTGGCCTGGAACCACGAACAGGGGGGATGGGGGGTGGAATGCCAGACCACCTGTACTGAATATCAGCCTCTGACAGAAAGGTCCATCATTAAGAATGATGAGGATCTATGGGATGTATTCAAGATACCGCATGTATGCATGGTTGCTGCGTGTGGGGGACTCCCAGCCAATTGTCGTCACTGGTTAGTTGCCTTGTTCTTCCGTGGGTTTGTTTTTGTTGTTGTTTGTTTGTTTGTTTGTTTGCGTGTCTGGGAGATTGTTGTTTTGGTGTGGTTTTTTGCTGTTTTTGTGTGTGTGTTTGGTGGGGGGGGGGGGGGGGGGGGGGGTTGGTGTGTGTGGTGTGTTGTTTTTTTTTTTAAACTTTTGTTGTTTTGTTATTTGTGGTCTGTGTGTTTGTTTGAGTGAGTGTATGTGCATGCATGTCGAGTTGGTTATCTCTCTCTGTCTCTGTGCGTGCGTGCATCCATCCGTCCGTCCGTCTGTCAATCTGTCTCTCTGTTTGTCTGTTTGTCTGTCTGTCTGTCTGTCTGTCTGTCTCTCTCTCTCTCTCTCTCTCTCTCTCTCTCTCTCTCTCTCTCTCTCTCTTATACACACACACATACGCACGCACACGCACACACACATGGAGGTTTTGTAGTTGAAGCCGCACAAAATGAGTATCAAGCGTAACAACACTAACAACAGCAACAAAAAATAATAAAACAACAACAACAGAAAACCTACACCAACCCAAACACGACGACCACGATAACCAACATCAACCCAAACTACATACGACATAGGCATTGACACTCATTCCGATGACGTCAGATCCAATGACGTCAGCATGATTCGGACGGATCGTCATCCAGTGAATGCAGCAGAGCATAGTGCTCACCAAGGTCCGTAACCTCACGTCACTTAGCTGACATCATCTCGACATGCTACTGTCATTTCTGATTCGGAGTAAGATACTAAACGGAAAAATGGGCCGGAATAGCCTAGTGGTTAGAGCGTTGCATTCACAATCTGAAGGTAACCTTGGGGCATGGGTTCAGGTCTTCGTTCAGGGGTTTATCTGAGTGACTTTTTCCCCCTGTGGAGTTACCATTATTATCTTGTACCTCCACAACTCCTCCGGGTACGGGATAGCTCAGTGGTCAGAGCACTCGCTTTCTTTTAGCCAAGGTTAAGCAGTGGTTACCACTTGGACGGGTGACCGTTAGCGCGCTTTGGCTTCAGTGCAGTCCCCCAGTTCACCCAGCTGTAAATAGGTACCTGCGTCTTAGGGTCAGGGATGGTAAAACAGCGAGGGAGAGGAGATGGGCGCCGCCCTCAATATGCTGGCCCTTAGAGAAGCTGAGGTCTCTGACGCCTCGCTCCTCTACGACCTTATACGTTATGGGACACCTTTACCTTTACATACCACTCCTCCAAGTGGATTGGTGGTCTAGAGGTAACGCACCTGCCTAGAAAGTGAAAAGTCCGGGTTCCAAGTGTGTGGTGGTTCGATCCCCGTTTTGGCCAGAAACCTCCCCTCCCCTCCTTCACTAGACCGTGAGTGGAGGTCTGGGTGCTAGTATTTTAGATAAGACGATAAACCGAGGTCATGTGTGTTACAAATAATAATTTAGCGCGCGTAAAAGAATCTACTGCAACAAGAGGGTTGTCTTTGGTAAAACTCTTTAGAAGAAAGCCACTCTGTTAGGGAAAGAAATACAGTTGAAGACAGGAAAAGAAATTAGTAGTGGGTGGCGCTGATCTTGTGGCGACGCGCTCTCTCCGTAGAGAGTAGCCCGAATGTTACGCAGATTAATCTGCCGTGACTTAAACTGGTATGCAATGCAAAAATCCTTAAGATGAGACTGCAAACTAGATCAGGGATTCCTATAAACAAACACATGCAAGAATATCTTGTGCGCTGTTTTAAAGATCTCCTAGTAGTTCCTCTTGAGGACCTCGTTAGAAAGCAAACAATAAAAGAATTACACACACACACACACACACTCACACACACACACACACACACACAACTCACACACTCACAAACATATACACACACACATCAAATGATCAACAAACAATGAACCACAAACCCCCGCTAAACCAAACAAAAGGAATAAAAGAAACGGCCAAAATCAATCCTTTAAGCAGCAAAACATGCTGGCGCATCTAACAATGAATGCTACAAACAGTCCTTTAAGCACCAAAACATGCAGGGCACATCTGAACGAATCGACAGACCAGCAGTGCTAAAAACAGCCGTGATTTCATGTCCAGAACTACTGCATGCTGAGTGTTGGGGGGTCATCAGTTCAGTCTGGCAGCTGAAATAGTCATCACGTGTATTGGGAACTTTAAAACCTTCTGGGATAAGCCTGCAACAATCATGACCCCTGTCGCGCGGTTTACTTACACTCTCGTGCGCACATACACACACAGCGCGCACACGCACGTGCGCGTGCGCCCACACACAGCGCGCGCATGCATGCACACACCACACACAGCGCGTGCACGTATGCATACATGCATACATATTTTTATTTATTCTTTTATATCGAGGATAATGGAATAAGTATGTAACGTATGTGCTTTTTTTTTTTTTTTTACATCAAGTCCCGTGTGTATGAGGTTTTGTAAATTTTTTCATCTGTTCCCACCTGCACACAATGGCCTACTCTTACGAAAAGCGGAACAGGATTTTAACGTGTGCGCAAGATGTTCTGCGTGCGTTCAAAAACGGGGCCTCGGTTTATAATCTCATCTGAGGGACTTTTGGGGAGAGTGGAGTCTGCACTGTTGTTAACTCCAGGGGAAAATATCCCCTTGAACGGGAATCGAACCCGGGTCGTCAGATTGCGAGCGCAATGTTCTAACCACTAGGCTATCCCGTCCCCCAACCCCTGCCTCCAAGCGGATTGGTGGTCTAGAGGTAACGCACCTGCCTAGAAAGGGAATAATCCGGGTTCGAAGTTTGTGGTCTCATACAGAGACAGACAGAGACAGACAGAGACAGATACAGTCAGACAGACAGGCAGACAGACAGAGAACTGAACATTTTAGTTGTACTTAGAATTGGTGCCACTGTACAAGTGAAGGAGATGAAGGGAAACAGTCATATTTAGATGAAGAACTGCGAGAGAGAAAGAGAGAGAGAGAGAGAGAGAGAGAGAGAGAGAGAGAGAGAGGAGAGAGAGAGAGAGAGAGAGAGAGAGAGAGTCAGACAGAGACAGACAGACAGGCAGAGACAGAGAGACAGACAGACAGAGATATAAACAGAGATAGACAGGCAGACAGAGACAGAGACAGACAGAGAGACAGAGACACACACACACAGACACATAGACAGACACATACACACAGACACACAGAAAAACAGAGACAGAGAGACAGACAGAGACAGACAGACAGACAGACAGACAGATAGACAGCGAGATTAACCAGCTGATGTCCAAACAAACGACAGCAGAACATTTCACAAACATAGTGATTATCACTGTGTCTGAAATGTCAGCGGTCTATCCACACCGCCACCATGCCTAGGCAGCCAGTATCACATAGCTGCAAAGCGGCGATATCCTTCCCCAACACCATAAACAGTGAACAGTGAGCGGTCTTGTGAATCAGTGGTCTAGAGGTTATATATAACCCACGAGTCTAGAAATCGAGAAGTTGCTGGTTCAAATCCTGTCTGAACTCAAAATGTTCTCCTACTTACTAGATCTTTCCCCTGTGGGAATGCCGGGGGCCTGTCAGTATAAATAGCATCCCCACCTTCTGGAAATTGTGTGTTAAAAAATCCCTCTTTTCTTTCTCTCTTTGTTTCTCGCTCTTCTTCTCCCCGTCATCTTCTTGTCAATTGTCTGCCCTCTTGGTCCATTCTCCCGCCTGTTCTTTCCTTAAAGACTTAAGGTATAAAAGTTCTCTCCCATGCCGAAGGTGGATACGCTAGGCCTGACCTTCCAGGCGCTTAATAGCAGCACAACGTGTTTTCACTCATGTGACAGACAACAACGTCTTCACCTGTACACTGTTAAAGTATATGATCTGTGTGAGTGTGTGTGTGTTGTGTGTGCTTTTGAAAAACATTTGACTATTGCAATTTTATTTTATAGATTTGGTCTGCAGCATACCATGTTTGTAATATCTGTTTGTTGAAACTATTGATTATTTGTCATTGATTGCATAACTGTGTAAGATTAGGTTGAATGCATGCGCTTTGATTTGTCTTTGCAAGATATAGCGCTATATAAGTTCCATTTATTATTATTATTACACTCCTTCTCGTTCTCTCCGCTCTGCTGCAGATACCCTGAGCTAACGAATACCTAGATTCAACCAATCCACTGTTAGTCGTCGCTCTTTCTGTTTCTGGTCCATCAATCTGGAATGACCTCCCTCTATCCCTTTTTCGTGAAAAGCCTACTTACGACAGCTTTAAATCCAGCCTCAAAACATACCTATTTCAAACCTAAGATTTTTCCCTCCTGTTTCATCTCATATCTGTCCCTGCCTTTAACAGCCAAAATTCCATCACCCTGCTGAAATGTACAACCTGTGTGTGTGTGTGTGTGTGTGTGTGTGTGTGTGTGTGTGTGTGTGTGTGTGTGTGTGTGCGCGCGCGTGTGTGCGTGCGTGGTTGCGTGCGTGGCGCGTGTGTGTGTGCGTGTGTGTGTGTGTGTACATTTGAATTTGTTAGAATATTGTTAATCATTGTTGGTTGCATGTGTAGGAGCGGATTGAATGCAAGCGCTCTGATTTGTAATTGCAAGATATAGCGCTATATGAATTTCATTTATTATTATTTGATTATTATTATTATTATCATTATTATTATTATTATTATTATTATTATTATTATTATTATTATTATCATTATCATTATTATTATCATTATTATTACCATTATTATTATTATTAATATTATTATTATCATTATTATTATTATTATTATTATTAACAAAAGTTGCTGTCTGAGTGTTCGACAACGATGTAGAGGACAGGCAGCTTGGCTGGATCTTATTCCTTAACTGGGGCCACGGTGGTAGTTTTTTTCAGTGATATGTAGTGGGGACATTCAACCTGGCGGAGCCCATCCCTCTTCAAGGAGCTGGATGCATGCTGGGCATGTTCCTGTCATCCATATCATCAGCCATAATTATCTCCTCTACCCTTCTACGAAAAATGGACAAAACATGTGCTCAAGATGTTCTGCATGCGTTCTGCACACGGAACTTCAATTCAAAAGCCTCACCCAAAGGACTTTCAGAGAAGGAAAGTCACTACGAAAGATAAATCCAGGATGAAAAAAAAATCTCTCGAACGAGCGCCCCAGTGGAGACTCGAACCCGTGCCATCAGTTAGTTACTCACAGATCATGAACGAGTTTCAAACGCTCTAACCACTAGCAGACTTTGCTGCCTGCCCCATATTATTCGTGAAAACCAGCAGCATTATCGCTACATCGCCACCTCCCAAAGCCTCAAGTTGTTTGTTCCTGTGCACACAGAGGTTTGTTATTGTTTGCTTGTCTGGATATTATTGGTTTTTTTGGCTTTCCATCCGCCTTAACTTTGATGCCAGACTGCTCTCTTTCAGACTGTCAATGAGGACAGCACAAAACCAAAAAGAAACAAACAACACACACACACTCGCAAACACGCACGCACGCACACTCACGCACGCACACAGATGCACGTGCACGCACCCTCCTTTCCCATCCCCAACACACACACACACATCACTTCACATACACGCAAGTACGCACACACACACACACGCACATAAAAACCGCAATACACACGGGGACTGGGTGTAAAAAAGCAAGTAAGTGCTTATTCCATTATCTCGATATTAAAGAATTAAAAAAATATATTTAACACACACGCACACGCACCCTTCATCCCCTCCACACACACACACCACACACACACACACACACGCACATAAAAACCGCATACACACGGGGACTGAATGTAAAAAAGCAAGAAAGTGCTTATTCTTATCCTCGATATTAAAGAATAAAAAAAATATATTTAAACACACACGCACACGCACCCTTCATCCCCTCCACACACACACACACACGCACATAAAACCGCATACACACGGGGACTGGATGTAAAAAAGCAAGTAAGTGCTTATTCTATTATCCTCGATATAAAGAATAAAATAAAAAGAAATAAAAAATGAAACTAAAAACACACGTACACGCACCCCTCACCCCCCCCCCCCCTCCAACACACACACACACATAACCCCCCCCCCCCCACCCCCCCAAAAAAAAAAAAAAAAAAAAAAAAAAAAAAAAACCCACCCGGTGTCTTGGTTTTTGTTTGCTTTTTGAAGGGGTCGGGGTGGACACAATTGTATTTGCAGGCGAGCACGTGTGAAGTGGTGAGGATGGGGTAGGGGAGTGGGGAGTGGAGAGACGGGTGTGGGGGAGAGGGGGTGGAGAGGAGGGGATAGGATGTGTGTGTGTGTGTGGCGGAATGGGGAGAGGGGTGGGAGGGGGTCGCACATGCACGGGAATGATAACTACGCGCGGACACACACAATGCAATACACACCACCGTCACCACACACACACACACACAAGCACACACGCACACACACCACAACACAACACCGCCACCACCACCACACCAACACACCTACACACACACACACAAGCACACCACACACTACAACACAACACAACACACACAACACACTCATACATACAACACCACACACCAAACACACACAAGCACACACACACACACACACACACACACCTCGTCTATATCCTAAGATTGAACAGACGTTAAATTGAAGACAACACAACAACAACACACACCACACACACACACACACCACACCACAACAACACACACACACAATACAACACACACACATCCCACTAATCCCTATCGATAGTACCTACACAGTATTTCTAACATATAAAAAAAAGCACCAAAACTTGAACAAAAACACACACCCCCCAAAAAAAAACCCACCAAAAAACAACAACAGGGAGAGACAGAGAGAGAGGAGAGAGAGAGAGAGAGAGAGAGAGAGAGAGAGAGAGACAGATAGACAGACAGACAGAGAGAGAGAGAGAGAGAGGAGGGAGAGAGAGAGGAGAGAGAGAGAGAGAGAGAGAGAGAGAGAGAGAGAACAAAAAGTGAATAAGGGGTGTGTGTGTATTATTTCAATAGTGTGTTTCTGGTTAGATAATTATAACGACAACGCCAGCATCTGCACTCCGTACGTAAAGCATTGTTGATACACAAGGTAAAAACCGGAGAAAATAACAATAACAAAGGGGGGTTGGGAGATGGATGGGGGGCTGGGAAGGAGGGGGGGGGGGGGTGAGAGGAGGGTTCGTTATAATCAGCACAGCATAATGCACATGTGTTAGCAAGATTAAAACCTTTTTTTACATATTATTATTTATTTCTTTAAGCGTAGACATCCACATCTCTTTGGCAGTTGAGTACGTGGGAATGTGATTGTTGTTGTTGTTGTTGTTGTTGTTATTTGTTGTTGTTGTTGATTTTGAGTGTTGCTGCTGTTGAGCATTCTCAGCATTCTGGGATTACCTACAGTATGCTCTCTCTCTCTCCTCTCTCCTCTCTCTCTCTCTCTCTCTCTCTCTCTCTCTCTCTCTCTCTCTCTCTTTTTTTTTATTATTATACTAATGCTTAAGGGCGGGGACTTAGGTGTAAAAAAGCACATGGGTGCTTTTCATTATCCTCGAAATAAAAGAATTTGTCATTGTCACTCTCTCCCCCCCTCTCTCTCTCCCCCCTCCTCTCTCTCTCTCTCTCTCTCTCTCTCTCTCTCTCTCTCTCTCTCTCTCTTCCACTCCCAGAAATCACCATAAGACCGTAACTATTCCCCCATGAAAGTGCCGGGGACCTGTCAGTATAAATATCATCCCCACTCTCTGGGAATTTGTGCTAGCAGTTCCCGCTTATCTATCCCTCTCTTTGTTTCTGCCTTTGTTCCTTTTCTTCCTGTCGCCTCCTGCTTGTCTATTTTCTGCCTTCTTGGTCCTTACCCCTTCCTTGTTTCCCAGAAAGACTTAAAATTAACCATTTTCTCCCATGCCCAAGTTGGATGCGCTGGGCCTGACTTGTCAGGCGTTTAACGGCAGCGCAACGCATTTTCGTTCATTTCATAGACAATAGCTGCCAGCTGAGCGTTCGACGACGAATAACTATGAGACTGTAAAATACGCACTGCATTTTTTAAAAATGTATTTATTCTTTTATATCGAGGATAATGGAATAAGCGCTCATGAGCTTTTTTACATCTAGTCCCGTGTGTATGCGGTTTTGTAAATTTTGTCATCTGTTTCCACCGGCACACAATGGCCTACTCTTCTGAAAAGCGGAACAGGATTTAACGTGTGCGCAAGATGTTCTGCATGCGTTCGAACACTGGGCCTCGGTTTATAGTCTCATCCGAAGGACTTTGACATTCAGTTCTATTTTTTTTTGTCATACTGGGAAGAAAGGGCGAGGCTGGGAATCGAACCCAGAACCTCACGGTTGATTTGTTGGCAGGCGAACGTCTTAACCATCCTGCCGCCTTCCTTCCTTCCTGCATAAGACCGTTTGCGTGTTTGGCTGTTTGCAAGTACCCTGTCATGTAGACAGCCATACTCAGACTTCGGGATATTTTTCTTTCCTTTCATGGAATATACAAGCTGTTATGCACAGAGTTCTTTTGGGTGAAGACATTAATGAAGTGAAATTTTATCGCATGACATTTTGATATAAGTTTTGGAACATTGTTTACATCAGTGACCGACAAAGCTTGTAACCTTCACTTACTATAGGTGGAAAGAGGACGGGATAGCTCAGTGGTCAGAGCGCTCGCTTTCCCCAAGCTAAGGTTAAGCAGCATCGTCGAGCGTGGTTGCCAAGTAGACGGGTGACCGTTTGCGCGCATTGGCTTCAGTACAGTTCCCCCAGTTCGCCCAGCTGTAAATGGGTACCTGTCCTCTTTAGGGTCAGGGAAGGTAAAGCAGCGAGAGAGAGGAGATGGGCGCCGTTCTCAATATGCTGGCCCCTAGAGAAGTGAGATATCTGACATCTCACTCCCAAACCACTGCATTGGTTATGAAAACATCTTTACTTTTTCCTGTTTAGTATGCAGAGCCGATTGAACAGTTGCTTTTTGTTTTTAGGGTTTTCATTAAGAATAAACTAACAAAGAGACCGAAAATGAAACAAAAGAAGAAGAGAGCTGGGTAGATAGGTGAAGGAAAGAGAGGGGGAAAGAAAGAAAAAGAAAGAAAGAAAGGTAAGAGAGTAGAGAGAGAGAGAGAGAGAGAGAGAGAGAGAGAGAGAGAGAGAGAGAGAGAGAGAGGAGAGAGTGAGAGAGAGAGAGAGA
>CM054147.1:9099078-9101578 GCA_028751875.1 Rapana venosa | reverse complement strand
GATATCCCAGACAATGCTACAATATGTTGTGTAGACAGGATGAAGCGGGAGAATAAATTGGGTAACACATGTTAGAAAGATTTTATGCACCCACGGATTTGGTTATGTTTGGACAATGCAGAATTGTGGTAATTCTTCATCCTTCATGAAAGAATTCCAAATACGAATACAAGATGTGTACCAACAAAAATGACATGACTCTCTATCAGCATACCCTGACTACTTAGATTATCACCCGATTATTTGTAGAGCAAATTATGTATGTGAAGTAGAATTTTTAGAATACCGTAGAGCTATATGTTTATTGAGGTCAAACAGATTACCTTTAAATGGAATTTCACGTTATGGCAAACCGATTACTGATCCATTCTGCTCTCAGTGTGATGGCCAACAAATTGAAGATGTTTGTCACTTTTTACTTGTATGCCCAAAATTTATGCTGTATTGCGAAGAAAATGTATTCCTCTGTATTATTACAGATTTCCATCGAATCTGAAAGTGCAGCTTCTTTGTATGAACACTAAACCTAGTTTGATGTTTAAAGTTGGATTATTTCTTATTAAATGTTTAGATATCAGAAGTAAGGATGTTCACCTTACATGAAAGTATATGATTAACTGTTGTTCCTATGGGCCATATGGCCTGCAAAAACTGAATTAAAATTATTGTTATTGTTATTGTTGTTATACACATATACACACATACACACACGTACATACATACATACACACAAATACATACATACTTACACACACACGTACATACATAGATACACACACACACATACATACATACATACATACATACATACATACACACACACATACATACATACATACATACATACATACTCAATTAGATACATGCTATACAAGCGTACTCGCGTGCATATACAAGCACACACAGGCACGCCCGAAAATGAAGACGAAAGAGGGATAGATAAAGGTACACTTGCAGTTAAATCCTGATCCAGTCAAGCTTTTTATAGGCCCGCCGACCGTAAGGGTCATATATAAGGGCCACCACCATCTCGTTACTCCTCAAGGCCGAGGTTAATTAAAGATGTGTAATGGTTTTACCCATCATTACACCACGTTTAACATCAACTTTTCAGTCGTTCTTCTGCTGACAAACAAGTTGACAAATACGTCTATGGATTACAGATACACACTTACATATACATACATACACACAGACTCACACACATACACACACAGACATAGATAGATAGATGGATAGACAGACAGACAGACAGACAGACAGACAGATAGACAGATACATAGATTAGATAGACAGACAGACAGACACAGTGAGATAGATAGAAAGACAGAAAGATAGATAGATAGATAGATAGATAGATAGATAGATAGATAGATAGATAGATAGATAGATAGATAGATAGATAGATAGATTGATTCTGAGTGTGTGCGCGCGCGTGCGTGTGCGCGTGCATGCGTGCATATCTTGTAGATTTATTGAGATACTTAAAACGGAGCCGCTATCTTCGTAATCTATTCTTCCCCTTTAAAAAAAAAAGAAAAGAATCTGTCTATGTACTGCTGCGAGTTTGCCATGTGTCTGAAGCGGTGTAGAGCCCCAGCAAAACCAAGGGCTGTTGATGAGATTACAGCTCCGCAGTCCATGTGTTTAGCACCTGTACACCTGTGAACCAGGCTTTGTGCTACAGTATGCTGTGTGTGTGTGTGTGTGGGGGGGGGGGGGGGGGGGGAGTGTGTGTGTTGTGTGTGTGTGTGTGTGTGTGGGGGGGGGTGAGTGTGTAATAATAATAATAATAATAATAATATATGGAATTTATATAGCGCTAAATCTTGTAAAAAAACAAACAAATCGAAACGCTTGCACTCAAATCATTTACACGCATGCAACTCTCCTTAAACATAATGAACATTATATTTCCATGCGCGCACACGCACGTACGAATGCACACACACACACACACACACACTCGCGAGCACACTTAGGAGATGAAGGATGCTGTTGAAAATTAGGGACAGATATGAGGGGAAACGTCTCAGGTAGGAAATAAGTGTGTTTTGAGGCTGGATTTGAAGGCATCACGTGAAGGCTTTTGGCGAAGTGAAAGAGGGAGGTCATTTCAGGTGGATGGACCAGAAACAGAGAAAGAGCGACGGCCAACAGTGGTTTGTTTAAATCTGGGTGTTCGAAAGCACAAAGTATCAGCGGCTGAACGAAGGGAACGGGATGGAGTGTACAGGTGAAGACAGTTACAGAGATAAGAGGGTGCATATTTGTGGAGACATTTGAAACAGAGGGTATTGATCTTATACTCCAGTCTTTGTGAGACAGGCAGCCAGTGAAGAGATCGCAGAAGAGGAGTGATGTGTTCAGATTTTTTCTTTCTTAGGACCAGTCTAGCTGCAGAGTTTTGTATGCGTTGAAGAGAGTAGATAGATGATGCTGGTAGGCCAGCCAAAATAGAATTACAGTGGTCTAAACGTGAAAGAATAAGAGATGTGAC
>CM054147.1:9089078-9094078 GCA_028751875.1 Rapana venosa | reverse complement strand
ACCGTGCTGCGGGTGACCTGGCCTGCAGATGCCAAAGGACTTAGCTCTGAGGAGAACAACAGATGTAGCAGATGAAGCAGAGGCAGCGATAGTGGCCTTTGCCTGAAGACTTGAGTATAGTGATTCTATGCATGGGCCTGGTATACTAGTGTGTGTGTGTGTGTGTGTGTGTGCGTGGGGGAGGGGGGGTATGTATGTGTGTGTTGGGGGAGTGTGTGTGTGTGTGTGTGTGTGTGTGTGTGTGTGTGTGTGTGTGTGTGTGTGTGTGTGTGTGTGTGTGTGTGTGTGTGTGTGTGTGTGTGTGTGTGTGTGTGTGTGTGTGTGTGTGTGTGTGTGTGTGTGTGTGTACCTATATCATCCGAACAGACCTATAAGAAGCAAATAAAGTTTTTTAAAACTTTATGGCATGATGTGAATATTGAATTTTGTGAATGTACACACACATACACACGCACACACACACACACAGGAGGTATGTGCAGATGACATATATGCATGCATGTCTAGTCAGATACATACACATGTGCACACTATAATGTGCACAAACATAGTCATGGCCTACTCTTCCACAAGGCGGAACGGATATCAACATGTGCTCAAGATGTTCTGCGTGCGTTCGTAAACTATTCTGAATGTATTTTCAAGGGAGTGAAGTCAGTACTGATGTTAACTTCAGGGAGGAAAAAATCCTCTGGAAGATAATCTGAATTTGAAGAAAATAAACCAACAAAAAAAATCCACAACCATACTGGAATATCGGCGTTGACACTGATTTATGTGCTGCCACACCCATCCACCCAAAAAGAAAATGATAAGAGAGTGGTGAGATGTGGGGAAACGACAAAGGTTGCTGGGTTTCAACTGAAAAAAGAACAAAGAAACGAACAGAAAGAAAGAAAAAGAGAAGACTGCATTGAAAACAGAAGGAAGAAAATTCAGAACACGTTCACATTCAGATTGACAGTCTGAGACTGGTTTTTTTCTTCCATTCTGCCTTTTCCTCAGTAATGAACCGCCTGTGTAACAATAACAATAACAATAACAATAATTTTAATTCAGTTTGTGTGTGTGTGTGTGTGTGCGCGCGCGCGCACGCGTGCGTGTGTGTGTGCGTGTTGGGGGGGGGAGGTGTGTGTGTGTATTCGGGGAAAGGTGTGTGTGTTTGTTGGGGGGAGGTGTGTGGTCTATGGGTGTGTGTGTATGTGTGTTGGTGGAGGTGTGTATTTGTGTGTGTGTGGGTGTGTATGTGTGTGTGTTGGTGGAGGTGTGTGTTTGTGTGTGTATGGGTGTGGGTGTGTGTATATGTGTGTTGGTGGATGTGTGTGTTTGTGTGTGTATGGGTGTGGGTGTGTGTGTGTGTAGCTACATTATCGGTATAGATCTTCAAGAGCAGAGGCAGTTTTTGGATCTATGTTACATTGCTAGTACGAGTGTCTACCTACAGAGAGAAGCGCGCTAAACAATACACATAATTATGTGCACACAGAGCACAGGCTCATACACACAGGCACACATTGGATTCACACAGAGATTTGCGCACGCTCACGAGAGACACGCGCACGCGCGCGTGCACGCACACACAAACACAAACATACACACAAACACACACGCACAAACACACAAACAAACATACACACACGCACGTGTTTTTACAGGCAACTGTACATGCATTCAGAATAAGAATACACGCATGCATACACGTATGGTCACACACATACACTTTTGTATATATATATATATATATATATATTATATATATATATATATATATATATATATATATATATATATATTATATATTTATTTATTTATTTATTTATTCATTTTATATATGTTTGCAAAAAACATAGTCATGGCCTACTCTTCCAAAAGGCTGAACTGGTATTAATATGTGCTCAAGATATCCTGTGTGCGTTAACACACAGGACCTCAGTTTATAATCTCTGAATGGATTTTCAGGGAGTGGAGTCAGTACTGATGTTAACTTCAGGGAGGAAAAAATCCCCTGGAAGATCATCTGACTTTGAAGAAGAAAATCAACCAACAAACAAATCCACAATCATACTGGAATATCGGCGTTGACACTGATTTATATGCTACCACACCCATCCGCTGAAAAAGAAAATGATAAGAGAGAGGTGAGATGTGGGGAAACGACAAAGGTTGCTGGGTTTCAATTGAAAAAAAGAAAGGAAGAGAAAGAAAAAAAAAGAGAAGACTGCATTGAAAACAGAAGGAAGGAAATTCAGAACACGTTCACATTGAGATTGACAGTCTGAGACTGGGCTGTTTTCCATTCTGCCTTTTCCCGCTAATGAGCTCTCTGTCTGTCTGTCTGTCTGTCTGTCTGTCTGTCTGTCTCTCTCTCTCTCTCTCTCTCTCTCTCTCTCTCTCTCTCTCTCTCTCTCAATCTCTCTCTGTTGATGATGATGGTGGTGGTTGTGGTGGTGTGGTGTGGTGTGGTGTGGTGTAGTGTGGTGTGGTGTGGTGTGGTGTGCTTAGTGAGTGTGTGTGGTGTTGTGTGCTGTCGTGTGTGAGTGTGTGTGTGCGTGCGTGGGTGTGTGTATGTGTATGTGTGTGTGCACGCGCGCTATCGTGCGTTAGGGTGGGGGGGGGGGGGAGCCTACACTCGCGTTGGCGCATAAGTGAGCATGTGTGTTTGTACAAATTAATTAATGCAGATAAGAGAGAGAGACAGAGACAGAGACAGACAGACAGACATACAGGCAGGGACAGAGATACACAGACAGGGAGAAAGACAGACAGACAGACAGACGGACAGAAAGGAGAGAGAGAGAGGGTGGAGAGTAGGTTGAAGATAGCCTGTCTTTTTTTCAATTTATCGGGTTGTATCTTCTATGCAAACACGTACAGAGACAGTGAGACAGAGAAGCAGAGAGACACAGACAGGCAGACAGACAAACAGACAGATAAGAGAGAGAGAGAGAGAGAGAGAGAGAGAGAGAGAGAGAGAGAGAGAGAGAGAGAGAGAGAGAGAGAGAGGAGAGAGAGAGGGCGAGAAGAGGGTTGAAGAGAGCCTATCTTTTTTCACCTTATCTGGCTGTATCTTTTATGCAAACGCATACAGAGACAGAGAGACACAGACTGAGAGAAAGACAGACAGACAGACAGACAGACAGAAGAAAGAGAGAGGGCGGGGAGTGGGCTGAAAAGAGCCTATCCTTTTTCACTTTATCTGGCTGTATCTTTTATGCAAACGCATACAGAGATACAGACAGAGAGACACAGACAGAGAGACACAGACAGGCAGAAAGACAAACAGACAGACAGACAAAGAGAGAGAGAGAGAGAGAGAGAAGAGAGAGAGAGAGAGAGAGAGAGAGAAGAGAGAGAGAGAGAGAGAGAGACAATGACAATGACAATGACAAAGGTTTATTGTGATAAGCGAGATGCCCATTCACAAGGGGACAGTGGGAGGGGGACTGGGCACAAAGCACAAAAATTTCATTTACTGAGAATTTAATTAATTTCAGCCCAAATAGTCATCATGTCATGAATTCCATAACATGGTTACAGAGTTGATTCATATACTTTCCGGTGTTTTTTTTTTTTAACCTTTGGTTAGCCCTTACGATAAAAATTGGTAAGGGGAAGGAATTTCCTCCACAAAACTGTACAAGTCTTAAGTCAAAATCTCACAACAAAGTGGTCTGCAACAAGGAAACGAGGTCACAATGTCTCTTCTTCTGTCTTTTTTCATGGCTTTTGAAACTTTTGCACCGCTAACACGTGAAAAATTTGACACACTCCAGGTGGCATGTAGCATACAGCTACCCCCTCTCTCTCTCTCTCTCTCTCTCTCTCTCTCTCTCTCTCTCTCTCTCTCTCCCCTCTCTCTCTCTCTCTCTCTCTCTCTCTCTCACACACACCACACACACACACACACACACATTTACACACACATTACTACATACGCATGTAACTATATCCACATGCATATACACACATACTATCATGCACACACACATATACACACATACACACACATACACACACATACACTCATACTTACATGCAGATACATTCATGCTCTCATGCACAACACACACATCATGAAAGCGCTCACACACGCACGCACGCACGCACACGCACGTACACACAGACATACACACACAAACGCGCACGCGGGGTTATCCAAGTAAGAATCGAACTGCATCCACTATTACATGCATCACATCAAGTCCGGCACTGATTCGATCTTTCAGTTTCACCCGGTCAGCAGGAGACCACAGCTTCAGTTTGTTGTAGACAACACTTTCATCATGGGTCATCAGCCTGAAGTCCTTCTTCACGAAGGAGAGAGAGAGAGAGAGAAAAGAGAGAGGAGAGAGAGAGAGAGAGAGGAGAAGAGAGAGAGAGAGAGAGAGAGAGAGGAGAGAGAGGAGAGAGAGAGGAGATGAGGAGAGAGGGGAAGAGGGCGGGGAGTGGGCTGAAAAGGCCTATCCTTTTTCACTTTTTTCTGGCTGTATCTGTTATGCAAAGGCATACAGAGATACAGAGACAGAGAGACACAGACAGGCAGAAAGACAAACAGACAGACAGACAGACAAAAGAGAGAGAGAGAGGGCAGGAAAAGGGTTTTGAAGAGAGCTTATATTTTTCACCTTATCTGGCTGTAACTTTTATGTAAACGCATACAGAGATACAGACAGAGAGACACAGACAGGCAGAAAAACAGACAGACAGACAGACAGACAGACAGAAGAAAGAGAGAGGGCGGGGAGTGGGCTGAAAAGAGCCTATCCTTTTTCACTTTATCTGGCTGTATCTTTTATGCAAAGAGACAGAGAGACAGAGACAGAGAGACACAAACAGACAGAGAGACACCGACAGGCAGACAGACAAACAGACAGACAGACAGACAAAGAGAGAGAGAGACAGACAAAAGAGAGAGAGAGAGAGAGAGAGAGAGGGCGGAGAAAGAGCTGAAGAGAGCCTATCTTTTTTCACCTTATCTGGCTGTATCTGTTATGCAAAGG
>CM054147.1:9079078-9084078 GCA_028751875.1 Rapana venosa | reverse complement strand
TCTGTCTGTCTGTTCTTTTTGCTGTCTCCCTTTCCCTGTCTAGTTCAGTGTCTGTCTCTCTCCCTCTGTCTAGTTCTGTGTCTGTCTCTCTCCCTCTGTCTAGTTCTGTGTCTGTCTCTCTCCCTCTGTCTAGTTCTGTGTCTGTCTGTCTCTCTCCCTCTGTCTAGTTCTGTGTCTGTTTGTCTGTCTCCCTCTGTCTAGTTCTGTGTCTGTCTCTCTCCCTCTGTCTAGTTCTGTGTCTGTCTGTCTCCCTCTGTCTAGTTCTGTGTCTGTCTCTCTCCCTCTGTCTAGTTCTGTGTCTGTCTCTCTCCCTCTGTCTAGTTCTGTGTCTGTCTCTCTCCCCCTGTCTAGTTCTGTGTCTATCTCTCTCCCTCTGTCTAGTTCTGTGTCTGTCTCTCTCCCTCTGTCTAGTTCTGTGTCTGTCTGTCTGTCTCCCTCTGTCTAGTTCTGTGTCTGTCTCTCTCCCTCTGTCTAGTTCTGTGTATGTCTCTCTCCCTCTGTCTAGTTCTGTGTATGTCTGTCTGTCTCTCTCCCTCTGTCTAGTTCTGTGTATGTCTGTCTGTCTGTCTCCCTCTGTCTAGTTCTGTGTCTGTCTGTCTGTCTCCCTCTGTCTAGTTCTGTGTCTGTCTCTCTCCCTCTGTCTAGTTCTGTGTCTGTCTCTCTCCCTCTGTCTAGTTCTGTGTCTGTCTGTCTCCCTCTGCCTAGTTCTGTGTCTGTCTCTCTCCTCTGTCTAGTTCTGTGTCTGTCTCTCTCCCTCTGTCTAGTTCTGTGTCTGTCTGTCTCTCTCCCTCTGTCTAGTTCTGTGTCTGTCTCTCTCCCTCTGTCTAGTTCTGTGTCTGTCTGTCTCTCTCCCTCTGTCTAGTTCTGTGTCTGTCTCTCTCCCTCTGTCTAGTTCTGTGTCTATCTCTCTCCCTCTGTCTAGTTCTGTGTCTGTCTCTCTCCCTCTGTCTAGTTCTGGGTCTGTATATCTCTCTCCTCTGTCTAGTTCTGTGTCTACCTCTCTCCCTCTATTTCTGTGTCTGTCTCTCTCCCTCTGTCTAGTTCTGTGTCTATCTCTCTCCGTCTATTTCTGTGTCTGTATATCTCCCTTTGTCTAGTTCTGTGTCTATCTCTCTCCCTCTGTCTAGTTCTGTGTCTATCTCTCTCCTCTGTCTAGTTATGTGTCTATCTCTCTTCCTCTGTCTAGTTCTGTGTCTATCTCTCTCCCTCTGTCTAGTTCTGTGTCTATCTCTCTCCCTCTGTCTAGTTCTGTGTCTGTCTCTCTCCTCTGTCTAGTTCTGTGTCTATCTCTCTTCCTCTGTCTAGTTCTGTGTCTATCTCTCTCCGTCTATTTCTGTGTCTGTCTCTCCCTCTGTCTAGTTCTGTGTCTATCTCTCTCCCTCTGTCTAGTTCTGTGTCTATCTCTCTCCCTCTGTCTAGTTCTGTGTCTGTCTTTTGGGGGCTGTCTACTCTCCCTGTCTCTATCTGTGTCTGTCTGTTTGTCCTTTTAGCTGCTTTTCTCCTCTGCCTAAACACTTGTCTGTCTGTCTGTCCTGTGTGTGTATGTCTGTCCTTTTTGCTGTCTCTCTCTCCCTCTGTCTCTATCTGTCTGTCCTTTTAGCTGGTTTTCTCCCTCTGCCTAATTACTTGTCTGTCTGTCCTGTGTCTGTCTGTCCTTTTTGCTGTCTCTCTCTCCCTCTGTCTCTATCTGTCTGTCCGTTTAGCTGCTTTTCTCCCTCTGTCTAATTACTTGTCTGTCTGTCTGTCAGTCTGTCCTGTATCTGTCCTGTGTCTGTCTGTCCTTTTTGCTATCTCTTTCTCCCTCTGTCTCTATCTGTCTATTCTTTTAGCTGCTTTTCTCCCTCTGTCTAATTACTTGTCTGTCTGTCTGTCTGTCTGTCTGTTCTGTGTCTGTCTGTCCTTTTTGCTGTCTCTCTCTCCCTCTGTCTCTCTCTATCTGTCTGTGCCTCTCTCGCTGCTTTATGACCAGACGGAGATTTCCACTCATTTTCAAAAAACAAAATATGCGCGGATTTTGGCCCTCCAGAATATTATTTTCTGCCATCAGACATGACCAGTGACTAACACGGTGAATGCTTTTCGTACTCTCCTGTCTTGCCTAGGGCAGAGTGATATGAAATCTTAAATACCATTTTTTTGTCCACAGCATACTGACGTGGTTTCCATGTGGAGTCGCGACAATAGTGGGTTTTTTTTTAACAAGACAATAATTAAAAAACAAACACACAAAACATCATGGTACGCATCAATGACTCGTGTGACGTTTATGAATGTGATTCTATCAATTCGTAGTTGCACAATGGAAAAACTGAAAATCTTATCTAAATAAACAACAACACACACACAAAACAAACAACAAGCAAAAAAACAACAACAAGGAAGAAAACCAAAAAAACAAAACAAAAGCAAAAAAAAAAAGACTCGTGTGACACTGAATGCTACTGAATGGCTTGTAAAGCTTTAACAATACATTTTGTTCATTATTCATTGTCCTCTCTCTCTCTCTCTCTCTCTCTCTCTCTCTCCTCTCTCTCTCTCTCTCTCTCTCTCTCTCTCTCTCTCTCTCTCTCTCTCTCTCTCTCTCTCTGAAAAGAAGAATTACTGTATCATGGTTTACATCAGCAGACAGAAAAAAACGATGTGAAGGCAACATCAGAGAGTGGACTGGCCTTGAGTGGAACGATTTGCTACGGAAAGCAGAGGACCACAGGGAGTGGAGGAAGCTGGTTGCAAAAATGTTCATTAGATAGGTGAATATGAAGTTTACTTTATCTGTGCTTCTTGCTACTGTTTTAAACCATGATATGGAATCAATACCATGATGATTATTTAGGCTGTCGTGAATTGTTTGGTTGGTTTCTTTTGTTGTTGTTGTTTTGGGGTTTTTTGATGGGGTTTTTTGTTTTGTTTTGGTTTGTTTTGCTGTTGTTGTTGTTGTCTTTCTTTTTTTTTTTTTTTTTTTTAGTTGAATCTGCGTTTTGTGCCCAGACCACTGCCCACTGTCCTCTCATGAATGGCGGCCTTAGATGCTGACCACAATAGACTATTCTCTCTGTGTCTGTTTGTGTGTCTGTCTGAGTGTCTCTGTGTGTGTTTGTGTGTCTGTGTGTCTTTGTGTGTGTGTGTGTGTCTCTCTCTCTGTGTGTCTCTCTCTGTCTATCTCTGTCTCTCTCTGTATGTCTGTCTCTGTCTGTCTCTGTCTCTCTGTCTGTCTGTCCGTCTGTCTGCCTATCTGTCGGTCTCTCTCTGTCTCTCTGTCTCTGTCTCTCTTTGTCTCTCTGTATCTGTCTGTCTCTGTCTCTGTCTGTCTCTGTCTGTCTCTGTCTGTCTCTGTCTCTGACTATGTCTCTGTCTCTGTTTCTGTGTCTCTCCCTCTCTCTGTGTCTCTGTCTGTCTCTCTATCTCTATCTCTCTCTGAGTTAATCATTCTGTCTGTCTGTCTCTCTGTCTGTCTGTCTGTGTGTCTCCCTCTCTTTCTCTGAGTTAACAGTTCTGTTTGTCTACCTGTCTGTCCCTCTCTGTCTGTCTGTCTGTCTCTGTATGTCTGTCTGTCTGTCTGTCTGTTTCTCTTTCTCTCTCTCTCTCCTCTCTCTCTTCTCTCTCTCTCTCTCTCCTCTCTCTCTCTCTCTCTCTCTCTCTCTCTCTCTCTCTCTGTCTCTGTAAAACAAGAGAGAAAATCCAACTCAAGACGGTCAATCTCCAAGCAGGACGTGTTCAGAATTTTTCCCCCCGTCCCTCTTTATTTTCGCTTTGGCTGGTTTTTTCCATCCACACTATTCGCTGTGTGTATATGTGTGTGTGTTGTGTTGTGTGTGTTGTGTTGTGTTTGTGTGTTGTGTTGTGGTGTGGTGTGTCTGCGTGTGTGGTGGTGGTGGTGGTGGTGGTGGTGGTGGTGGTGGTGGTGGTGGTGGTGGTGGTGGTGGTGGTGTGTGTGTGTGGTGTCTGTGTGTATGTGTCTTCAATTTTTACGTCTGTTCACTTAAAGTGATATTAGACGATTGTGTGTATGTGTGTGTTTGCGTGTGTTGTGTGTGTATGCGTGTGTGTGTATACGTGTGAGTGCGTGTGAGCGTGTAAGTGTGTGTGTGTGCGTGTTTGTACGTTCGTGTGTGTGTGCGTGTGCGTGTGCGTGTGTGTGTGTGCGTGCGTGCGCGCGCATGTGTGTGTGTGTGTGTCCCCAAAGCTCTGTTGAAACATAGGAACATAGTCGACAAATCAGTGTCACTGTAAACTTGCATGATGTGGGGTTTTGTCATAAGAAAATTTTATTCCCCCACCCCCTCCCTCCCCTGGAGATAGGACGATTATCGAATTTCTGCTTAAGTTGACAGTTTAATTAATGGCTTACTAGTCAATAGCTGTCGTTGTCATTGTCCTTTTCATCGTTGTCGTCGTTGACATACTATGATCATCATCTTCAGCAGTAGCAGCAGCACAAGCACTAACAACATCTTTCTTCTTCTTCTTCTTCTTGTTCTTCTTCTTGTTCTTCTTCTTGTTCTTCTTGTTCTTCTCTGTTCTTCTTCTTCTTCTTCTTCTTCTTCTTCTTCTTCTTCGCAATTCTTCTTCTCTTCTTCTTCTTCTTCTCTCTTCTTCTTCTTTTTCTTCTTCTTCTTCTTCTTCTCTTCGCAATTCTTCTTCTTCGCAATTCTTCTTCGCAATTCTTCTTCTTCGCAATTCTTCTTCTTCGCAATTCTTCTTCGCAATTCTTCTTCTTCGCAATTCTTCTTCTTCTTCTTCTTTTTCGCAATTCTTCTTCTTCTTCTTCTTCTTCTTCTTCTTCTTCGCAATTCTTCTTCTTCCTTCTTCTTCTTCGCAATTCTTCTTTTTCTTCTTCTTCTTCTTCGCAATTCTTCCTTTTTCTTCTTCTTCGCAATTCTTCTTCTTCGCAATTCTTCTTCTTTTTCTTCTCTTTCGCAATTCTTCTTCTTCTTCTTCTTCTTCGCAATCTTCTTCTTCTTCTTCTTCGCAATTCTTTTTCTTCGCAATTCTTCTTCTTC
>CM054147.1:9056578-9074078 GCA_028751875.1 Rapana venosa | reverse complement strand
GATTGGAATTCTGTGTAGTTAGCCTGTAATTATATTTCAAATATTAATACTTTAACAAATAAGGTTTAATTTTCTTTTCCTATTGCCGAGAAGAGATTCAACATTTGTGTATTCAAACTGGACTGAAAAATTGCAAACTGCACGTGAGAATTTGAAAACTTGTTCTTTTTTCCCGAACTCCCCCCCCCTTCTTCTGCTGACTGCCCATGATGCAGTGTGCACGTGAAAACTAAGCATGCCTGTGACACTTTGATGCACCTGCCAACTGGAGATGGAACCTTGACAGCAGGGAGTGTCAGTAACTTTGTTTTGTTTTCTTTTAATAGGCGGAAGATTCCACATTTTAGTAGGGAAAACACTTAAATCCACCTGGATGAAATCCAGAAAACGTTTTCTTGTGGGAAATTTGAGAGTTTGATTTGCATGCGAATTCCCTTTATTTTATCGCTATATCAGCATCAAGAAAGGTCAATCGTTTAAACATGCTGACTTCAATCAAAATGACGAAACCATTTTTCAATACCTCACTTGTTCCACTATTGCCAACCGGTTCCTAAACCCTTGCTAAACAGTGATAGATTTTCATGAATCTTTCAAAAAGCGTCACAAATACTCTGTATTTCACACCAGGGAGGGGCCCGTGTGCCCAAGGAAGGACTGTGTGCTGCGTGATCAAGATGTGAGAAAATTAAAGATTTTATCTAGCTTTCTGCAAACACAGAACAACAAAAAATTTACACAAAAATTCCTCGAATATCCTTTGGTTTGTTTCATTAAAAACCTCCAGGGGTTTTTTTCCCTGATGCCCCCCTTGTGGATGAAGTCGTCTCATCCTGTTGCAATGACTCCAAGCCTTCATCTCCTGAGCACAGAGTACAACCCTCCTTCAGATTTCAACCCTATTGCTGTCCATGAAGTCACTAACGCTGCAATTTTACCACCCAAAAACATTTTTTTTCCACCTACCCAAATCCATTGAAAATGAATCAGTGTCTACAAAGTCAGAGAAAGTCCTCCACTGACACAACACCCATTGGAAAAAATTGGGAAACCCCTATACAGGAAAAAGAAATTTGTTTTCTACTGGATTGAAAGCCCACAAAAACAATCATCATTTTTCATGACTTCGTTAAACAAACACTAAAAGGGAAATTAAGTGTTCATTGAGTTGTTAACCTCAGCCAAGAAGAAAAGAGTCAAGCCCAGCCTCCCCCATTGGGACGTTAAAACTTCATTTGAAAAATGAGCTACAGTGCATGTTTTCTAAAAAGACGACTCACTACTTCTTGATTAAGATAGTTTTAGGAAAGAAAATAAAAAATGGAAAGAAAAAAATTCCAAACTAGAAAAGGACAATCATTCAATTAAAACTCAGATGGGACAAACAGTCTCATTTTTGAAAAGAATTAGCCCCCAGGAACACTGAGAAACTTTCCACTCGACTTCCCCCAAATCCCCCAATCAAAACAACGCCTGCTGTTTGCTAAACCACATCTAAATCAAACAAAGTGTGTTACCAACCAAAAACAGACGTAATCATGATACCAACCATCCACCATCCAGAAGAGACTCTATCACCATGACTGATCACTTTCTATACTCCAAAGCAACAACCAGGAAATCTTTGGAAACCAAACTTCACTACAAGTAACTTTTTAAAAATTTCCCTTTTGAGGCGCTGGCTGATGGAGATCCTCCTTACAAGAACACGAAACAGAGTACACCCGGGTCCCACAGGAGGATGTTCAACACATACAAAAAACATGGACTCGGGAACCCATAAACAGCACAAACTCCTAAACCATCACCTCATTAAAACATTATCCAAATTTTCAATCCAGACACAACAACAATGTTGATGAGTTTCCAAAAATTTAAAACATGATCCATACAGACTGGCCCCTCGGGTGAGAACCCAGGGTGTTCAAGACTGTGTGTCGGGAATGAAGATAACAACCTGTCAACATGGCTTCTCACCCTCTTCCGTTGTTCAAAATAAAATTTTTGTATTGTCCACTGGTGTCAACAGCTGCAAATCTGGTGTTCATTCAGAAAAAGAAGGGACTGCCCTTGTCAAACTATGTTTTCTCCCCCTTCCCCAGTCTTGCAGTCAGTTGAGTCCATAATCCCAGCTGGGAGTCGGCATCATCTTAAAAACTTTAAATTTTTTTCCCTTTCCAAACAGAATCTTCAACATACCCCATACAATCATAAAAAACCCCCCCTTCATTGACCACACAAATACTTCACCACTAGTCCTGGACTCCTCTTTAGCTTTTTATTTAAATCGACTCACCCCAGTGAAAGGGGCACTCCAAATGCTAAAACTTCGGTTTACCTGGAATTAAGGTTGAGCACGCAATGCTAGGAATAAGCAAACAACATGCTTGAAACTGAGGGCGTGTTTAAATAAATTTTAATGGCAAAAATGATTCCCTCAAGGCCAATTTCAACAGTTAATTCCACAGTGACAGGATATCAACCACCTGCTTACCACACAAAAAAAACAGGCAATGTTTCCATCCCTCCCAAGTAGTTCCTCAAAGATGACAATCTCATAAGACATTTTTCACAACTATAGACCACACAAAGTAGGACAAAAGGGGCCCCTTTAGGACATTTTCCTCACAAGTTCTCCCCATCTTATACTAGTAATTCACGAAACTCTGTCTCGGTTCAAAATGCAGCCATCAAGATCAGCATGCATACATGACAATGCAGCATTCCTCCTCCTCTCCTTTCTCTTACTACCCCCTCCAGTCAAGGCCACGTGAGAACATATCTAATGCTCCCTTTTTTCATTCCTTCTGTTCAACATCCCTTTGAAATTCAACTACACAATCTTGGAAGATTTTCCCTATCCTTTCCCCCACCATGGCACCCTGAAGCACACAACTTCCCCCTTTCCCTCCAGAACAAGTGCTTCTGTAAACTGATCAGTTACCTACCCACCATCCACTTTTAGAGGAATACCATCCAAAATCCTTAGTTTTGCTTTTCCTTTGGCCTCTCAAATAATGGCAATCAGGTAAACCCCTTACCCATGCACAATAGAAATCAGGATATTAATTATTGCCATGTGTTTACTTTTGTGTAAAACATCAAAGTATAATGAGTTGATGTTTTTGAAGTTGTTATTCCCAAAGACCCTTGGCTGTGCGCTTACCAGAGAAAAACATTTTGTTCGAAGATTGGTTAGGGAACAAGGTCTTGGCGTTTGGTTGTTTTTTTTTATAGGTTTTTTTCCTTTGCATTGTTAAATTCTTTCCTTATAGACACTTGCAAGTTTTTGATATAATTACACTAAACATGGTGTTTGGCAAGTAGCATTTCATTGAGGGTAAAATCAATTCCCTTTGCATATATTATTGGGCTTTGGTTTTTTCCATACTTTGCTTACTTACTTGTTTCATCTCCTATAGTTTATTTTGGTTGCCTTGTAGAAATTTGTTATTTTTTGATAGTATCTCTGATTTGTGTTGAAAACTGTAAGGAATTATGTTAGATGTGTAGGGAAAAATTCAATTTTTTTGATTAAGGATCACCCAAATAATCTTGGTTAATTTTAAAAATGTTTTCGAATTGGTCATCTTAACATAAAACCATGCAATACAAAAAATTTGTCTGAAATATCTTCCAATTGGGTCAAATTCAGGACAATTTCCATGTATCGGCTTCACAGAAACCATCTTCACCCCATACTTCAGAAAATTTGACATTTCAGTACAGGTTTACAATACCATTCGCAAGACTCCCGAAAATTCATAAAGAAACGGGTATAGTTGTTATATATTCATCCTGGGTACAGTTCAAAAATTAAAAGTTTAAGCAACTTCATGTAAGAAACAATTGGATTGAAATTAAACTAGACATTCCAGCCCAAATTTCCCTTTTATGTTTTCTTTACAAAACCCCAAAAAGAAAAGCAGAAGATTGATCGCTATACTCCAAATTTGATGGATAGAATAAATAAATTATATGATATAAATTATATTAGGTTTCAATAATGATTTTAAAACCAATATTCTTGATAACAGACATTTGAATCTTTCAATTTGGGAAGCAATGATAACTATTTCCAACTCTGTCAACAATTATAAAAAAACTTTAATAGATCAAATATGTTGTAAATAAAGAGACTATTAAGGAAAATGTTCCACTTTCGGGCTGTAGTGATCACTTCCTATATGTATAAACTTGGTCGAAAAAGGAGTAAAAATTCCAAAAGTTGCCATAAAAAACTATAACTTACAGAAGTTTCTCAAACTTTAATATCACTTTTTTCTACGGGAAACCTTCTAATTCCCGCATTTGAGTGATTTTAAAATAAAAATTATTTTGATCCAATAAGCTATGAACATTGGGTATTCAACCCTTTAGTGTCTACAACAACATGCTCCATTACAAACAAAAAGAGTTAAATACAAAAACCAAACACCATGCTTACTAACGAAATACGAAACATTATATCATGGGATTCCCCTATTAAAAAATTTCCCCGAAAGATTATAAAAAACAGAGAAATTAGAAACTTCCCTTTTACGAGCTGAGAAAAAACTTTTTGAAGGCTTCTTAAAAACAACATGGACAGTAAATCTATTTGGAAAACTATAAAACCAGCTCCCCAACAAAATTTTATAATAAAAATTCAAACGTTGGCTGTGATAAAATCTGCTGAAAACTTTTAAACAACTTTTCTCAACTGTTGCAGACCATTAATCTCTAAGGACAAATCAGAAGACAATGCCCTTAAAAAAAATTTGAAGTTTTTTGCGACAGCAAAAACATTCAATCAAAAATTGAGAATAGCATTAATTTAAAACAGTTAACGAGTGTTCACTGCATTAAATCGTCTGAAACAAACATCAACCCGTGTCTTAAAGGATTGGATGGGAAAAATTTTTAAAAAATTATCACCTGTTATAGCAGAAACACTTCATAAATTTACAATCTTTGCAAAGTAAGAAACTTTCCCTAAATCTTAAAACAGCAAAAAATTTTTCCCTTTACATAAATCTGGAAAACCTAAAACCATAAACTACAGACCAAAAATTTAAATATGTCCACCCCTTTCAAAACCATTAAGCAGCACATTTAAAAAATGTTTATTAGCCCACTTAAATAAATAAATCTGTTAACACCCAAACCAGCTGGATTTAGAAGCAACCATTCCTGCCAACAAATTTTTAAAAAAATGACAGATAGATGGTTGTTTAAATATAAATAAAAAATAATTCACAGGTATACTTTTTTGATTTTGCAAAGCCTTTGATATTATAGACCAAAGACTTCTACAACGAAAGCTTGCAGTCTACAAACAATCTCCAGTACCCTCACACTTATTTGTCATCTTATCTGAGAGACAGAAAAAGGGACTTTCTAAACAGCACGTCTTAAAGTTTTCTTCTTACAGTTTGGTGTTCCACAAGGTTTCATTTCATTGGTCCCTTGTTGTTTCTTATGTATATAAAGACCTCCCTTTGATATAACTATACAAATAACTTTTTGCGGGATGATACAACTCTTTTTTCTACCCAAACAAAACCCTCTTCATGTATGTCAAAGCTACAAGAATTTTAAACCTAATTGTAAAACGGACACAAATAACCACATGGCCCTCATCCAGGTAAAACAAAATTTTCTGGTTATCAACAAGGAAAAAAACGTCAAATCTTAACAAAAAGCTTGCCTTCTATTTACGTCAAATGTAAAAATTTGAAAGAAGGTTTCTAGTCATAAAATTTTGGGGATACCAAATCGATAATAATTTGTCTTGCTGTACACATATACGTAATCTAACAAAGAAAATTGCCTCCAAAACCTACCATTAAATAAGATCAAACACTTTGTAAATCTGCATGCGAAAAAATATTTTTTATTCATTTATTCAGTCTTCTGTGGATTATTGCATCTACACTATGGATTTAGCCAGTAATAACTTATTCAAACCATTAATCATATACATAAACGAGCTGCAAAATAGTATTAGAATACATCTTCATTAAATTTTCAGATTACAAATTTAAATTTTCCTTCTAAAAAAGATTGTTTTTTAAATTATACTAATGCAAAAACTTCTTAGGCCCTTTCCAACACATTTTTCAAAAATTACAATTAAACCTAAAATAAACCTCCCTTTAAACAAATTTTTTTTTGAACGGTTTTATAATTTTGAACATTTTAAAGCAATTTAAAAGATTAAAAGGATTTTCAGTTTTAAGATTTTATGATTTTAATGACCATAAATTCTTTTTACACCCAAAGTTTTAATCAAATTTATATTTCAGTTACACCCAAAATTTTTTCCCTGCCAATGGTATATTAGTTTTGTTAAATCCATTCCCATTCAAATTCTGTTTGTTTGTTTTTGATTATTTCTTAATATTTTAAACCTTTCTTTTGTTCCCCCAATTGTTGCCTTCCGTTGTGTGTGTTTTTTTTTTTTATGATCCCATTCAATTTCTATTTCTTTCTTTAATTTTTTTATTTATTATTTATTTTTTTGAGGTTTATGTAAAAAAGCATGTAATGATTAATCTAAAACCCACTAAAAAAAAAATTGGGTTTAAAAAAAAATGTTCAAAATTGTTCTCAATTTAAGATCAAGAGCCGTTTAAAAATAGTATGTAATTCTTATTTTTAACCTTGAAAATAAAGTCTCTCTCTGTATCTCTGTCTTCTGTCTGTCTGTCTGTCTTCCTTCTGCTCTCTCTCTTCTCTCTCTCTCCTCTCTTTTCTTCTCTCTCTCTTCACCTTCTCTCCTGTCTCTCTCTTTCTTTCCTCTCTTTCCATCCTCTCATTTATCTCATTTTGTTGTCTTTTTTCTTCTGTCGTATCCTCTGGTTATCTCAGTCCTTTGGTGGGCTACTGTCCAATCTCAAGATATCCAAAAATTTTATATATGTCTCTTATTTGCCTGCTTATCAGGGGTTTCTGTCTGTCCCATTTGTTTGTTTTTTATTTATTATTTTATTTGAAATTTTTTTATTTTTATATTGGAAAAGCATTGTGTCTTTTTTCATCAGCCCCGGGAAAAGGTATGTAAAGATCGTTCCCCCGCCCCAAAGCCTCTCCAAAAGCGGACAGATTAATTGGGCAAGAGGGCTTGGAAAAGGAGCTCTTTTTGTTATCCGAACCTTGGGGAGAAGGTCGCCATGATTAACCAGGGAAATTCCCCTTAAGAAACTTCCCGTCTAGTTGCCAGAAGTTTACATAGTTCCCTCCCCCGTTAATTTCATGCCTTCCGTTTTGTTTGGGAACAGAAACAATTCTGCTTTTTCTGCTAACTTCCTTTTCTCCCTTTGGGTTTAATCTGTCTGTCTGCCTTCTTCATCTCCTGTAGTCTGTTTACCGTTTGCTCCTCGCTGCCTGTCATTCCCTTTTAGCCCTTCTGCCTTTCTGCCCCCTGTCGGCTCTGCTTTCTACCCCCCGTTTTTTCTCTTTCCTTTTCTTCCTTCCTCCTTCTTTCTCACCCTTTGTTTTCTCCCTCTCTCTCTCTCTCCTCCCCCTTTCTCTTCTTCTCTCCCCTTCCTACCTCCTCTGTCTACCCGCTGATCCGTCTAGGATGGTTCCTCCAATTTTTTGGTTGCGGTCTACTATGGGGCGTTTTCTGGGAGGGTCAACCCCGTTTTTCTTTTTCTTCCCCTACTGGGGGTTTAAAAATGTATTTTTCTCTCTCTTCTTTCTCTCCTCTCTCTCCTTAAAGGCCTTTCTTCTCTCTCTCTTATCTCAATCCTCCCTTTTTCCTCTCTCTCTCTCTCTCTTCTCTCTCTCAAGGGTTAAAACCGGTTAAAAATTTTTTTTCCTTTTCCCCTTAAAATTCCTCCTCCTCTTCTTCCCCTCTCTCTCCTTCTCTTTTTCTTCTTCTCTCTCTTCTCTTCTTCTCCTTCTCTCTCTCTCTCTCTCTCCTTCTTCTTCTTCTCCTCTTCTTTCTCCTTCCTCTCCTTCTCTCTCTCCTCCCCCTCTCTCTCCTTCCATTCCTTCCTCCCCATCCTTCTCATCTCTCTCTTCTTCCCCATCATTCTCCTCCTTTTCCCCCTCCTCCTCCCCCTCCTCTCTCTCTCCCCTCCTTCCTCCGTCTCCTCTCTCTCTCTCTCTCTCTCTTTCAAGGGCAGATGAAAGAAACTATAGTGAATGCTTATTTTTTAAACCTTAAAATATTAATTTATTCATTCATTCATACATCAATCATCACACTCACATTACTGCACGCACCAAAAATCTTCCCCCGTTAATCCATTGTTTCCCTTTCCAGATTACCTTTCCGGGGCCCAGGGCAGATTACAAAAACACAAAAAGAAGGGGAAATAAAAAAAGGATAGGATATATTTTCTTAAAAAAAATATAAAATTTTAAAAGTCTCTCTCCTTCTCTCCTCCTTTTCTCTCTCCCCCTCCCTCTCACCTCTCTCTCTCTCTCCTCTCCTTTTTCCCCTCTCTCTCTCTTCCTCTCTCCTTCTCTCTCCCCTCTCTTCTCAAGGGTAATGAGAAAGAAACAAAGAAATGTTATTTTAATTGAAAAAAAATTATTATTCATTCTTTATTCATACTGACTACTCACTACTCCCAAGCACGCAGAACATTTTGGAACAAATTTTCCGGTTTCGTGTTTAAATATTGTGTTTGACACATACAAGCTACAAAAACCCCATACACACGGGTTTTTGTAAAAACGTACATAAGGGTATTTTTTTTTCCTATATAAAATTTTTTTTTAAATTTTTAAAAACACACACAACACTCTCTCTCTATCCACTCTCTCTCTCTCTCATTGCTTTTTTGACAAACCAACCAAAAGTCCACCAATCTTACAAAAGGTGTTATCTTCAAAATAGTCCGAGCTTAAATCTTTGCAATATAATAACGCAGGCTCTAGATTTAAAAGTAACGACATGAATGAAACGGATCCTATACGTAATACTGAAAATATTTGGTTGCATTTATCTGGACTTTGGATTATTACAGTCCTTTTCATATTCCCTTTCCCATGTTATATTTACTTACAATACCCCCTTGACTGGTGGCTTGTAGCTTTTGTCAAATAAATTCGTTAATTTTTTAACCTTACCTCGTTAATTTTCTCTCAACTCTCTCTCCCCTCTTTTCTCTTTCCACTCACTCTCTCTCCTCCTCTTTCCCCTCTCTCGTCCTCTCCTCTCACTTCCCCTCTCTCCTCCTCTCCACTCTCTCTCTCTCTCCTTCTCCTCCTCTCCCTCCCCCTCTTTTCTCCCTCTCTAACTCCTAAGAGTCATTGGCCGCTTTTTCCCCCTGGTCTTGGGCAAATTGAATGGGAGGCCAGGTTTTCTCTTTTAAGAGCATGCTGGGTTTCCTGTTATAAACAACTTTTCTTTTTGGGTTGGAACGCCTTTTCTTTCGTGGTGTTAACTCATGGAATTAAGGCCTGGCAGACTGGATTTTGGCAGTTGGGGAAGATTTAAATTTTTAAAATCCCTCGATTTCAAAGTGTTTTAGTCCACTCCCCCCCTCCCATCCCCCGCCCCCACCACACGGGGAGGGACCAGTGGTGAAATGGGTCCATGGAAACCTTTCGTTCCTTAAAGGGAAATTTTTCCCTGGATTCCGGGAGACTCACTCCTCCCAAAATTGGAGGACTAATAACCGAGGCCCCGTGGCGAACGCACACGCAGACTCTTTCGCACCGCTTGTTCGTTTCGTGGTAGGATTGTTGGGGGGTGGGGGAAAAGATGACAATTTACAAAAGGCTACCACGGGACTTGATGTAGAAAAGCACATTAGTGGTTATCCATTTCCTCGATAAGAAAGATATATAAAAAGACATTGCACATAACACACGGGGTACGCACGCTGGGCCCCTAAAAAACAACATTACAACGGGACCCTACCAACAAGGATTATGAAAAGTTTTCCCAGAAATTTGGTTTGAAAAGAAAGCATTGCAAAGACCACGGGAAAAACAAAAAGCTTTACACAAACACACACCACCAAGCCCGCACACACCACACACACCACACCACAAACCCCCACACACCCCACACACACACCACACCACCACCACCAACACCACAACAAATATTTAAACCCAAACACACCAACTAAAAAAAAACCCAACATCACCAAACACAAATAAATTCACCGGCAAGCAACGTGTTTATTTTCCTTTAACATTTTCACAACCTTTAAATCCCCGGTATCACAACATCTCGCTCTCACATAACCCTTTCCTATAAATAAAGGGGGTTGAAATTGGTTTTGAAAAAATTTTGGTCATTTAGTAGGTGGGTGGTTGGGGAAGGGTGGTGGAGAATTGGGGTGGGTGGGGGGGGTGTTGGGGGTTGGTGTTTGGTGGTGAAAGGTGTGCGTGGGTGAGGTGGGGTATGTTGTGGGGTGTGTGGGTGGGGGTGATGGTGTTAAATGGAGGGGGTGAAGGATAAAGGTGGCGGGAGAAGAGAGAGTGGTGTGGAGTGTGTTTTTGTGTTGCGTGTGGAAAGGGTATGAAAAGAGAAAGAGAAAAGAGAGAGAGAGAGTGAGAGATGAGTGTTTTGGTGTGTGGTGTTAAGTGGTGCGTGTAATGAGAGTAAAGAAAAGAAGAGAGAGAGAGAGAGAGTGTTTGTGTGTGTGGTGTAGTGAGTAGTGTGTTGTTGTGGTTTGATGTGTGGTTGTTGTGTAGTGGGTGGTGTTTTGAGAGGAGAGGAGGGGGTGTGTGTTGTGTGTGTGGGTGTTTTTGTGTGTGTGTGTGTGTTGTGTGTTGTGTGTAGTGTTGTGTGTGTGTTGTGTGTTTTTTTTGTTTTTTTGAGATGTGTGTTTTTGTGTTTTTTTTGGTTGGGGTTTGGGGTATTTTTTGGGCTTAAATTTCCGTACCTCTCGCGCTGTTTTGCCTCAATTTGACCACCCGCCATAAACACCCCGGTTCTACAACCTTAACCCACATCCGCGTATCACCACTTGCAGCTGGGCCACAACGAGGAAACCCCGCAGTCCTTCTGGTTTAGGCAATTTTCGAGTAAATTGCAGGGCCGTTTTCCACCTTTTAAAAACCCTCACCAATGAAGGTGGCAGAGTAACCGCTGTTAAAACAAACCATTTGAGTATTAGTGCGATCCTTGTTCAAAATTACCCCGTTTAAATTTAAGACGTAGAAACCCTTTTTTGTGCCCCGGGGCAAAAAGGGTTAAAGGATTAATGAGATATTTAAAATAGATGAAATAAATGAAAAAAAAGGTTTTGATATTGACTAAATGTGAGTGAGGGGCGGTGCTAGTTATTGGAATAGAATAAATGAGGTTGTAAATAAGATGAAAGCCCCGCAAAAAGGGCCCTGGCTATTCGCCCAAAAAGGAATTCGATACCGAAAAAAAAATTTTCAAGAGAAAGAAAGAAAATTTACAGTTGGGTGGTTCCCTTCGACGGGCTTTAATGGGGGGAGAGGAAAAAGGCCCAATTAAAAAGGGAAAGCTTTGAGAAAAGATTTAAAAAGGAAGGTTGTGAGGGGGAATTTTAAAAACAAACAAACAATACAAAAAGTGGAGAGAGCAAGAGAAGAGAAAAAGGAAAGGAAGATTGGAAAGGAAGAGAGGTGATTGAGGAGGGGAAAAAAGGAAAAGGAGAAGGCAACATCAACGAAAACAAAAAACCAACCCCAAACAACAAACAGTTTTTTTTACTTTTTAAAAAAACCCCACTTTCCCCTTACCCCCCCTCCCCCCCCTTTTATTGGGAAACAATTAAAACAGCAACAAAAGATAAACCAACCTCCCCCCCCCACCCCCCCCCCCACCCCCCCTCCCCTCTCCTCCCCTCATCCTCTCTCTCTCTCCTCTTCTCTCTCCTCTCTCTACTTCCCCCCCTCCTTTTCTCTCCTCGCCTCTCTCTCCCCCCCTCTCCCTCCTCCCCTCTCTCTCTCTCTCTTTTCTCTCTGCTCTCTCTTCCTTTCTCTCTCCCTCCTCCCTTCTCTCCTTCTCCTCTTCTCCTCTCTCTCTCTCTTCCCTTTTCATCTTTTCTCTTTATTTCTCTTTTCTCTTTTTCGGTCTCTGTCTTCTTTTCACTTTGACTGTTCGTTTGCACTTGCCGTGGCTGTCTTCGTTTTGAAGGCTTTTGTAGTGTATTTTAGCGCCTTGTGCTCTGTATTATTTATTTATTTATTTTGATTTTTATTCAGGGGGAAAGGAAAGAAATATGCTTTTATATTACATCCAGGCCCCGTGTGTATAAGGTTTTGTAATCTTGTCCTGTTCCACCAAATGGCCTACTCTTTACGAAAAGCAGAACATAAAATTAACGGGGGAAATTGTTCTGCGTGCGTTTCGCAACGGGGCTCGGTTATAGTCTCATCCGAAGGACTTTTGGGGGGAGTGGAGGTCGGCACTGACGTTAACTCCAGGGGAAAAACCTTTAACGGGAATCGAACCCGGGTCCCAGGGTTGGGGAGCGGCAATGTTCTTAACCACTTAGGCTATCCCGCCCCCTTCTGTCCCGTCTGTCTGTCAGTCGTCTGTCTGTCTGTCTGGTCTGTCTGTTGTTGACTCTCCTCTCTCTCTCTTTTCTCTCTCTTCGTGTTCTGTCTGTCCCGCTCTGTCTTGGTTTGGTGTTCTGTCTGCTGTCTGTCCTCTCTCTCTCTCTCTCTCGTCTTCCCCTCCCTCCCCTTTTCTCTCTCTCTCTCTCTCGTCTCTCTCCTCTTCCCCTCTCTCCCTCTCTCTCTCCTCCTCTCCTCTCTTCCAAAAAAAGAAAAATTTTGTTTAGTTTTTTCAACTAAGAAACCCGGTATAAATTTACAAGACTGAATAACTTCCAAAAAACAACTGAAGTCACGGTTATAAAACTGCTTGTCAAAAACCTTAAACCCAAAATTCACATTAACTGCCTTGTTTTTTCCCTTTTGCCTTGATTGTTTCCATTTTTTGCCCAATTTAAACTTTTTTCCCCCCTTTTTAAAAAAAAAATTTTTTTTTGTTTTTTTTTTAAAAGGGGGGGGAAATAGGGAAAAATTCTTTTGGGGGTTTTTCCTTTTTTTTTTAATTAAAAAAAAAATTTAATAAGATTGTTCCGTGAGATGTGCTGCGTGAATTATAATTGGTTTTGCTTTACAATCTTCTGTTACAACACACAACTGTACACCCTCTACATTTTTTCTGTACACACGTTGGAAAATTACTTCAGCAAATTTAAGCAAAGAGAGAAAGGAATTTTTAAAAAAGAGAGAGAGAATTCAATACATTATCAAGTAACACAAATTAAACATCTAAACAGATAATTAATGACTTCATTGAAGGTAAATACATTTACATACAAAATGCATGTATGTACGTATAATTCATGGAAATGAACAGAAAAGATGCACCCCATTAAGAAAACTATCTACAAGACAAACATAGCAATTTTCCAATTCATATCTATATAAATAAACGATTAGGCATATAATCATCATCATCATCAGACCCGTGACCTTGGCGGTCGTGGGGGAGACATGAAAGACGATGCCGTGGTAAGCCTCCTCCATCCATCTCGGTCCTCGGCTCTGCGCAGTAGTGCCGAGTCATTCATCCTGGTCCATTCTCTGATGTTGTCCATCCATGACTTGTTCTATCTTCCCCTCCTTCTGCCACCTTCGAGTGTTCCCTGCAGTACTGTTTTGGGCAGAGTGTTGTGGCGGGTGACGTGGCCGAACCATGTCAGCTTTTTTTTCTTGACGATGGTGAGAAGGGGTTCCTGTGGACCTGCCAGCCGTGTTATTTGACTCTTGACAAATTCATTGGTCTTTCGTTCTCTCCAGGATATGCCCAGTAGTTTCCTATGGCATTTTGTTTCGAATGACTGGATTCGCTTTGCTGTTTCAGCAGTCAATGTCCAGGTTTCACTTCCGTACAGCAGGATCGTCTGAATTAGGGCTTTGTAGAGCTTTAGTTTGATTGGGAAACTGATCTCTTTACTTTTCAATATGGTGGTGAGTTTTGTCATGGAAGATGTTGCCATGGCTATTCTGACTTTAATTTCTGTCGTCGATCGCCCGTCCTTTGTGAGTGTAGCGCCGAGGTATTTAAAAGCGTCTACCTCCTCCAGTTGTTGGCCGTTCATGTAAATTTTAGCGGTGGCATTGCTCGTGCTGTTCACAAGTACTTTACTTTTCTCCGAGCTCACCTCCATCCCATATGCTCCAGCTCTGTTCTCAGTCTGGTCGTAAGATCTTGCAGCTCTGTGTTACTTCCGCCCATGAGGTCAATGACATCGGCAAACCGTAAGTTGTTGAGGGGTCTGCCGCTAATGGAGATGGTAGAGTGGAAGTCATGGAGGGTCTCTCTCATAATGTTTTCCAAGAACAGATTGAACAGGACTGGAGATAACAGGCATCCTTGTCGGACCCCAACTGTGGTTTTGAAGTAGTCTCCGACCTGATTGTTCAGAAGGACAGCACTGCTTGCGGTGTTGTATAGTGCTTGAATGGTTTGCACTAGTCCTTCTTCAATGCCAAACATTCTGAGGACCTGCCACAGGCCTTCATGCCATACTCTGTCAAAAGCCTTCTTGAAGTCGATGAAGTTGTGGAACAGGTGTCTCTGATGTTGAAGATGCTTTTCCATCATGATGTGGCAGTTAAAAATCTGTTCGATTGTGCTCCTGCCTGCCCTGAACCCAGCTTGTTCCTCTGCAAGGTGTTCTTCTGCCTCCTTCTTGAGTCGATTCAAAATAACTTTGAGCATGATCTTGCTGGCGTGGCTGATGAGGCTGATTGTTCTATAGTTTTGGCATTGGCGTAAATTCCCCTTCTTGGGCAGGGTATAATGAGTGATTGTGTCCAATCTGTTGGCCACTGTTTTGTCTCCCAAATCTTCTGACAGATAGCTGTAACATATGTGATGACTGTTTTCGCCACCATGCTTGAGCAGCTCTGCTGTATATTGTCTGCTCCTGGGACTTTCCTACTGGTAAGCTGCGGATGGCTTCTTCCACTTCTTCCCTCAGTATAGGTAATGGCGAGGGTGCTCTTGATGTTGCTGCTTCTCTTCTATTATGCTCTTGTCAGGTTGTATTGGGTAGTTGTACAGTTCTTGACAATATTCAGACCACCTGTTCAATGCAGCTGAGCTTTCTGTGAGGAGGTTTCCGGAGCTGTCTTCAATGACTGATGATTGGTTTTTGAAGTGGTTTTTTGAGTTTCTTCAGGGTGTCGTATCCCTTTTTTACTGTTCCCCATTTCATTTTTTTTTTCGATCTCATCACATTGTCACTGATCCCACTTCTCTCGGGCCCTTTTAAACATTGACTTCTTCACGAGATTGTTGGCCTCCCGGTATCTTTGGGTTGGAAGACCTGGTTGGTTTCGGGTGCTCTTCTTGTATCGCAGAGGTCCAAGATGTCCTTTGGGTTTAGTCCATGGCTGGTGTTTATTCCTCTGACGACCGAGTACTCCTCTGCTTTTTTCTCGGACTGCCTCATTGAAGTTGTTGGTGAGGTCATTGATGTCATTGTCCAGGAGGGTTAATGCCGCAAAACGTCCGCCAAGCTTAGCTTGGAAGATCTCCTCGACATCTGGATCTTTCAGTTTTTCGTCGTCAAATTTGATACGTGGGTTTGCAGGCTGTTTGTTTTTCTTCAGCTTCATTTTGAATACCAGCAGCACAAGGTCGTGGTCGCTGCCTATGTCAGCTCCAGGGTAGGTTCTTGTTCTGGCTCTGTTGATGCTGGATTTGAAGCGCTGTGGTGTTAAGATAAAATCTATAGGCATATAAACAAACACAAAAAACATAAAGCAGTAAATGAGACATAAAAAGTGTATACACACGTGCTTGAACAAAAATTCACATAAGAATACTTCAGGGGAAAAAACAAGAAATAAAGAAAACAAGTATACCCCCTCTCCCCCCTTAAGAAAAACAACAACCTTGTATTATCAAATGCCATCAACAAAAAATAGGAAAACACTTCCTTAACCATGTTTCCTTATAAACTGCATAAATGGACATTCCAGACATGTTCAGCATTAAAAGTTGTGCAACATTTCCAAACCCACTAACGCATACAAACCCCACATTTATATCTGAAAGGGGTTTTTTTTAAATTCTTATCTAGGCTGCAGGAAAGAAAAAAATGGGATGATGATCAAATGGTTGTCTTCAGCTTTTTCACGTGAGAAAGTGTTTGTGTTGAACAAGATTGGCAGAGAGGACTGCCAAACAAACAAACAGACAGACAGACAGACAGACAGACAGGGGAGTTGAGTGTAGAGCATGTGATATATACCACCCACATTGCACTGTGAGGTGAGGGCAGAGGTAGATAGATAGATAGATAGATAGATAGATAGATAGATAGATAGATATAGATAGATAGATAGATAGATAGATAGATAGATAGTTATCTGCTGTGGCAGCGATGGAGTTGGGAATGCATGGGAGAAAATTCCCACAGATGCAGGAACAGATACATTATATAGACACACATACAACACACACACACACATGCGCACGCACACACACACACACACACACACACACACCTTGAAAGATACTATAAATAAAGGTCCTGTTGCCAACGCAAGCAGAGCATCTTGCGCACATTTCAAAACCTGTTCCACTTTTCACAAGAGTAGGCGATTGTGTGCCTGTAGGAATGGATAACAAAATTTGCTAAAAACTGCATGCAAAAAGGGACTGGATGTAAAATAGCGCACAAGGTCTTATCTACTGTCGTCAAAATGAAAGAATCATTGATAAAAATAAAATAAGATTATGACTGGATCAGCGCGAGAGTGGCTAGAGGCTGTTTGTTGACGACAATGACGAAGATGATAACAATGATGTTAACAACGATGAGCATACTTAGCATGCATCCTACTTCCTGAATACTGATGGACTCCGCCATGTTCCACTTCCCTGTGATATTTTATCTGAAAACTTTCAGAGAAGTGCGTCAACAACTCCTCGGGGAGTTAAGGGTGCTGACGGGAAGTCAAGTCAGACCACTCTACGTGATGAAGTCTGGCCTGGCTGAAAGTGATCTCCCTTGACTTAGAGGAAGTCGTTATTCATTACTATACGGGGAGAGAACCTTAGCCACTGATGAAACTGCTTGTGTTGTTAGAGAGAGAGACACACACAAAGAGACAGAGAGAGGGAGAGAGAGAGAGACAGACAGACAGACAAAGACAGAGACAAATCAAATCAAATCAAATTCTTTTATTTCGAGGATAATGAACAAGCACCCGTGTGTTTTTGATGTTTTTTAAAATCAAATCCCGAAAGAGAGAGAAGAGAGAGAGAGAGAGGAGAGAGAGAGAGAAGAGAAGAGAGAGAGAGGGGGGGGCAGAGACAGAGACAGAGACAAAGAGACATAGAGAAAGGGGGCGAGAAAGATAGAGCGGTAGCTACAGAGAAACAGACAGAGAGACAGACAAATGAATGAATGAATGAATGAATGAATGAATGAACATTTTTATTGAGGGAAAAGAATAAGCACAATGGTGGCTTTCTTTTTACATCCAGCCCTCAGTCCAAAAGGTAAATGAATCAACCAAACATTCCATTCAACAA
>CM054147.1:8996578-9049078 GCA_028751875.1 Rapana venosa | reverse complement strand
AAAGAAAAAACAAACAAACAAAGATTTAAAAAAATCTTTTTCTCTAAAGGGAAAAAAAGTGTTGTATAGATTATCTAGAAAAATTCACACAACAACCCCCCTTTTTTTTTAAAGACATTTTTCCCCCATTTCAACAACCATGTTTCTTGTTTATTTTTTCTTTGAAACTGTGTACAGTGCAACTGGGAGTTATATGTAGTTGTTTCAGTACATTTTTTTTTTTTTCTTTTTTTTTTTTATTTTTTTACTTTTATTTTTTTATTCGGGATAATGGAATAAGCATTTTGGGCTTTTTAACCAGTCCCCGAGTGTAGCGCTTTTGTAAAAAATTTTTTCATCTGTTCCCCGGCACACAAAGGGGACTCTTTCAAAAGCGGAACAGGGTTTAACTTGGCCCAAAAGTGCGCGTGCGTTCGCACACGGGGGCCCCGGTTTATATCTATCCAGGAATTTTGGGGGAGGGATTGCCATGTTAATCCTGGGGAAAATATCCCCCCTTTAACGGGAAACAAACCCCGGGGGTCAGATTACCCGGCAATTTCTACCAAAAGCTATCCCCCTCCCACCGTTTGGGGGGTGATTGTAGTTGTCGTAGTTTTGTTGTCACTGATGTTACAGTGGGGGGAGTAGTGGTGGTTGGTGATGATGGTGATGGAGAAGGTGGTGGTGGTGTAATAGTGGTTGCTGGTGTCTTTTTCACTTTCTTTCTTGCATACATATTTGTGCTTGTGTGCGCTCACACACAGACACATGAGAGGCGGGATAGTCTGGTGGATAGAGTGATGTATTCATGATCTGCTGACCCGGTTTCGAATCTGGTTCAAGAGGACTTTCCATCTGGGGTTAACATCAGTGCCGACTCCACTCTCCCCAAAGTCCTTCGGATGAGACTATATACCGAGGTCCCGTGTGCGAACGCATGCAGAACATCTTGCGTACATGTTAAAACCCGCTCCGCTTTTCGGAAGAGTAGGGCATTGTGTACCGGTGGGAACGGATGACAAAATGGACAAAACTGCATGCACACGGGGACTGGATGAAAAAGTACATGTGTGCTTATTCCATTATCCTGGAAATAAAAAAAAAATAAATAAATAAATAAGACACACACAGACAGACTCTCTCCTCTCTCTCTCTCTCTCTCTCTCTCTCTCTCTCTCTCACTCTCTCTCTCTCTGCTCTCTTCCATCTCTCTCTCTCTCTCTCTCTCTCTCTCTCTCTCTTGGACAATGCAGAGACACAGACAAAGAGACCAAAAAAATAACATATTTCATTTTTTTCCATTTTATTCTTTTATATCGAGGTTAATGGAATAAGCACTTATGTGCTTTTTTACATTTAGTCCCCGTGTGTATGCGAATTTGTAAGTTCTGTCATCTGTTCCCACCGGCACACAAGGGCCTACTCTTACGAAAAGCGGAACAGGATTTAACGTGTGCGCAAGATGTTCTACGTACGTTCGCACTCAGGACCTCGGTTTATAGTCTCATCCGAAGGACTTCTTCAGACTTCCACAGACAGACCGTCAGAGACAGAACAGACAGACAGAGAGACAGAAAGATAGACAGACAGACGGAGAGACAAATCGAGGCAAGTGATGGTAACCTTTGTACACTACACTGACCTTTCCAGCAATGCACTTTCTCTGCACACATTTCAACTATTCAGTGGGTTTTCACACACTGACTGCTTCCAGCTTCCCTCTACCCCTACCCCCAGCCCCTACTCCCCAACCCCACCCTACCCCTTTTAGGCTAACGACATGTCTTGTTTTTGTTCACCTTGTCTTCTATTTTCTTCCGTCTGCCTACCTCAGGGCAAATTTTCTGGTGTTATCTGGGCCCAGTCTTTCTCTTTATTTTGCTTTTGCCTCAAGCCAAAAGCGTCGTCGGTGATTGATGTGAGCTTCATGGTGGGAGAAAGATTACAAAACTGCATACACACGGGGACTAGATGTAAAAATAAAAAGCACATGAGTGCTTATCCCATTATCTTCGAAATACAAGAATACATAAAATAAATAAGAAATAGATCAGGCTCGCATTGAAATATTGTTATGCCTTAAAATTTTATGATGACTTTTTTGTGTGTTCAGCCATGAAAAGCTTTTAACAAAGCGAATTGTAAAAGGTCAAGGTGTTCTCTTAGCCTATGCGGTCTTTGGGGAGCAAGATGTCTGAGACCTCAGCTTCACCAGGGGCGAGCACATTGAAGGCGGCGCCCATCTCCTCTTCCTCGCTGCTTTACCCTCCCTGTCCCTAGAGAGGCAGGTAACCATTTACAGCTGGGTGAACTGGGGAACTGTACTGAAGCCAAGGCATACAAACGGTCGCTTGTCTACTTGGTATACCATGCTCAACGCTGCTTAACCTTAGCTTGGGGAAATGAGTGCTTTGATCACTGAGCTATCCCGTCCCCAAACAAAGTATGCTCCCTTTAAAGATGATAAAAAAAATCTCCTGAAGCTGGAAGTATTACAAAAAAGTGGCCTCAAGAATAAGGGGTGCTTAACTTCAGATCAGCACCATGACTTGCAGCAAGCCTGGTAGGTCAGCAACATTGTAGAATGGACATCCTTTGCCCATCCAGTGCCTTTAGTCTATCTGCAGTTGCGAGGTAAAAACAGTGCGAGCCTATTACCAGAAACTACAAATAGAGACAGACAGACAGACAGACAGACTCTCCCCAAAGTCCTTCGGATGAGACTATAAACCGAGGCCCCGTGTGTGAACGCACGCAGAACATCTTGCGCACAACGTTAAATCTGTTCCGCTTTTCGTAAGAGTAGCCATTGTGTGCCGGTGGGAACAGATGACAAAATTTACAAAACTGCATACACACGGGGACTAGATGTAAAAAAGCACATAAGTGCTTATTCCATTAAACTCGATATAAAAGAATAACATAAAAAATTAAAAAATAAAAAAATACAAAAGACAGAGAGACAGAGAGAGAGGCAGAGATACACACAGAGAGACAGAGAGAGACACAGAGAGAGAGAGAGAGACACACACACACACAACAACACACACAAACAGAGTCAAATGACAAATTCTTTTATTTCGAGGATAATGAATAAGCATCCATGTGATTTTTTACATCCAGTCCCCGCCCTTAAGGATATATATGACAATAAAAAATAAAATAAAGCCCATAGCACAGATAGCATAGAGAGATACAGAGAGACACAGAGAGAGAGAGAAGAGACACACACACACACACACACACACACACACAGACAGAGACCCCATGGAACAAGTGGACAACTTTGAAATGTAGTGACTTTGAAAGCAACGTTCTATGAAGGAAGACACTGATGCTGTGTGGTATTTTACCAGCTGAACAGTCATCAGCGACACGAATCTGACATCGCAGCCAACATTCTAAATACCAGTACCACAACTTCTTCAGAATAAAATTGGCTCTCGATATCTGACACCCATTCCTGCTAGTTCTGCCGTGTAAATTGAATGGGATCGAGATGTTTCTCTGTAGCAGAAGGAAGGAAGGAGAGATGTTACTGTTCTGGTCTGTTCTGTTCTGTTCTGTTCTGTTCTGTCAGCTAATGTATTTCATTACAATAGGTTGAAGCCACAAGTCAAAGATGATGAATTGAGGGACTGGTTTTCTTTGGAAAAATACTGCGTTGGAAAAGTCTTTGTGTGTGTGTGTGTGTGTGTGTGTGCGTGTGTGTGTGTGTGAGTGTTGGTGTGTGTGTGTGTGTGTGTGTGTTGTGTGTGTGTGTTGTGTGTTGGGGGGCGGGGGGAGAGGGGGTTATTTGTTTGTTTTGCTTCGTCTTGTTTCGGGTTTCTTTTCCCAACTGACTGTTTATGTAATTTTTTAAAAACTTTTAATCATTGTTCGAGGATTTTCCTTTGGATTAACATCATGTTGGTTGCAGGGGTTAGGATAAAATGGATGCAAGGCTTTGATTTGGTTTTTTTTAAAAGATATACGCTATATAAATTCCCATTTTTTTTTTTATTATTATTTTGTTGTTTTTGTTGTTGTTTTTGTTTTGTTTTTTCTTGTTAACTTTCCGGAAGGTTGGAACAAATGTGAAAGCTCGGGGCAAACCAGGAGCAGGTCGCAAAATTCACTGGGTATCACACAAATTTATCATCACCCCAACACAGCACAGAACAAACCACCACGCCCCCCAAACAGACCCACAATCCACAGACACACCACATCATATATGTGCGTGTTTGTGGCAAATGTGGAGTAAAAATTTCAGTGCTTTAATCCCAAATTTTTTCTGGACGATTCATGTGTGTCACTGATTTCAACGCAAGCATTTTGATTCGTTTGCTTTACAAGTTAAGCGTAAAAAATACCAATATTTGAAAATATATATAGCCCATTTTTAAAAAGCATAGAATGTTTTTTTCCATTACTCTTGAAATCAAAAACAATAAAAAATAAAAATGAGAACTTCTAAAGCGGGAGTGTATAATTAAAAATTTATTATATAATTATATATATAATTATATTTTATATTTAATGTGTGTGTTCAGGGGTTTATATATATTTGTATTCAAGTCACGGGACAGCAAAGCCCAAAGAGATCGAGAAGATATAGGGGATCATGTCACAACCCACACAAACCCACACACACACACACACACACACACACACACACACACACACACACCACAACATCCCACATTTTAAAGAAATTTTTTATTAAGTTAACTCCTAAATGCCTAGGGGTCGTTACTAGCCTGCTAAAAAAAAAAAAATTATCAGCTATTGTTGTGGACAAAAGGGCGACCGGGTTGAGGGGAGGGATCAAACTTCAGGGGGGTAAATCCTCAAACCGCTAATAAAAAATCCCCCCCCTTTTTGCCTGGCCGGGCATTGAAAGTTAGTCAGTCTTAAATTTTTAACTCTCTCCACATTAAGAGTCCCAGACGACCCAAAAATAGGAACCGAATGAGAGAGAGTGAGGAGAGAGAGAGAGAGAGAGAGGAGAGAGAGAGAGAGAGAGGAGAGAGAAGAAGGAAGAATCTACTCTGGTCGCGGTGTGCTGTGTTGGGGGGGTTCCTGCCGCATGAAATTTCTTCTTAAATGTCCGGTCGGTCCTGCAAACATCGACGATCTGGTTTCCCATTCTTCCCCTTTCTCGGTCCCTCTCATGAGTCATTTTTGGGGCCCCCTTTTTATTCGTTGCGAATTTTTTAAAATGTCTGTAAATTTTGTGCTTTGTCTCCTCTGCTCTTTTTCCCACACATTTTGCCACTCCATAACATTTTCTCAGTCCGTCACCCGATTATAGGGCCCAAAAAATTTTTGAGCTTCTTTCTTGAGGGTGTGAGAAGGATCCTTGTACCCAGCCATTTCCATTATTTTTCCATTTGTTTTCTTTTTGTCCATGGTTTTTCATGTTTCCCCGGGATGAACCACATTTCCACTGCTTCTGTCGCTGTTCTTTTCCCTTTGGGCTGGGGTCCAGCACTCACATCCGTACAGAAGAATGGCCCATACGTGGGCTCTAAAAACGGGTCTTTGTTTTGGGCTTATTTCTATCTATCTATTATCTGTCCCGGTCTGACGACCGGGGGGGCACCCCAAAACTCAACAATATTCCCTCCATCCCTCCTCTGTTTTGCCTTTCTCAGGGGTTTTTGAGTTTTTAGGGCCCGTCCATTCGCTGATGTTATCCCCCCAGCTCTTCCTTGGGCTCCCTTTTTTCTTTCCCCCTTTGGCAGTGCCTTGCAAAACTTCTTTGTAAATTCCCTTTGGATCTTGTACATGCCCATACCCTTTAGTTTACGCTTTTTTACGTGTTAGAAGGTTCTCATAGGGGCCATGGTTTGCGGATTCTGTATGCACGCTTTCGTTGCTTATCGGGTTTTGTAGGAATCCAAAGGGGTCTCCGAAGCTCTCATCTCCACTGCCCGTACCTTCTCTCCAAATCTGCAGTCAGGTCCATGATTCCGGAACAGAAAAAAGGTTGACAAGGGGGCGCATTAGTCTGACTTGGAGATAATGAGAATTCTTATCTCTCCAGATGGGTTTAGTTTTGACAAAGCGTTATTTTCTTGATCCTCTACTATTCTGGCTTTGGTCCCCGGGCTGATACAATGGCTCCCCGGGACTTGAAGCTTTGAACTGTTTCCGTTCTGGTCATTAACCCCGATATCTGCTAATGCCGTTGGTGTTATTATCTCACTTTGGTTTCTCTGCACTGATTTCCATGCCGTTTTTTTTGGAGGCCTTATTCAAGTGTTCTTTTCTGGCAAGCTCTTTTTTGATCCTGCTATTTCCCCGCACGCGAAGCGGGGGTTTTTTGATCGTTCTGCACCCTGCTACTGACCTTCATGATTTCCCTCTCCGCCATGATTTTTTCAAGGAAAATGTTTAAAAGAGTGGGGGAAGTAGCAGCCTGCCTTTTCCAAATGTTGTTCGAACTATTTCCAATTTTTTTGTTTTAGTACACTGCACTGGTCCTCGCTGTACACTGTTTTATGACTTATCAGGTTTCTTATGCTTACAATTCATGGGTTGCCCACAACGCTCCACATCCTCGTTGTGCAAGGGGACGGGAAGCCAAGGGAGGGGAAATGCATGAAAGACTGGGGGGCGTTTGTGGGGCCCAAGTAATAACCAATCAAATGAAAGAGGGTTGAACTCCTGATTTGCCTAACAACCCCCCCGCTATGAATACACTTGGGCCCCCACAAGAAACCAGAAAATGGACATGGCTACCCCAATGGAGAACACCCCAACCAAATAATTACATCATGGTGAAAAACGGTTTTTTAGTCTAGCGTTAACATCGCACAGAACGAATTTCCAGGGCAAATAGGGTGATCATGATTTGTGAATACTTTCCGACTACGTCAAAAAAAATCCCCAAGCGGAAAACATCAGGGTCAAATTTGACCTCGAGAAGCTGAAGGGCCAAGGGATTAGAAAATTTTCAAGCAAGGATAGGGGAAAAAATTTGCGCACTCACTGGATAGACTCAGACATAACCACTAAATAGTTTCAAACGCAGGGGTTTTTACTGTTGGGGAAAAATGCATTTTATGTTGTTAAAATTCCCCACTCCAGGAAAATGTGTGTGTGTTGTGGGATAGGGCGGGGGTTCCTTTCTAAATATGTTTACTAAATTGTTAGGGGTTGTCTTTGTTCGTTGGTGGTGGTGGTGGGGGTGGGGTGGCTTTTTTTCGCAAAAGAAAATTAAAAAAACTGATCGTGCTCGTAACAACAATCGGGGGTTGTTTTAAAAAAAAAGAAAAAAGTCCCACTTGAGATGCCCTCACAATTTTGAACAGAGCAGAGATTTTAAAAAACAAACCAGACAGACAGACAATAGACAAGACAGAAGACAGTCGTTTTAAAATAGACAGTCAAAAAGAGACTAGAAGACTTAAAAACAACCCTGAAAAAACAGACAGACAGAGACAGTTAGACAAGACAGTCAAAACACAGACAGACAAGGAAAACGACAACAGAAAAGACACAAAGATACAGAAACAGGGATAGTCAAACAAACATAGACCCGGGAAAAAAAAGGGGAAGGGAAAAGAAGAGAGAGAGGAGAAGAGAGAGAAAGGGAGAAAGAGAAGAGAAGAGAGAGGGGGAGAGAGAAGAGAAGAGAGGGAAAGAGAGAGAAAAGAGAGAGAGAGAAGATAGAGAGAGAAGAAGAGAGAAAAAAAAAGAAAAAAAAACCATCACTGACAGGGCATAAAAAAAAAAAAAGTGGGGGGGGGGGGGGGTGGTGGGGGGAAACAAAGAAATGGGGGGAAGAAGGGGGGGGAAGAGAAAGGGGGGGGGTCACTGGGAGCCTCAAAATAAAAACCTACAAAAATAATTCTCATACGTACCCACCAGTTAAATCGTGAAGAGGGGAGAGAGAGAGAGAGAGAAGAGAGAAGAAGAGAAGAGGAGAGAAGAGGGGGAAAAAGAAGGCATAGAAAGAAAAGACACAAAAAGACAGAGACAACAACACAGACAACAGACAAAACAATCGACAGAGAGATAGAGACAGAGAAATAGAGAGAAAGAGAGAGAGCGAATGAGAGAAGGAAAGAAAGAACAGGAAAAAAAGACAAGACAACACGGTAGAAATGTCAGCTGGTAAACGAACCTTTGATGTTACAACAACCAAAACAAACAAAAACCAAAAGATAACCCAACCCTGAACATTTATAGTTTTCCCTCCTCATGTAATTAGGTCCATTTGTGTCGGCACTCAGAGGTTTGTGCTATGGTGTGGCTGAAAACCATAGCTGTTCTCTGTCCTTTTCTTCTCTTCTTCCTTTTCTTCCCCCCCCCCCCCCCCCCCTCCCCCCCTCTCCCTCTCTCTCTCCCCCCTCTCTCTCTCTCTCTTCGCCTGTAAAACCTGGTCATGTTTCATGACGTCGTGGGATAAACTTTCAACAAATATGGATTTTATTATTTATTTATTCATGTATCTATTTATTTATCTTTTATATCGAAGATAATGGAATAAGCACTCATGTGCTTTTTTTTTACATCAAGTCCCCGTGTGTATGCAGTTTTGTAAATTTTGTCATCTGTTCCTACCGGCACACAATGGCCTTCTCTTTCGAAAAGCGGACTGGATTTAACGTGTGCGCAAGATGTTCTGCGTGCGTTCATACACGGGACCTCGGTTTATAGTCTCATCCGAAGGACTTTTGGATCGGAGGTCTAGAGGTAACGTACCTGCCTAGAAAGCGAAAAATCCGAGTTCGAAGTCTGAGGTGATTGGAACCCTGTTTAAGCCCGAAACGTTTCCCTCACCTACCACTAGACCATGAGTGGTGTGTGGTGCTAGTCTTTTGGATCAGACGATAAACAAAGATCATGTGTGCAATTTGACGCAAGTAAAAGAACCCACGGCAACAAGAGAGTTGTCCCTGGCAAATTTATGTAGAAAAAGTCACTCTGGTAAGGAAACAAATACAGTTGCAGACAGGAAAAGAACAAAAGTAATGTGTGGCGTTGCTCTTGTGGCGACGCGCTCTCCCTGGGGAGGGCAGCCAGAATTTCACGCAGAGAAAACTGCCGTGATTCTAGAGGTATACAATACAATACAACACAATTACAATACAATATAATGTAAAAGCTGAGGAATGTATTTCCTGTGTTAATATTCTACTGTGTCTTTTGACTTCTGTCTCTTCGTTTCTGTCTGCCTTTCTGTCTCTGTCTTTCTCTGTGTTTTTGTGTCTCTGACTGTCTCTCTCCATGTACGTCTGTCTGTCTGTCTGTCTGTCGTCTGTCTCTCTCTCTCTCTCTCTCTCTCTCTCTCTCCTCTCTCTCTCTCGTCTCTCCCTCTCTCTCTCTCTCTCTCTCTCTCATTTTATGGCTGAATTCAGACTGGGTGAGTCAGATATAAATGTTTTAGACCTTAGAATCAGAATGCATGTTGTATCAATCATCTAAAAGCAAAAACAAAACTGAAACCTCTGTTTCCATTCTGCCATTTCTGGTACACACAGTCATCAATGCATAAGGGTCTTGGATAAAACGAAACTAAAGCTGAGAAAGGAGGAAGAAGAGAAGAAAGCGGAGGAAGAAGACATATATTCAGGAAAAGCTGAGGCAGTTTGATGACGGAGAACGAACTAAGGCAGGCTAAACAAAAAACAAAAAACAACAACAAAGAAAAGACATTCCAAAAACACCAGAAAAAACCCTCTAGCTACACATGTTATGACTTCATTAATTAGACAACCGCAGCCACGCACACATCAAGAAAAGGCCAGTTTCTCCTAAAAAGGGATAATTGGCCAGTATTTTTAGGAACAGGGGCAATAATTGAAGACGTGCTTTATAGGAGCGGCGAAGTAACTGAACAATCTTTTTTAAAAAACACACAAATAATTGGACACGAGTTTCGGCTAGAGATTAATACCCATGTCAGAATATATAAAACCCAGCTAACCTGGAAAGTTTCTTGAGTTATTTCTGTTTGCATACTTTGAGTGCAAAGACTTGAAAATACACACACAGACACACGCGCGCGCGCGCACACACACACACACACACACACCACTATAAATAAAAGCGGACAGGGCTGCAGAAACTTAACGTCTTCTGTGAAGCAGAAAATATTGGCCTGTAACTCTCAGTGGCTGTGGCGACATTTCCAGTAATGCCGTGGCTCTTAGGCCCCAGGAAGTGATGTCATAAACCACGTGATGGGGAAAATGTCTTCCAGTGTTGCATGAAGGGCAGGTTGTCCCCCATCAACCCCCCCCTCCCCCCGCCCCACACACACACACACATCTTATGTAGCTTTTATTTTATTTTTTCTTATGTCCTTGATAAAACTGAAGTTTGTTGGGGTTTCTGGTCTGTGCCGTAATGCAACTGTCTTTACTTTCTCCACAGATTTCTCCTCGTCCTCCCTCTTCACCTTCTCCTTCCTTCTCCTATTTTTTGTTGTTAAGTATTGTTGTGCGTTCCTCACTTCATGTTCTGGGTCTCCCCGAATAGACACCTTTCTCACTCATTAATTTCTGTAGGGGAAACCCCAATTTTATATTCAATATATATATATAAAACACACATACACACACACACACACACACACACACATATATATATATATATAATATAAAATTATAATATATATATATATATATATATATATATATATATATACGTTTTACATCCCTATAAGTCACGGCAGATTTCTCTGAGTGAAATCGGGCTGCTCTCCCCGAGGAGGGCGCGTCACCACAAAAGCAGCGCCACCCATTATACAATTTTTTCTTTTCCCGTCTGCCAATTGTATTTGTTTCCCTATCAGAGGGACTCTTTATTGCAAAATTTTGGCCAGAAACAACTCCCCTTGTTGCCGTAGGTTTTTAACGTGCGCTAAACAATTATATATAACTACAAGACCTCGTTTAGACTTACAACTAGCACCCAGACCCACCTCTCATGCCTAAATGGAGGGGGGAAAGTTTCGGGCCCAAACGGGATCGAACCACGGCACACTTGCGACCCCGGACTTTTTGGCTTTGCGGGCAGGTGCGTTAAACCTCTGGACCACCCAATGACCATCCACGAAGATGGCAAGTTGACACGGTGTCAGCGTCTACCTAGTCCTGCTGGCTGGCTGTAAAGTAGCTTCCATGGATAACTCCATGAAGACAATGCTCTGAGGGGCCACAACACGGAACTGGTTATTATGAGAGATAGTGGATGAGCAATAGAAAGATAAAACCGCTACCCTGGTAAATCTCGAGAGAGAGAGAAGAGAGAGGGAGAGGGAGGGAGGGAGGAGGGGGGGGAGAGAGAGAGGGGGAGGGAAAGAGAGAGAGAGAAGGGGGGAGGGAAAGAGAGAGAAGGGGGGGAAGAATATTCACAATGGTGGCTTTTTTTTCATCCGGGCCCCTCAGTCCAAAAGGTAATCAATAAACCCCAAACATTAAAAATAAACAAAGACAGAGACATATAGAGGTAGTCAGAGAAAGGGGAAGAGAGAGAGAAGAGAGAGAGCGAGAGAGAAAAGGAGAGACAGACAGACAGACAGACGGACAAAATAGCCCAGACAGACAGACAGGCAGGCACCCGGCAGGCAGGCAGACAGACAGACAGACAAACAAGACAGACAGAACGACACAAAGACAAGGAGAGAGAGGGGGGGGGGGGAGATGGAAAGAGAGAGGGGGGGACTGGGGCAAAGGAGAAACATAGAGAACAAAGGAATAGATTAAAGACTGAATAAATCACCAAGGCCCATTAATTCATTGTCGTTATCTTTAATCAATGATGTCATCTACAACATCATCCTGATCACATGACCTGCCTTACAAACCATCTGCTTTCTCCTAAAGGGCCCCCCCCCCCCCACCCACAACATACATACACATATAAAAACACATACCCCAACAACAACCCCCACAATCCATCACCGCCGCCACACACAATCACACCACACCCACACCATCCCCCAAAACACACACACACATACACACACAAACACACACACATACCCCACCACCACCACCACCACCAAACCCCCACGACCCCCAAACCCAAAACCCCCCCATTCCAAACCCCCTCCCTAGCCCCCCCCCCCCCCCCCCCCCCCCCCCCCCCCCCCCCCCACCACACACACGCACACTACACCACAACCAAAAGCAAACCATTTCCACAAGTTACAACAGTAATCAAATCCCTCTTTACAGCTGGCTTTAAAATTCATCCGCCGACCACAACCAGCAGACCTGATGAAAAGCCACCCACATAAACACTGTGACCCCAACATTAATATCCGGGACAGAAAGACGTAAATAATGGCTAACTATCAGAGGAAAATGTCAACTTTCCCGATAATTTAAAAATGTCAACGCTCTTGAAAGGGTAGGGAGTCCTAAGATAAAAAATTAAAAAAGAGCAGAATAAAAAAAAAGAAAGGAAAAGACAAAACAAGGGCATAAGAAAGGAAATGGCATGGCCCACCTTTATGCTCATCTGAGTGCGCGCCTGAGTGCGTGCGTGTGGTATGTGTGTGTTTTTAAATTTTATTTTATTTTTTTTATTTCTTTGATCTCGATGATAATGGAACAAGCACGCGTCCCATTTTGACATCCAGTCCCCATCTGTATGCAATTTTTTAAATTTTGTCATACATTCCCACCGGCAAACAATGTGTGTGTGAGTATGTTTGTATGTGTGTGAGTGATTTGTATGTGTGTGTGAGTGAGTGAGTGAGTGTGTGTGCGTGCGTGTGTAAGTGCGTGCGTGAATACTTTCGTGTTGTGGGGTGTGTGTGCGTTGGTGCGTTTGTGTGTGTGTTTGCGTGTGGGTGTATCGTGTCTGTGCTTGTGTCAAGATATCTCCACACATGCATGCACAATCATGCACATAAACACACACATACATACACACACGCAACCAACGCCAAACAGCAGCATAAACATGCACGAACACATGCACAAAACAAGCAACTCATAACTACAGGCGAACTACGTGAAAAAAGTAATCAAAGCAGCTTTTTTCCCTCAGGCATTAGATCATTCCCCTGTCACATAAAACATCATCAGAAAAGATCAGAAATGCTGAGAAAGACCACACAAACAAACACACACACACAACACACAATTGCACAAAAACAAAACACACACACACACACACACAAACACACACACAACACACAACGAGGAAAACACACACCACACACACAAAAACAAACACACACACACAAACACACACAAACACCCCACACACAAACACACACAAAACACACAAAACACAAAACCAAAATTAATCAAAGTAGTTATCTCCCAGTTTGGTAGTAAAACCATCCTTCATTCACAAGGGAAATAAGATCAAATTATCAAAAACGAGACCACGCACAAACACACACACGCATGCACACACGCACACACACACACACAAAACACACACACACACACACACACACACACACACACCAACGCACCCCGCACAAAAACAATGTGCAAAATTAATCAAAGTAGTTATTTCCAGTTTGGTTGTAAATTCATCCCTCATTCACATGAAACATGATCAGAATTATCAGAAACGGGGACCCACCCCACACACACAAACAAAACCCGCGCGCGCGCGCGCGCGCGCGCAAGCGCACAAGCATAGTGGACCAATTTCCTTCCAGAAAGAAAACATTATAATCTTGGTTACAGTTGGGGAAATGATAACGGTCCTAACCCCTCAGAATGCCAATGCTCTCTTAAATAAACAAGTTGGAATTTTACCTGGCTGAAATGAAACAAGAAAAAAGTAATACCAATGGCACCACCTCCAGTAGGTGTTGTGTGGGGTTTTGTGTGTTGGGGGTGTGTGTGTTGTGTGTGTGTGTTTGTGTGTGTGTTTTTGTGTTTTTGTGTGTGTCTGTGTGTGTGGGGTGTGTGTGTTGTTTGTGTCCGTGTCGTGTCTGTGTCCATGTCTGTGTCTCTGTGCCTGTGTAAAAATGTATCCATACAAACACACATGCACAGTCACATGCACACACAAAAACACATACGCATGCTTAATCATGGGAACGCAAAACAGGCACAAATAAACAAAATCAAAAGCCAAACATGGTGAAGCAGTCATCAAAGCAGTTCTGTCAATCTGGGATTAGATTCATCCCCGTCAAATAAAACATCACCAGAAATGCCAAAAGACCCCCAAACACACACATACACACACACTCTCCCTCTTTCCTCTCTCTCTCTCTTTCTCTCTCTTTCCCCTCTCTCTCTCTCTCTCCCCTCTCTCCCCTTCCTCTCTCTCTCCCCTTCCCCTCCACACACACACACACACACACTTACTCACTCACTCTATGCACACACACACACACAACACACACACACACACACCAAAACCCTGACCCCAAAAATTAATTTCCCCGCGGAAAGACGTGAAATGCTCTTCATTACAGCAGAGGAAATGGCCATCTTTCTTCAAAGCGTTAAAAGTGTCAGTGTTCCTATAACCAGGAGGCAGCTCTTCTGAGATAAACAATCAAACCTTGAAATATGGCATGTTGCACCTGTTCTAGTGCGAATACTCACAACATACCACTTGAGCACACACACATACGCACGCAAAACACGCACAGCACAAATAAAACCATTTCTGGGGCCAAACAATTGGAGCCCGTAATAGAGGCGTTTTTTTCCAAACTAGCCTTAAATTCATCCCACCACATTTGCATAAAACATGATCAGAATGATCCCGAAACGATGAAACAACAACATACATACATATATACATAATACATACAAAACATACACACATACATCACACATATATACATAACCACATACACACAAACATACACACATACAAACATACACCAAAATACAAACACACAACACACACATGAAAAAAAAACAACTCCATTGCTTATTCAATGTGCCATGGAAATGAAAATTTGACTTGATTTGACTTGACTTTACACCACACACAAACACACACATACAAAAACCTTCATACAACACACACACACAAACACACACACACACACCACAACACACACAACAAACCACATTGTCTCCAAAATTAATTTCCCAACGGAAGACGTGAATTTCCTTCATTACAGCAAGGAAATGAAACATCTTTACTTCAAAGCTTTAAAAATTCAGACCTATAACCAGGAGGCAGCTCTTCTGAAAAAACAATTCAAACCCTGAAATATGGCATGCATAACCTTTTGAGTGCGCACACGCACAACACGCACAGAACACACAACACTTTTTCGCAAAGCGCTTGTGTCCAATCTCGTGGTGCAAAAACACACACAAAAAAATCATGGCCGTCATTAATTTCCCAGTGGAAAGACGATGCTCCTGATTACAGCAGAAAAATAGCCATCTTTCTCAAAGCGTTAAAGTGCCCAATGTTCTCCTAACAGGAGATAGCTCTTCTGAAGAAAAACGTTAAAACCTAAAATATGCATGTGCATCTCTTAATTGCTCTTATTTTTTGAGCACTTGCTTTCATGTGCACACACACACACAACACACACACACACACTCAACACACACACTGCACAAAACAAACTAAAACATTCCTGCTGCCAAACAAGGGGAAGCAGTAAACAATACAGTTCTTTCCAGTTAGCATTAAATCATCCCACCACCATGCATAAAACAGAATAGATGATCAACATGATACAACACACACACACACACACACACACCACACACACACACACACACACACCACCCCACACCCCAACACACCACATCACATCACACCACACCACCAACACACACACACACACACACTCCATCCCCATTCCCCTACCCACACACTGCATCACACAACAAGCAAACAATTTCCACAAGTACAGCAGTAATCAAATCACCCTCTTTACAGCTGGCATTAAATTCATCCGCCGACCACAACACAGACCTGAATGAGAAAGACACCCACATAAACACTGTGACCCAACATTAACTTTCCAGCCAGAAAGACGTAAATAATGGCTAAGGTATCAGAGGAAATAGTCAACTTCCTTCGATGATTTAAAATGTCAGCACTCTTGTAACCGAGAAAGCAGCTAAGAATTTTTTTAAAAAGCAAAATATAAAAGAAAAGAACACAAAAACAAATGCATCAAGTAGAAAAAGACAGAAACACAATTGCGCACGCGCATGTGTGTGTGACGTGTGTGTGTTTGTGTATGTATGTATGTATGTATGCATGCGTGCATGCGTGCATGTGTCAGGTCAAGTCAAGTCAAGTCAAATTGTTATTCCCAGATGGTACATTGAATAAGCAACGCATTTGCTTTTTTACATCAAGCCATCTATCTAGGAACAAAAAACAACTGATCAATATTATCTAACTACATTATTACTGTAACCAATAACAATAAACTAACTCCAGGCGTGTGTAGTGTGTGTGTGTGTGTGTGTGACCTGTATGTATGTGTGTGTGTGAGTGGGTGTGTGTGGGTGTGTGTGAGTGATTTTGTGAGTTTGTGAGTTATGTGTGTGTGTGCATGTGTTGTGATCATGGGTGTGTCTTCATGTGTGTGTGGGTGTGATTGTATGTATGTGTCTGTGTTTGTGTCTGTGCTTGTGTAAAGATATATCGACACATGTAATGCACAAGCATGCACACGAACATACACACACACGCACGCGCAGACGCGCGCACGCATGCATAAACGTGCACGAACACAGGCACAAAACAAGCAACTCATTACTACAGCCGAACTACTTTGAAACAGTAATCAAAGCAGATTTTTCCACGTGGCCGTTAGTTCATTCCCCTGTCACATAAAACATCATCAAAATGATTAGAAATGCTGAGAAAGACCATACACACACACACAAGCGAGGAGACCACACACACACACACACACACACACACAAACGAGGATAACACGCACACACTCACACACACAACAACAACAACAACAACAACAACAACAACAACAACAACAACATACAAAACTAATCAAGCAGCTCTTTCAAGTTTGGTATTCAAATTCATCCTTCCAACACAGAAAACATAATGAGAATTATCAGAAATGACAAGAAGACCACACACACACATATAATATACACACATGTGTGTGCACGCGCAAACAAACACACACACACACCACACACACAAAACACATCGTGACCCCAACAAATTAATTTCCCAGCGGAAAGACGTGAATGCTCTTCATTCCAGCAGAGGAAATGATCATCTTTCTTCAAAGCATGAGTGGTCTTATAATGAGGAGACAGCTCTTCTGAAGATAAACAATTCAAACCCTGAAATATGACATGTGTATCCTGTTTGAGTGTGCCCACTCTCACACATATACACAAAGTCACACGAGCATACATACAAACACACACACACACACACACACACACTCCCCAAAAGTCTTTTGATGAGACTTGAAACCAAGGTTCTGTGTGTGAACACTCGCAGAACAATTTGCGCCCAAGTTAAAACCCCTCCTTTTTCCGGAAGAGTGGGCCATTGTGTGCTGATGGGAAGGATGACAAAATTGACAAAACTACATACACATGGGGACTGGATATAAAAAAAAGCACATGAGTGCTTATTCCATTATCCTCCAAATAAAAGAATAAATAACGAATAGATAAATAAATAAATAAATAAAAAACAAACACAAATCCTGACCCAAACATTCATTTCCCAGCAGAAAGACGTGAATGCTCTTCATTGCAGCAGAGGAAATGGCCATCTTTCTTCAAAGCCTTAAAAGAGTCAGTGTTCCTATAACCAGGAGGCAGCTCTTCTGAAGATAAACAAGTCAACCTTGAAATATGGCATGTGTATCCTGTTTGAGTGTGCACACTCCCCACACACAGCACAAAGACACACAGCATACACACACACACACATACACACACTCCCCAAAAGTCTTTCGGATGAAACTTGAAGCCAAGGTCCTGTGTGTGAACACTCACAGAACAATTTGAACACACGTTAAAACCCACTCCGCTTTCTGGAAGAGTGGGTCATTTGTGCTGGTGGGAACGAACTGCATACACACGGGGACTGATTTTTAAAAAAAGCACATGAGTGCTTATTCCATTATCCTCAAAATAAAAGAATAAATAAAAGAATAGATAAATAAATAAATAAAAAACAAACACAAATCCTGACCCAAACATTAATTTCCCAGCAGAAAGACATTCAATGCTCCTGATTACAGCAGAGGAAATGGCCATCTTTCTTCAAAGCGTTAAAAGTGCCAGTGTATCCTATAACCAGGAGGCAGCTCTTCTGAAGATAAACAATTCAAACCTTGAAATATGGCACCCACATCCTGTTTGAGCAAGTGTACTCACACACACACGCGCGCGCGTGCAGGCCTGCATACCACTACCGCATGAGCACACACACACAATAAACACACACACACACACAACTCAAAACACACATACACAAAACACACACACAACAAACACACACAACACACACACATACACACACACAACACAACACACACACAACACAAAACACACACACAACACAACACAACACACACACACACAACACACACAACACAACACAACACACACAACACACACACACACACACACACACACACACACACAAAAACACCACCCACCCACAACACACACACACACAACACGCACACACACATGGTGGATTGCTCAAGCCCTTCAGATGAGAGGGTGGTTTTTCCTTTGGGTTTTTTGTGTATGGTTGTTTTTTTATCCTGTTGTAGAGCTCTGAGGTTCACCAATAGTGAGATTTTGAGCATGTGTCCAGTTTTTGCCTGCCAATAAGGTAGTTGCATTTCGACTTCAGGGGGTACTTCTAAACAGACACCAATAAGCAATGTCTTCCTTTTTTCATTTTGTCATCTGTTCCCACCAGCATGCAATTGCCTACTCTTCTCAAAGGCGGAATGAGTTTTAATATACCGTGTCCTCAAGATGCTCTGCAAGTGTTCAGGAATGGGACTTTGGTTGAGGGACGGGATAGCCTAGTGGTTAGAAACACTGTGCTGGCAATCTGACGACCTGGTTCGATTCCCGTTCAAGGGGCTATTTTCCCCTGGAGTTAACATCAGTTGCAGACTCCTCTCTCCCAAAAAGTCTTTCGGGTGAGACTATAAACCGAGGCCCCGTGTGCGAATGCACGCAGAACATCTTGCGCACACGTTAAGTCCTGTTCCCCTTTTCGTAAGAGCAGGCCATTGTGTGCCGGTGGGAACAGATGACAGAATTTACAAAACCGTATACACACGGGGACTAGATGTAAAAAGTCACATAAGTGCTTATTCCATTATCCTCGATATAAAGGAATAAAATAATATGGACTTTTAAAAAATGAAGGACTTTCGGGGAGTGAAATCGGTACTTATATTAATTCCAGAGAAAAATTTAATGATCTCCGAGAATGGGGCCTCAATGGTGTGGCTCGATCCTGGGCCGTCCGCTCACGAGCGCAATGTTCTATCCACTAGGCTATCCTGCCTCCAAGATGAGAAGTATAAAACCAAAGTTGAATAAGGGAATGCGCACATTCATTCTGCAAGCGTGCGTAACATCTATCCCTCTTTCATACAATTCATGACTTTTTCTGTGGGAATGCCAGAGGCCTGTCAGTACAAATAGCGTCCTCAACTTCTGGACATTCTGTGCTTGTACGCTCGGAATTTCCCCTTTTCTATCTCTCTCTTTTTTCTGCTGTTTTTCCTTTTTCTTCCTGCCACCTCCTTGTTGTCTATTTTTCTGCCTTCTTGGTCCATTCTCCTGTCTTTTTCCCAGAAAGACTTACAAGATGACAATTCTCTCCCACGCCTAAGTCGGATGTACTGGTCCTGACTTGTCAGAGGCTGAACGGCTGCAGAACGCACGAAGAAGACAAGTCCAGCTATAGTTGACAGTATGTAAGAAAATTAAATACTGATCATGCAATCCCTGATTTGGAAATAGACTTACTCCCCCAGGTTCAACGTGCCTGAAACACACGTTATTAAAGCTTAAGTGCAAAGTGCCACCCAACTCTCAGTGACACAAAAAGGATTTTAAGAGAGAGAGAGAGAGAGAGAGGAGAGAGAGAGAGAAGAGAGAGAGAGAGAGAGAGCATGTAACTGTCACTCGTGAATGTGCATTTCCCATTTTAAAATCTTGTGTTTGTTTTTGGTTGTTTGGATGTTTTTACTCAAGTTAATGACACGAACACGGGCATTTCTTTCTTTGACTCATTAAAGGCCCTCTCCTATAAATGCTTTTTTTTCTGACACCCTTTATTTCAGGGCGTAAATAAATGTCTTCAGGAAGGAGAGAGAGAAGAGAGAGAGAAAGAACGAGAGAGAGAGAGAGAGAGAGAGAGAGAGAGAGAGAGAGAGAGAATGACAATGACAATGACAAATTCTTTTATTTCGAGGATAATGAATAAGCACCCATGTGCTTTTTTACATCCAGTCCCCGCCCTTAAGGATTTTATATGATAATAAAATAAAATAAAGCCCATAGCAATACACTTACACGAGAGAGAGAGAGAGAGAGAGAGAGAGAGAGAGAGAGAGAGAGAGAGAGAGAGAGAGAGAGAGAGAGAGAGAGAGAGAGAGGCTGTACTGTTTGTCCACATTTTACGCTCTCTTTATCGATGACCACTTCATGAATATGTAGGGCCTGGATTTCAGCCGAGGAAGTGGTCAGTCTTTGGAGAGCCATGAATAATGGAGGACTGACCACGACACGTGCAGGCACTAGGCCTGCCTGACACTCTGACACTGAGTGGTTTGCTGAAGAGAGTTAGTGTGAGTGCTGGACGGAGGCTGAAGTGTGGGTATTCTCACTCTAAGGCTTCAAGTCACAGCAGTCCTATTGACCCACTCCACCCAGTGACTTCCATTCTCCCTTTGACTGTTTGACAAATAAATTGTTTGAGCGCTGCTTGCGCCGACTTCTTTTTCGGGGTAGTATGCCTGGGGTTGGTTTAAATCATGATTTATTCAATTCACATACCACATAGGTAAAATAACAGAAAAACAAAACTAAACAATACATCAAGGGAAAGGCATCAAGCTACAGTTTATTTTAAGCCCCACCCAATGAGGAGTTAACATGTGATGCTTATGCAGACAAGTGACATATATATATAATTAGAAAGAAAATCGCTTTCCATGATAATATTATACAAATAACATTAGGTTTACACGAACTTTGATAATTCGAAAATATCATAGGCTCAGTTGTCTCAGACATTTGAATCTGAAAAAAAGCAGACAAGTAAAGCACAACACCCATGTGTTTGGCAGAGCAAATTTTCGGTTTATTTAGACATTTGAATCTGGTGGAGTCTATCGTTCTGTAGGCTGTAGAATGCATGCTGGCCTGTCTGTGTGTCATTCATACCACCAGCCTTAGCCTGTTTGGATCGTGTCTCTGGTACGACCCGTAACACAGTGTTGGTTAGAAATACGAGGATTCTGAAAATTAAACATAATGGAAGGTGCGCAAGTGGGTTTTTTTAATAACTTTTTTCTTCTTTTGAGGGGGTAGGGGTGTAGATGGAGAAAGTTTACAAAATGATTCGTATACGGGAAAGAATGAAGCTGTCTTATCTTTATGAAGTTTATTATGTTTGACTATTACCTATTTTGTAAAAAGAATGTACTAGGCTGAACGCCAAAACCATGTCTTACATTAGGAATAAAGACACAATCCGAGACATTGAAATTGAAATATGCAATCTGTTGTAATCCTGATCGTTAAAAACAACCAACGCTTTGTGCACTGGGGGTCTTGAACCCTGCGAAGCATAGTTGAATCTGTTTGAAACACGACAAAAAAAAAACATATACAATTTGTTCTAAACAGTATGATAATTAGGAAGAATAAACTCGATGTGTGTTTACACATCGAATCTATTCTTCCTAATAATCACATTTGATGTGTAAACACACATCGAATTTATGCTTCCTAGTAATCATATTTACAACTATAATCATATTTTACAGCAAAATTGTGTGTGATTTTGTTCATGTTTCAAACAGATTCAACAGTCATCAAATCTTCATCACCCAGGAATACATGATTCTGGCAGTCAACTCTGGAATTTTCAGAAACAGCCCGGGCGTGGGAACTACTTTCAACTTCTACATATATTCGTCAGGGTTTCTGCAAAAACCGCAAGTCTAATTACCACGTGCTTGTCACGCCTTGAAAAGAGACATCGCGATCTTGAGGTATCCAATAACGTTTATTATTAGGAGTATTTTTTTTGTTTTTGGTTTGTTTTTCCCTACTGGCCTTTTTGCGGTAGGAAATAAGAAATGTAGTCTTGTGCAAATGTTTTCCTGGCAGGCTTTGCGTACTGATGTCACTTCTGGTTTGGATCGTTTACTTCCCCTTCCTCTAACAAGGAATTTGTTTTTTCATCGTCAGATCTGATTCTTACGAGATTGACAGCTTCTTTATTTTCATGATTATGTAAGGAAGTTTTTTTGCTTGTTTTTTGGTGGGTATTTTTTTTTTAGAATGATTTTATATTTTTCGAAGATTTCTATAAAAACGTTTCTGAACATGCTCCATTATCCTTTCTCAATATTTCTCGAGGATTATGATATACCATACGTGAGAACTTGATACAGAGATTATTTATTCTCATCAAAGAATCACTTGTGCGGGTCAGGATGGTTTATATTATGTAAGACAGCAACATCTACCAACTGGGACAAGGGGGTTGCTGACTCAGCATTGTTGTAGGCGACTTGCCAAAGAGATGACGTCTACACAGGGCCTTGTTGATCAGGAAACGCAGTTTATTACACACCGTCACTTCCGTTGATTATTTGGCGTCACTTCCGTTGATTATTTGGCGTCTGTCGGCACTTTGGATTGTGAACTTGATAAAGCACTTGTCAGACTCCTCAGCTAATGTCGTGCGTGTGATAGTAATGGAAAAAAACGTAATAAATGTTCACATACTGTGAGAGTTCTTTGGGGAAACGGTTTGTTATTGTTTGCTGTTCTTTGGTCGTTTTGTTTGGTTGACTGGCTGGTTGTTTTTGTTTTGTTTTGTTTGGTAGGTTGTATCCGGAGTGATTTGTTTGTTTCGTTGGTGTGTTGGATGGTTGTTGTTGTTGTTGTTGATGGTTTTGAGGTTTTTTTCTTCACTTTTTAAAGTCCTTTTTCCCACCTTTCTTTCGATTAAGGTTTTGTTTGGGGGGGGGGGGGGGGGTTCGAGTCTGTATCATTTATTTCAAACGTGTGTGTGTGTGTGTGTGTGTTTGTGTGTGTAGGTGTGTGTTGTTGGTGTGTGTGAGTGTGTGGGGGTGTGAGTGTGTGTGTGGGTGTGTGGGTGTGTGTGTGTGTTCGTCTTACATAGTTTACTATATGCTCTATTTACGACAAATGCAAACAATTCTTTCAGCCGATGGGTTCTCTTTGCGTTTTTTATTTATTTATTCACTTTACATAACGACGAAAGACAGGGGCGAGGTATGTAGGGGTGAGAAGACAGAAGGGGGAGAGGACAGAGATAGACAGACAGACAGGCACAGAGAGAGAGACAGACACAGAGAGAGACAGAGAGACAGACAGACAGAGGATGAGAGAGACAGAGAAAAAGAGACAGACAGACAGACAGAGAGACAGAGACAGACAGAGGAGGGGAGAGAGAGAGAGAGAGAGGGGAGAGAGAGGAGAAAAAGAGAGAGAGAGAGAGAGCCAGCCAGACAGACAGAGACAGACAGAGACCGACAGACAAGCAGGCAGACAGGCAAACAGACAAACAGACACACAGACAGACAGGCATACAGGCAGGCAGGCAGGCAGGCAGGCAGGCAGACAGACAGACAGACAGAGGGTGTGTGTGTGTCGAGGTGGGGGGGGGGGGGGGGGGGGGGGCGTGGCATTACAGCTGTTAATGCCATGGGAACTAAAAGCTAACTAGCACCACTGCTGTTTATCTGCTATGACATATCTGGCCGTTAACGTCAGCAGTTGATATAATCCACGCTTATTAAAATCTTTCCCAGGAACAAAAATATTCTTTTAAAAATGTAATACGACACCAGAAGCAAGTACGCGCATGCACGCACACTCACACTCACAAATACATACAGATACACGCATGCACGAGTACACGCGCTCACACACATATACACACCTGCGCATATACACAAGCACTCAAACAAACATTATACACGCACAAACGCATGCCAACACATGCAAACACACACACAATGCCGCGCACGTACACACACGCACACGCGCGTGCGCACCACACACACGCACGCACGCACGCACATCCTTCACTTCCACTTGACTTCACTTCACTCATACACACACGCGTGCACAAACACACACACACACACACACACACACCACACACATGAGAGAGAGAGACGGAGAGGCAAACAGACTGATGGACAGACTGACTGAAACACATTTATTAGCACACAAAAAAGTGTAGGAGGGAGACAACAACAAGACCAACAATACCCAGAAATGCCAGCAGCAAACAAGCACTGACCATGCATTTCCAATGACTGCACTCATCAGGAAACGGACAGGAAATTGGGAAATCGTGCCAGGCAAGACACCAGAAACCTTCAAGCATTCTTCAGATCTGACCAGCTTTCTTTACCATCTCTCTGTCTGTCTGTCTCTGTCTGTCTGTCTGTCTGTATGTGTCTGTCTGTTGCTGTGTTTGTCTCTGTCTGTGTGTCTGTCTATGTCTGTCTGTCTCTCTGGCTCTCTGTCTGTCTGTCTGTGTCTGTCTGTTTCTGTCTGTGTCTCTCTGTGTCTGCCTGTGTCTGTCTGTGTCTCTGTTTCTCTCTCTCTCTCTCTCTCTCTCTCTCTCTCTCTCTCTCTCTCTCTCGTCTCTCTCTCCTCCTCTCCTCTCTCTCTCTCTCTCTTTCTCTCTGAACTTCTGTCTTAGACTGACTGTCTGTCTACCTGTCTGTCTGACTCTATTGTCTCTGTTTGTATCTGTCTGTTTGTTAATCTGTCTCTGTCCGTCTGTCTGTCTGATGTCCATCTCTCTGTCTCTATCTCTGTCTGTCTGTCTATCTGTCTGTCTCTGTCAGTGTCTCTGTATCTGTTTCTCTCTCAGAGAAAGTGAGATGGGTGTGGGCATGACAGATTACTTGTTCAGTTGTACACCTCTTCGTCTGCAAAGTAAGAGGAATAATATTTGTAGACTTTATTATGCTTCACAGAATAATCTGAAATTGTTATCCATCCTTGTCTACAGGACTGTAATGGTGAAAAGACAATAAAACTGTGTCAGTGTCAGTATCTCTCTCTATCTGTCTTTCTCTGTCTCTCTCTCTCTGACTCTCTGTCTCTCTGACTCTGTCTCTGCCAGTCAGTCTGTCTGTCTGTCTGTCTGTCTGTCTCTCTCTCTCTCTCTCAAGAAAAGAAAGCGAGGTAGGAAAGGTGGTGTGAGACAAAGACTAAAAAATTTGAATAATCGGAAAACTCCGCTACCAACCGTGCTCCTAGCCAATGTCCAGTCCCTACGTTCCAAAACCGACGAGCTTCAAGCAAACATCAACTACCTACACCAATATAACAAAGCCGGAATTCTGCCTTTACCGAAACCTGGCTGAGTCCCGCCGTACCGAACTGCGACCTCTCCATAGACGGCTTCGGTCAACCCATTCGGCTTGACAGAGACTCACACGCAACGGGGAAGGCACAAGGCGGAGGTTTGTGCTTCTACATCAACGAGCGTTGGTGTGGTGATGTTAAAATTAGAACTACGCTATCCGTGGAGGACATTGAACTGCTCTCTGTTTCGCTCCGGCCTTTTTACTTACCACGGGAATTCCCGCAATTATTTTTCACTTTAGTTTACATTCACCCCAAAGCAAGAGTGGCTAGAGCAACTGAACATATATTAGATCACCTCCATGTGCTCGATTCTATATCCCCTGATGCCCCTAAGTTTATCCTGGGTGATTTCAATAACTGTTCCCTTACTAAACTACTGAAGAACTATGAACAGTATGTGACCTGCCCTACACGAAGAAACAAGACCTTAGACTTGTGCTATGGGACTGTAGCAGGCGCCTATAGATCGTTGCCTTTGCCTCCCCTGGGATCATCTGACCACAACTGCGTTCTTCTTGCACCCATGTACCAGTCAGTGTTTCGGCGCCTTCAACCCATAGTCAGGACCGCAAAAAAAAAGGATGCTGATAGTATAGCTAGTCTGCAAGGCTTTGTTGTAGGCGATTTGCCAAAAGAGATGACGTCTGCACTGGGCGTTGTTGATCCGGAGAAATGCGTTTGTTTATTACACGCCGTCACTTCAGTTGATTATTTGCGTCATTCGTTTGATTTTATGGCGCCGTCTGTCGGCACTTGGATGTGAACTTGATAAAGCATTGTCGACTCCTCGGTAAATGTCTTGCGTGTGATTGTTAATGGGAAAAAAACTTAATAAATGTTCACATACTGTGAGAGAGTTCTGTGGGGAAAACGGTTCTGTTATTGTTTGCTGTTCTTTGGTTCGTTATGTTTGGTTAATGGTGGTTGTTTTTGTTTGTTTTGTTTGCTCAGTTTGTATCCGGAGTGATTTGTTTGTTTGTTGGTGGTTGGTTGAGTTTGTTGTTGTTGTTGTTGTTGTTGTTGTTGTTGTTGTGTTGTTGTTGTTGTTGTTGTTGTTGATGGGTGGTTGAGTTTTTGTCTCACTTTTTAAGTCCTTTTCCCCACCTTCTTTCGATTATGGTTTGTTTGGGGAGTTTTTTTTCGAGTCTGTATCATTTCTTGAAACGTGTGTGTGTGTGTGTGTGGTGTGTGTGTGTGTGTGTTGTGTGTGTTGTGTGTGTGTTTGCTGTGTGTGTGTGTTTGTGTGTGTAGGTAAGTGTTGGTGGGTGTGTGGGGGGATGAGTGTGTGTGTCGGGATGTGTTGTGTGTGTGTGTGTGTTCGTTCTTTACATAGTTTTACTAATGCTCTATTTACGACAAATGAAACAAATCTTTTCAGCGATGGTTCTCTTTGCGTTTGGGGTTTTTTTTTTTAATTCACTTTAATAACGACGAAAGACAGGGGCGTGGTATGTTGGGGTGAGTAAGACAGATGGGGGAGAGGCCAGAGATAGACAGGGAAAGAGAGCTACTGACAGGACACAGAGAGAGACAGAGGCGACAGAAGAGATGAGAGAGACAGAGAAAGAGAAGACAGACAGACAGGGAGACAGATGAGGAAGGAGAGAGAGAGAGAGCCAGACCGACAGAGACGGAGAACGACAGAAGGGCAGGCAGACAGGCAATACAGACAAACAGACAACAGACCGCATGCATACAGGCAGGCAGTCCAGTCAGGCAGACAGCCAGACTTATAGGCAGACAGACAGACAGGACAGAGGGTTGTTGGTGTGGTCGGGGGGGGGGGGGGGGGGAGGGGGGGCGTCGGCAATACAGGCTGTTAATTGCCCATGGGACCACTAAAAGCTAACTAGCACCACTGCTGTTTATCTGCTAGGACATATCTGGCCGTTAACGTCAGCAGTGATATAATCCAAGCCTATTAAAATCTTTCCCAGGAACAAAATATTCTTTTAAAAATGTAATACGGACACCAGGAAGCAAGTGCGGCGCATGCACGCACAACCACACACTTACAAATACATACAGATACACGACATTGCATGAGCACACGCACTCAAAAACCACACAACACACACACACACACAAACACACTCTGCTGCGCTATACCAAGCACACAAAGAACATCTACACACGCACAAACGCATGCCAAACAGCAAACCCACACACCACACATAAACGGGCACGTACACACATGCAAACGCGCGCCCACACACACACACACACAACACACACACCACACACACGCACACGCGCGCCACACACACAACACACACACCACACAACACACACACACACACACGCAGCACCACTCTGACTTGAACTTAACACATACACACCACCTTTGGCATACGACACGCGCGCACAATACACCACACACACACACACCACACAGCGGAGAGGCAAACGGACTGATGGACAGAACTGACTGAAACATCTCAGTTATTTAGCCCCAAAAAGTGGAGGAGGGAGGACAATCAACAACACCAACGATACCCAGAAAGCAAGCAGCAAACAAGCATGACCATGCATTTCCACTGACTGCAATCATCAGGAAACGGACAGGAAATTTGGGAAATCGTTTGCCAGGAAGACACCAGGACACCTTCAAGCATTTTTTCGATTGACCATTTTCTGTACCATCTCTCTGTCTGTCTGGTCTGTGTGTATGTCTGTGCTGGTTATCTGTGTCTGTGTTTGGTCTCTGTTGGCTGCTTTATTTCCATCTGTCTGTCTATCTGTCTGTCTCGTTTACTGTCTGTATCTGTCTATTTGTTTCCCTGTTACTCTGTCTCTGTCTGTCTGTCTCTATCTGTCTATCTGTCTCTGTCTCTGTCTCTGTCAGTGTCTCTGTATCTGTCTGTCTGTCTGTGTGGTCTGTCTGTCTTCTCTCTCCTCTCTCTCTCTCTCTCTCTCTTCTCTCTCTCACTCTCTCTCTCTCAGAGAAAGTGAGTGGGATGTTTTGTGGGCATAACAAAAATTACTTGTTCTCAGTTGTACATCTATTTGTCTGCAGCATCTCTCTGTCTGCAAAGTTTGAGAGGAATTCTTTGTAGACCTGTATCATGCATCACAGAATAATCTGACTTATCCATCCTATGTCTACTGGGACTGTAATGGTGAAAGGACAATAAAACTGTGTCAGTGTCCGTATCCTCTTATTCTGTCTCTCTCTCTTTCTTCTTTCTGTCTCTCTCTCTGTTCTCTCTCCTCTGTCTGTTGCTGTCTCGTCTCTGTCTGTCTGTCTTGTCTGTTCTTCTCTCTCTCTTGATGATTTTGAGACCTCTGGGCTTAGACTGTCTGTCTGTCTTAGTTGTTTCTGGTTGTATCTGTCTCTCTGTCTGTTTATTTTGCTAATCTGTCTCTGTCTATGTCCGTTCTGTGCTTTCTGTCTTGATGTCTATTCGCTTTGTGTTTGTTTCTCTCTCTGTCTCCCTCTCTCTCTCTCCTCAAGTCTCTTGCTCTCTGCACACTCAACACACACACACACTCAGATATAAAGTCAAACAGACTGCCAGACAGACTGACTAAACACAAATTGGCAACCCCACAAAAAAAAGCTGGGGGTGGGGGGGGGGGGGGGGGTGAGACAACAAGGGACCAACAAGAACAGAAATGCAAGCAGCACCAAAGCACTGACCATGCATTCAATGACCTGCACTCATCAGGAAACTGGTCAGGAAATGGGAAATTCGTGCCAGGCAAGAACACCCAGAAAGAAACCTTCAAGTATTTCTTCAGGACCTGGCCCCTTGCTGTCTTTACCATCTATGTTGTCTGCTTCTGTCTGTCTGTCTGGTCTGTCTGTCTGTCTTTGTGTATGTGTGTCTGTCTGTCTGGTTTCTGTTGCCTCGGTGTTACTGTCTGTATCTAATAATAATAATAATGTATGGATTTCTATAGGCCGCTGACTGATCTTGTTAATAGCATCAAATCAAAGCGCTCAGATTTTATTTCATACACTTTAAGTCATGAAAGGTTTCGCTCCGTGAACAATCGGGCTGCTCTCCCCGGGCGAGAGCGGGAGAACGCGTCGCCACTTAGCGCTGCTGCCTCCCTTTCACCCCTTTTTTTTTATCTGCAGTGTCTTGTTTCCTATCTGTATCTTCTCTGTCTTTTTATCTCTCGATGTTTTGTTTTCTGTTCTGTCTGGGTCTGTCTGTTCGTCTGTCTCTAATGTGTTTCTTTTTGTATCTGTCTGTCTGTTTATATGTTAATCTGTCTCTGTCGGCTGGACTGTCTGGTGATGTTTCTGTTTTGTCTCTGTGTGTGTACTGTATACACACATAGATTAGATAGACAGATAGACGGACAAACAGCACAGACAGACAGACGAATAGACAGACGGAACAGCCAGACAGATAGATAGATTAGATAGTAGATAGATAGATAGATAGATAGATTGCTAGATAGATAGATGATAGAGTGATAGATAGATAGATAGATGTAGTAGATAGAGAGAGCGGTAGACAGACATACAGACAAGACACACAGAGGAGAGATAGATAGATAGGAGAACAGACAGACAGAGAGATAGATAGATAGAGAGATAGGTAGACAGACAGACAGACAGATGATAGATAGATAGATAGGATAGATAGATAGTAGATAGATTAGATAGGCTAGATAGATAGATAGATGTATAGATAGATTGGATGATAGATAGATAGCTAGATAGATAGAACGATAGAACGCTGCTAGAGAGATAGCTAGATTGATAGATAGATAGATAGATAGATAGTCCGAGAGAGAGATAGAGAGACAGACAGTACAGTCAGATATTTAGATAGATAGATAGATAGACAGACAGTCAGACAGACCGATGATAGAGATAGATAGATAGATAGATAGATAGATAGATAGATAGGATAGATAGTAGGATAGACAGATAGACAGATCGATAGATAGATAGATAGATAGATAGATAGATAGATAGATAGATAGGATAGATAGATAGATGTGCAGACAGACGGACAGTAATGACTGTCTGGACGAAACACAAATAGACAAGAAGCGGCAACAACGCCTCAGAAACCAAGCAAAAACAACCAAGGAACATGCAATTACAAAGAACCGAATTTACTGAGCAGGAAATTGGGAAAATCGTTTGACGTGGAAGACACTAGAACCTTAGGCATTTTCAGACCTTGGGATATGTCTCTGCAGTCTCTGTTGTCTCCGTCTGTCTGTCTGTTGTCTGTCTGTATGTATGTGTGTCTGTATGTCGCTCTTCTCTCTCTCTCTCTCTCTCTCTCTCTCTCTCTTCTACTCTCTCTCTCTCTCACCTTTTTCGTTTGCTTATGTTATTGTGTATCCTGATGATGGATTCTTATTTTTTTTATATTTTCAATACTTTATGGACGTGTCCGCTGTACTTAAATTTTAATGAATGCCCTAATTTCAATTATCTTATTGTTATGTGTAACAAGTTTATGTACATTTTGACAATGTGTAGATATTTATCTTTATGACTTATTTAAGTTTTATTGTATTTTCTTGGGTTTTGTTGTTTTGTTGTTGTTGTTGTTTGTTTTTTTCTCTTTTTTTTTGTTTTTTTTTCTTCCTTTTGTTGGTTTAGGTTTTCTTTCTCTTTTGTTTGTTTGTTTCATTTGGGTTGTGGTGGGATGTTTTTTTTTGGGGGGTTAGGGGGTTAGGGTTTTCTTTTATTTTTTGCTTCAAAGGGTTATTTCCCCATGTTTCTACTGTGTGACTGTAGATGTTGTTGGGTTATTATTAATGATTATTCCTCTACGGGCGGGGATAATGGATGTAAAAAGCACATGAGTGCTTATTCATTATCCTCGTAATAAAAATGAATATGTCATTGTCATTGTCATTGTCTCTCTCTCTCTCTCTTTTCTCTCTCTCTCTCACACACACACACCACAAACACACTCAAACCACACAACACACTACCCAACACACACACCACACACACACACAAACACACATGCTTATTATGTACTATTGAAAATAAAAGTAGACTTTGACTTTGCAACGCACGCACGTGCGCGCGCGCGGAGAGGGGGGGGGGAGTCTGGGACCGGGTTAGCCTGGTGTTTAGCGTTGCGCATTGCTGTCGTAATCTGCTGACGCGGGTTCGACTCCCGTTTAATGGGACTTTTTTTCCTTGGAGTTTAAATCGTTCGACTTACTTCCCCAAAAGTCCCTCAGATGAGACTATTAAACCGCGGTTACTTGTGCGAACGCACGCAGAAACATCTTGCACACATGTCAAAACTGTTCTACTTTCGCAAAAAAAATAGGCATTGTATGCTGGTGGGACGGATGACAACCTTTACAAAACCACAAACACCACACAACACAACACACACACACACACACACACAAACACACACCACACGGGATGTAAAAACGCACACGAGTGCTTCTTCATTATCCTCGAAAATAAAAGAGAAGATAAACAACAAAATGAAAAATAAAAAAATGTGCGTAGCAGGAAGAAGAAATTGTTGCAATTGAAGACACAGGAAATGCCACAGGACATTGTTCATCCTGATTCCTCTCTTAGACTGATCATGCACACACCACGAGTCAACAGCTTTGCAATCTGCCCTAATTTTCTATGGAAGAGCTTGCCTGCACGAAGTGTTGACAAGTTTTTTTGCTGGCGTGATCTTCAATTAGGTTTGGTGTCCTGATTTTGAGAGCGTTCTTTGTCTCTGTGTGTGTCTGTTCTATTCTGTCTGTCTGTCTGTCTGTTTATGTTTCTCTCTGCTCGACTTTGAATTCATTTGCGTGATGAACAACCTGCGCAGCGAACAAAACGCACGCACACATACAAAATACACTAAACGCCTCAAACACCATATTCACACACTTACAAACATGCCCACACACACACACACACTTCCACACACACACAATCACCACACACACACACACACACAAAACATACAACACACAACGCGGGTGCAGCGCGTGCGCACAAACACACACAATACAACATGAAAAAACACACACTCACACACTGACAACACCATGAACACAGAGAGGAGCATGCATTCCACTGTACTTACAAATCATCTACAATTGGCAGGACATAGAAAAAGTGACACCTGGAAGACACAAAAACCTCTCTTTCTTCCTCCCCCCACTCGCTCCCCACCCCCCCACCCACCCACCGCCCGGTACGCCCCACTGCCCCCCACCCCCCTCCCCCCTCACCTCCCGAGGGCCCCTTCCCCTCTCCCTGCCGGCACTGCGCATATCGGATCTCTCTTGCCCGACAGAACCACACAGCACGGGGTGAATGCCCAAGGAATCAGCTGTATTTCCTAGAGTAACTTGCTGAAGTGAAAGTTGGAAGGTTTTTTTTTTTGTAACGCGCGTGCTTTAACAAAGATTATTGTTTGCGATTTTGAGATTTCATGTCTGCCTCTATGTGTGTCTCTGTAAGTTTTCTAGAGTTATGTGCATTCTCTGTCTTGATGTCTGTCTGTTTGTCTGTCTGTTTGTCTGTCGTCGTTCTTTCTATCTGTTTGTTCTGGTCTCTCTCTCTCACTCTCTCTCTATCTCTCTGATCCTAGCATGAACTCTTCTGTCACACAGACACACACACACATGCGCACACACCCACGCACGCACACCACACACACACACACACACACACGATGCGCATACGTTTAAAATCCTTTCCCGCTTTTCGAAAGAGTAGACCCGGTGTGCTGGTGGGAAAGATGCAATAATTTTAAAAACGCATACACACGGGGATGGATGTAAAAAAGCACACAGGCTGGCTGTATTCCATTATCCTCAATATACGAGAATAGAATAGGGAAGAAAAAAAAGAAATAGTATAGACACACACACACAACACCCAAAACAAACAAAATATATTAAAACAGGAAGACCACCACCAGTAAATAAAACACAAGCAAACACATAACGTTAATTTTGTTATTGCATTCACATAACCTTACTAATCCAAGAGAGGCAGGGGACATTGGCAAGATGACGCCATGAAGACACAAAGAATCCGCCACGATGGCAAAGTCAGAGATAACCCCACAGGAGAAGAGAAGAGAAGCGCGCCTCTTTACAATGCCTGCTTCACACAACTTGTCGCGGCACCATGTTGGAAATGTTGCATGCCTTACCTTCAACCAAAGATTATTGATTCCTATTTTGAGGTTTGAGGCCTCTTTTCTGTCTCATTTCTCTGGTCTTGTTGTCTCTTTCTCCGTTCTTTGTCTCTCTCTTATCTCTTTCTGTGTGATGTCACACGAGTGTGTGCGCACAGCACAGTCACAGCCAAAACACACACACCACACACATATATATATATATATTTTATATATATTTATTTATTTATTAGATATATATATATATTATATATTATATTATAGTCCTAATAATAAACACACAAGCAACAAAAACAAACAACAAAAAAGCCCCCAAAAAACTTCTCCCCAAAACCCATCCCAAAAGATAACTGATTATTTTATATGCTGCTTGTGGAACAGATGACAAAATTTACAAAACCGCATACACACGGGGGACTGTGTAATAAAGGACTTATCCTCGAAAAAAATTCATCTGAGCGCTTTGATTTGTTGCTTTACAAGATTCAGCGCTATATAAATTCCATACATCATTATTATTATTATTATTATTATTATTATCATCATCATTATTATTATTATACATTCACATAACCAACTAATCGAGGGGGGCAGGAAATTGAAAAATGACGCCACTGAAGACACCAAAAGGCAGTGCGGCTGTGATGCCAATGTCAGAGATAATCAAACAGGACTGGACAGAACAACACGCCTCTGACCGGTGCTACAGGTAGTCTTCTCACCAATAATAATTTTGTCTGCACCCAGTCTGACATTTCTGCACATGGGACTTTCAACAAAGAATGATTGTTGGTTTATGATTTTGAGATGAGATTCTGAATGTCTGTCTGTCTCTGTCGTCTATCTGTCGGTCTCTCTCTCTCTCTCTCTCTCTCTCTCTCTCTCTCTCTTCTACTCTTCTCTCTCTCTCTCTCTCTCTCTCTCTCTTTCTCTCTCCGCTCTCTCTCTCTCTCTCTCTCTCTCTCTCTTCTCTCTCTCTCTCTCTCTCTCTCTCTCTTCTCTCTCTCTGCTTCCCTCTTTCTCTGCTCTCTCTCTCTCGCTCTCTCTATCTCTGTCTATCTCTGTGATAACACCACACGTCCACGCATGTAACACCATGTATACATACAGTGTGCACACTCACACTCCCATGCAATACATACACACACACATTTACATTCACACATACATTATACATATGCATATAAAACATTTGTCGGGCACACATACACACACATATTGTTTTTAAATTACTGAAGTGATACCACATTTAATGAAAAGATTTAAAACAACCACCACGCAACACCACCACACACACACACACACACAACCCACACCACACCACACCCACCACAACATCCCACACACACAACACACACACACACACACTCACACACCAAAACAGTTCTCGTCTCAATCGTATTCCAGTCTTCCTCGATATAAACAATAAAACAAATATATTTATATTATATAAATCTCCCTGTTCTGGGATCAAAACAAAAAACAAAACAAAACAAAACAAACAGAAAGACCTCCAGAATAAACCCCACCAACCAAACAAACAGACCAATAATAATCGCGCCATTTACATAAACCTAACATCAGGGAGCAGGACATTGGAAAATGACGCCACTGAAGATACAAGGCAATCGCAGTGGATGCTTATGTCAGAGATAGCCACCCGGACGGCCAGAACAAAACAGGCTATGAAACTGCTGCAATCGGTTCTCTCCCCTCTTCACCAAACTTGTTGGGAGTGTTGCCAGCGCGTGACTTTCAGTCAACAACCATTGATTTGTTGTTTCTATTGTGAAGCCTTCTGTGTCTGTCTCGGTATCTCTTTCTGTCTCCTGTGTGTCTTGTGTTTCTCTGTGTTATGTCGGTGTTTGCCTGTCTGTCTCGGTTGTGCGTCTGTCTCAGTCTGATCTGTCTTTCTGTCTGTCTCTCTCTCTCTCTCTCTCTGTCTGTCTCTCTGTCTCTGTAGTCTCGCTCTCTCTCTCCCTCTCTCTCTCTCTCTGTGGTTTGAAAAACTATCCTTAAAATTATGAACTGTAGTAAGGTATGCGTATGTATATGATTTTCAGTAACATTTGATCTGGACAAATAGATAGGTGCTGTTATATAAGATATTTTCCTATTTTCTTTTCTATATTGTATTGTGCCTTAGGCCTTGTGCAATTAAATCACTTTCTGAGTTAGAGTTCTCTCTCTCTCCATGTCTTGTTGTTTTGTCTCTCTCTTCTCCATGTCTTTTTGTCTTCTGCCTGTCTGTCTGTTCTCTGTCTGTTGTTTGTTGTCTGTCTGGTCGTCTCTCTCTCTCCCTCATTCTCTCTCTCGTTACTTCTCTCTCTCTCTCTCTCTCTCTCTCTCTCTCTCTCTCTCTTGTATGTTCACTCTGTATGTCTCTTGGCCTATATATGTTTTCTCTGTCTCTCTATCCCAAGTCTCTCTGTCTCTGTGATCCCAGGTTTGACCCGGTTTCTTTTGCAAAACACACATACTCACACAACGATGCACACCACGCACGCACGTTGTATACATGCGAAACACACTTATGAATATACCACACACCCACGGACACACACAGAAGAATTACACAGACACAGCACAGACAAACGGATATAAATGGCTGAAACACAGACAAGAAGAAGGAAAAAAATATTTAAAAGTCTCCCACCCTCAAACACACACACACGCGCGCGCACACCACTCGAACACTCGCTCACACATCTCACACTCACACCACACACTCTCACACACACACACCAAACACACACTCCACACACACACAAACTCACACACACACTCACACACAACATCACCACACACACATCACCACACACACACCGCACTTTACACACACACTTACACACACTCCACACACACAACACACAAACACACACGCACACCAAATAACAGACCCAATACCCAATACACACACCGCGCGCGCCTCACGTCACACACACATACACGCCCACACACACACTGATAACCAACGATTATTCATCCTCATAATCCGTAATCAACCGGCAGGAAAATTGGAAAATGACGCCATTAAAGACTCACGAACCCTCGCATAATCTCAGAGATAACTACACACACACACACACACACACACACACACAACAACACACGCACGCACGCAAGCGCGCGCGCGCGCAGCGCGCACGCACGCACGCACGCAGCCGCACGCACGCACGCACACCACACACACACACACACACACACACACTCAACACACACCACCCCACCCCACACACATGGGGACGACGATAGCCTAGTGGTTAGAACATTCGCTCGTAAATCTGCGACCGGGTTCAATTCCGTTCGAGGGGATATTTTCCCCTGGAGTTAACATCAGTGCAGCCCTCCACTGATCCCCATAAAAGTCCTCGGGTGAGACTAAAAAACGAGGCCCGTGTGCGAACGCACACCGAACATCATGCCTACACGTTAATATCCTGTTCCGCTTTTCGTAGGAGTAGGCCATTGTGTGCCGGTGGGAACAGATGACAAAATTTTACAAAACCGCATACACACGGGGCTGAGATGTAAAAAAAAAGCAATAAGTGCTATTTCCATTATCTCGATATAAAAAAATAAAATGAAATAACACACACTCACATCACACACCACACACACACACACCACACACGCACACTCCACAACACACACAACACACACCCACACGCTCCACACTCACTCACACACACCACTCCCACACACCTCACACACAGGACACGCGCACACACACACACACACACACACACACACACACACACACACACGCTGATTTACAAACGATTATTCATCCTCTAACCCACAAATCAACAGGCAGGATTAGAAAATGATCGCCATTAAAGACCAAGAAACCCTCGCCATAATCTCAGAGATAACGAAACACACACACATAACAACACTACACATACAACACACACACCACACACACACAACACAATACACCCACACACACTATACAACACACAATACAAGCACACACACAAACACCACACACACACACAACACACCTATACACCACAACTCATAAACACAACATACATACACAAATACAACCACACACACAAACACACACACACACACACACCACATACAACAACACATTACAACACACACACAACACACACACTCACTACACACACACAATACAACACACACATACAACCACACACAACACACACACACACACACACACACACATACAACCACACACAGACAACACACACATACCATACACACAATCACAACAACACACACATACAACACACACATACAACACGCCACACAACACACACACACAAAACCACATACACACACACACCATACAACACACCCCCATACACACACACACAACCACACACAAACACATACAACACACACTTACAACACACACACACCACAACGTAACACCAATACCACTCACACACATACAACACACACATACAACACACCACACAAACAACACACACACACACACACACATACATTCAACACACACATTACAACACAAACTCAACAACACACAACATATACACACCACACACACACACTCACCTTACACCACACACATAACCACACACACCACACACCACACACACACACACAACACACATACACACACACACTACACACACACTCACACACACACAAACACACACCCTCACACACACACTCACCCCACCCACCCAACCCCACACAAACATACACACAGCTACGCACTCACACTCACACTCACACCACTCAACACACTCACGACAGCACACACAACACACACGCTCTCACACATTCAACACACATACAAACCCTACACACACACATACATTACCACACACACAAGGCAGTCCACGCACACAGTCACACACACACACAGTCACACACACACAGTCATACACACACGTCATCCACACACACACAGTCACGCACCAAGTCACACAACACACACAGTCACACACTCAGTCACACTACGCCACAGTCACACTCACACACAGTCACACACACACAGTACACTCACACACACACACACACACACTCACATCACACACACACACACACTCTCCACACAGCGGGTTGAGAGCACGCCGCACTTCTTGTTTGGGAATTTCGCACATTCAATCGTTTGTCCAAATTTGAGGCCCAGCCGCATCGAGTTCGGGTAATGCTGTCTACACACGAAACCTGTGAGCACCGAGTTTCTGAAATGTTTGCCCACCAGGTTCTTTTGGCATAGATGACCTACTTTCTGATTGCCAGAACGTGTTTTAATGTGTTTGTGCAAGGTCTTCTATAGTGTTTAGACATTGGTACCTCGGTTAGAGTCTCGGAGAAGTTAAAGGACTCTGTCTCTCTCTCTCTCTCTTTCTCAGTCTCTGTCTTGTCTGTCTCTATCTGTCTGTTTCTCTCTTTTGTCTGTCTCTGTCTCTCTTCTGTCTCTATCGTCTGTTTCTGTCTGTCTGTTTCTGTCTGGCTCTGTCTGTCTTGTCTTTGGATGTTGTCTCTGTCTGTCTGTCTGTTCTGTCTTGTCTGTCAGTTCTGTCTGTCTCTCTATCTCTCCTCTCTTCTCTCTCTCTCTCTCTCTCTCTCTTCTCTTCTCTCTTCTTCCAACTGTCATCTCCAGAAGAAAAATATTATAATCGTTCCACACATGCTTCACTGGGTGCTTTAAACCTCTTGACGTCACCTTGGCGAGCTCAACGCTCTAACCACTTGGCTATATTACAGCCCCCATCCCCTCCCCTTAACGGCCTCCCCCCTCTCCCCCCCCCCCCCACCCCCCCCCCCCCCCCCCCCCCCCCCCCCCCCCCCCCCCTCCCCCCCCCTCCCCCCCCCCCCCCCCCCCCCCCCCCCCCCCCCCTCTCTTTCCCTAAACACAACCTCTGAACTGCACTCGTTTCATTAGAGATTTCTCTACAAGAAATGTGAATTTTTTTGCAATATGATGTCAAAAATAAGATCATTGTTTTCCGACGTTTAGGACTCTCTGTGCACGCGCGTGACACACGCACACACATCGCACACACATACACTCACGCTACGCTCGCACACGTGATGCTCTCTTCTCTCTCTATCTCTCTCTCTTCTCCAAAAGACTGTCCCACTTAACAATCGTCATAAAACGGTTTCTGAAGGTATTTGACTCTCCAAATACAGCTGTTGCCAGTACGGTTCCGAGTTGTGGGGGTTGGAAAAAGCTGCAATCGCTGGAATCTGTACACTTATTTTTGTCTGAATAAGTTTTGGGGAGTTGGACATGCGCACACCTAACGACCCTTATATATGGTGTGTTGAAACAATATATTTCCAATTACATTACCTCAGCTGTTCCATGTATACGTATTGCTCAAAATTTTGGAAAATGGGGGCATCAAGATTACCCTTCAAAGCTTAAAATGTTATTCGAGTAGATAGTAAGGGCAAGAAGAATTGGGTGACTGATATGTACGTATTGGTTTGCATGAATTTGGCTTTGGTGATGTGTGGAGAATCAAGGTGTGGGAAAGTGTAAAAGCAATTTTAAGAATTTTTCGTCAACGTTTAGTTGGACTGCAGATGGCAGAAGTGGAGGGCACATGTTCAAATAGCAACGAGGTTATGATTTTTATAGATTATTTTTGTTAGCTCACATGAGATGAAGTTGTATTTGATTTCAGATATGGACAGGCATTTGAAAATAGTGACCACAAGGTTTAGGTTAGGTATTTCAAGTTTAGCCACTCATCACTTTCGATATAGAGATTGTAATGACATTGATTTGATATGTCCTCTCTGTCTTCTTCTTCTTCTTTCATCTTCCGCTGGTCCTTCGGCGTCGCGGGGACACAGAGCGTCTGTCTGCAGTAGGCGGGAGGCTTGATTTGTTTAGAGCAGGTCCATGGGCTTCGCAGGGGTGTCGCCACGGGGAGTTCGCTTCCATCGTCTCCTTGGTCTACCTCTGGCTTTTCCAGGCCATTGAATTTGTTGGGGTATGCCGTAGGGCTGGTTGGTTGGGCGGCATTCTAGTGATGTGACCAAGTCCTCTGTAAAAGTGGTAAATGATGATGAGTTACCATTTAGTTCTGTGCTGTCTTTCTTAGGAGCTCAGAGATATGTTTATGTCCCGAAATTATTTTTGACAGCCTTGCACGTTCAAATTAATCTTTGCTGATGTCCTCTGCAAGACATAACGTTATTTGGAACTTGTCTATTCCTTCACAAAGCCTACAAGCTGAGAGAAATTTGGCAACATCATAGATCATTATTTGAGTCTCTATTGTTGATTGTATTGTTGGTTTTTAATGTTTTGATGATTGGTTTTTTGTTCACTTTCCCCTTTCATTATGGCTATGGCCTAATGAATAAAAACATTCAAATCCGAATTCCGAATCCCTCTCTCTCTCTCTCTCTCTCTAACACCGTCAAACACCACACCTACACACTACACACAACATACACACATACACACACCATAACACAACTTAAACAATATACACACATACAACATACCATACACACACACACACACACACACACACACACACACCACACACACACGTGCACCCTCTCACTCTGTGTAGATATACACCGTAAGACAAAGAGAGACACACGAGTACACAGAAAATACCATGCAGACATGCATCACACTTGAGATAGACACAGACCGTCAGGCAAATTGTTCAGAAGAGAGACAGGCAGCAGGCAACACTCAGACAGACAGACAGGCCACTAGGGCATCTTGTAACAGAACGATAGCAGGACAGACAGAAGGACAGACAGAGCGATACAAACTACGGCATGCAGTGACAGAGAAACAGATGGCTTAGTCCAGTCTCAGACAGGGTTGGGAGGTTTTTACATGAAGACGGGGGAACTCATTCAATTAACAAACATTCTGCATACTTGCTTCACCCAAGGCCCAAAAGAATGATACTATAAATATATCAACCATAAATTATTATCTCATCGCTGCATGCACTGCGCTCATTGTGAGTAGAGTAGAGTGCAGTGCAGTGCGGTGTGTTGAATTGCATGGATTGGATGTGGAGTGGAGGGGAATGATGCGTAATGTAGTGTAGTGTAATATAAGTCAACATTAGACAGTAGTGTAGTGTGTGCGTGTGTAGTGTAGTGAAGTGGTAGTGTAGGGTGTCGTGTAGGTAGTGTAGTGTGGTTGATGGTGTGGTGTGGTGTAGTGTAGTGTAGTGTTGTGTAGTGTTGTGCAGTGTAGTGTAGTGTTGTGTAGTGTTGTGTAGTGCAGTGCAGTGCAGTGTAGTGTAGTGTATTGTAGTGTAGTGTAGTGTAGTGTAGTGTGGTGTAGTGCTGTGTAGTGCAGTGCAGTGTCAGTGCAGTGTGTGTGTGTAGTGTCGTGTAGTACTAGTGTTGCTGTAGTGTAGTGTAGGAAGAAAAACGCAGCGAGGGTACAGTGTAGTATGTTGTATAGTGTTGTATATGTAGTATGTCTTGTAACATGAGGGTGTGTATGTATTCTATCTCGTTGTCATTGAGCAAATTAAAACAAACCAAAGCATGTAATTATCTTCCTTTTCAATTCATAAAGCATTGACCACGAAGCAAGATGAAGAAAGAAAACCATGAAGAAAACATAGGGGGACTGCATTTAAAAAACATATTGACACAAGCGAGATAAAGAAAAAAGGATAAGAACAATATAGGAAAAACATTTTAAAATAACAAATAAACCTGAATAAACAAATCTCACAAGCGAATCAAAACACAAAAGAAATAATGACAAATACCAGAATTAAGATAATTATTTTTTTTAATGCAATAAAAACGAAACAAAACAAACAAAAAGATAGGGGAAAATTCAAGAAACCAAAGATACATAAGTTAAGCAAGAAAAAAAGTGAAAAAATGAATACAAAAATTAAAACAAAATAAAATTCCCAAAAAACTTTGTTGTAGGCGATTTGCCAAAAGAGATGACGTCTGCACTGGGCGTTGTTGATCCGGAGAAATGCGTTTGTTTATTACACGCCGTCACTTCAGTTGATTATTTGCGTCATTCGTTTGATTTTATGGCGCCGTCTGTCGGCACTTGGATGTGAACTTGATAAAGCATTGTCGACTCCTCGGTAAATGTCTTGCGTGTGATTGTTAATGGGAAAAAAACTTAATAAATGTTCACATACTGTGAGAGAGTTCTGTGGGGAAAACGGTTCTGTTATTGTTTGCTGTTCTTTGGTTCGTTATGTTTGGTTAATGGTGGTTGTTTTTGTTTGTTTTGTTTGCTCAGTTTGTATCCGGAGTGATTTGTTTGTTTGTTGGTGGTTGGTTGAGTTTGTTGTTGTTGTTGTTGTTGTTGTTGTTGTTGTTGTGTTGTTGTTGTTGTTGTTGTTGTTGATGGGTGGTTGAGTTTTTGTCTCACTTTTTAAGTCCTTTTCCCCACCTTCTTTCGATTATGGTTTGTTTGGGGAGTTTTTTTTCGAGTCTGTATCATTTCTTGAAACGTGTGTGTGTGTGTGTGTGGTGTGTGTGTGTGTGTGTTGTGTGTGTTGTGTGTGTGTTTGCTGTGTGTGTGTGTTTGTGTGTGTAGGTAAGTGTTGGTGGGTGTGTGGGGGGATGAGTGTGTGTGTCGGGATGTGTTGTGTGTGTGTGTGTGTTCGTTCTTTACATAGTTTTACTAATGCTCTATTTACGACAAATGAAACAAATCTTTTCAGCGATGGTTCTCTTTGCGTTTGGGGTTTTTTTTTTTAATTCACTTTAATAACGACGAAAGACAGGGGCGTGGTATGTTGGGGTGAGTAAGACAGATGGGGGAGAGGCCAGAGATAGACAGGGAAAGAGAGCTACTGACAGGACACAGAGAGAGACAGAGGCGACAGAAGAGATGAGAGAGACAGAGAAAGAGAAGACAGACAGACAGGGAGACAGATGAGGAAGGAGAGAGAGAGAGAGCCAGACCGACAGAGACGGAGAACGACAGAAGGGCAGGCAGACAGGCAATACAGACAAACAGACAACAGACCGCATGCATACAGGCAGGCAGTCCAGTCAGGCAGACAGCCAGACTTATAGGCAGACAGACAGACAGGACAGAGGGTTGTTGGTGTGGTCGGGGGGGGGGGGGGGGGGAGGGGGGGCGTCGGCAATACAGGCTGTTAATTGCCCATGGGACCACTAAAAGCTAACTAGCACCACTGCTGTTTATCTGCTAGGACATATCTGGCCGTTAACGTCAGCAGTGATATAATCCAAGCCTATTAAAATCTTTCCCAGGAACAAAATATTCTTTTAAAAATGTAATACGGACACCAGGAAGCAAGTGCGGCGCATGCACGCACAACCACACACTTACAAATACATACAGATACACGACATTGCATGAGCACACGCACTCAAAAACCACACAACACACACACACACACAAACACACTCTGCTGCGCTATACCAAGCACACAAAGAACATCTACACACGCACAAACGCATGCCAAACAGCAAACCCACACACCACACATAAACGGGCACGTACACACATGCAAACGCGCGCCCACACACACACACACACAACACACACACCACACACACGCACACGCGCGCCACACACACAACACACACACCACACAACACACACACACACACACGCAGCACCACTCTGACTTGAACTTAACACATACACACCACCTTTGGCATACGACACGCGCGCACAATACACCACACACACACACACCACACAGCGGAGAGGCAAACGGACTGATGGACAGAACTGACTGAAACATCTCAGTTATTTAGCCCCAAAAAGTGGAGGAGGGAGGACAATCAACAACACCAACGATACCCAGAAAGCAAGCAGCAAACAAGCATGACCATGCATTTCCACTGACTGCAATCATCAGGAAACGGACAGGAAATTTGGGAAATCGTTTGCCAGGAAGACACCAGGACACCTTCAAGCATTTTTTCGATTGACCATTTTCTGTACCATCTCTCTGTCTGTCTGGTCTGTGTGTATGTCTGTGCTGGTTATCTGTGTCTGTGTTTGGTCTCTGTTGGCTGCTTTATTTCCATCTGTCTGTCTATCTGTCTGTCTCGTTTACTGTCTGTATCTGTCTATTTGTTTCCCTGTTACTCTGTCTCTGTCTGTCTGTCTCTATCTGTCTATCTGTCTCTGTCTCTGTCTCTGTCAGTGTCTCTGTATCTGTCTGTCTGTCTGTGTGGTCTGTCTGTCTTCTCTCTCCTCTCTCTCTCTCTCTCTCTCTTCTCTCTCTCACTCTCTCTCTCTCAGAGAAAGTGAGTGGGATGTTTTGTGGGCATAACAAAAATTACTTGTTCTCAGTTGTACATCTATTTGTCTGCAGCATCTCTCTGTCTGCAAAGTTTGAGAGGAATTCTTTGTAGACCTGTATCATGCATCACAGAATAATCTGACTTATCCATCCTATGTCTACTGGGACTGTAATGGTGAAAGGACAATAAAACTGTGTCAGTGTCCGTATCCTCTTATTCTGTCTCTCTCTCTTTCTTCTTTCTGTCTCTCTCTCTGTTCTCTCTCCTCTGTCTGTTGCTGTCTCGTCTCTGTCTGTCTGTCTTGTCTGTTCTTCTCTCTCTCTTGATGATTTTGAGACCTCTGGGCTTAGACTGTCTGTCTGTCTTAGTTGTTTCTGGTTGTATCTGTCTCTCTGTCTGTTTATTTTGCTAATCTGTCTCTGTCTATGTCCGTTCTGTGCTTTCTGTCTTGATGTCTATTCGCTTTGTGTTTGTTTCTCTCTCTGTCTCCCTCTCTCTCTCTCCTCAAGTCTCTTGCTCTCTGCACACTCAACACACACACACACTCAGATATAAAGTCAAACAGACTGCCAGACAGACTGACTAAACACAAATTGGCAACCCCACAAAAAAAAGCTGGGGGTGGGGGGGGGGGGGGGGGTGAGACAACAAGGGACCAACAAGAACAGAAATGCAAGCAGCACCAAAGCACTGACCATGCATTCAATGACCTGCACTCATCAGGAAACTGGTCAGGAAATGGGAAATTCGTGCCAGGCAAGAACACCCAGAAAGAAACCTTCAAGTATTTCTTCAGGACCTGGCCCCTTGCTGTCTTTACCATCTATGTTGTCTGCTTCTGTCTGTCTGTCTGGTCTGTCTGTCTGTCTTTGTGTATGTGTGTCTGTCTGTCTGGTTTCTGTTGCCTCGGTGTTACTGTCTGTATCTAATAATAATAATAATGTATGGATTTCTATAGGCCGCTGACTGATCTTGTTAATAGCATCAAATCAAAGCGCTCAGATTTTATTTCATACACTTTAAGTCATGAAAGGTTTCGCTCCGTGAACAATCGGGCTGCTCTCCCCGGGCGAGAGCGGGAGAACGCGTCGCCACTTAGCGCTGCTGCCTCCCTTTCACCCCTTTTTTTTTATCTGCAGTGTCTTGTTTCCTATCTGTATCTTCTCTGTCTTTTTATCTCTCGATGTTTTGTTTTCTGTTCTGTCTGGGTCTGTCTGTTCGTCTGTCTCTAATGTGTTTCTTTTTGTATCTGTCTGTCTGTTTATATGTTAATCTGTCTCTGTCGGCTGGACTGTCTGGTGATGTTTCTGTTTTGTCTCTGTGTGTGTACTGTATACACACATAGATTAGATAGACAGATAGACGGACAAACAGCACAGACAGACAGACGAATAGACAGACGGAACAGCCAGACAGATAGATAGATTAGATAGTAGATAGATAGATAGATAGATAGATTGCTAGATAGATAGATGATAGAGTGATAGATAGATAGATAGATGTAGTAGATAGAGAGAGCGGTAGACAGACATACAGACAAGACACACAGAGGAGAGATAGATAGATAGGAGAACAGACAGACAGAGAGATAGATAGATAGAGAGATAGGTAGACAGACAGACAGACAGATGATAGATAGATAGATAGGATAGATAGATAGTAGATAGATTAGATAGGCTAGATAGATAGATAGATGTATAGATAGATTGGATGATAGATAGATAGCTAGATAGATAGAACGATAGAACGCTGCTAGAGAGATAGCTAGATTGATAGATAGATAGATAGATAGATAGTCCGAGAGAGAGATAGAGAGACAGACAGTACAGTCAGATATTTAGATAGATAGATAGATAGACAGACAGTCAGACAGACCGATGATAGAGATAGATAGATAGATAGATAGATAGATAGATAGATAGGATAGATAGTAGGATAGACAGATAGACAGATCGATAGATAGATAGATAGATAGATAGATAGATAGATAGATAGATAGGATAGATAGATAGATGTGCAGACAGACGGACAGTAATGACTGTCTGGACGAAACACAAATAGACAAGAAGCGGCAACAACGCCTCAGAAACCAAGCAAAAACAACCAAGGAACATGCAATTACAAAGAACCGAATTTACTGAGCAGGAAATTGGGAAAATCGTTTGACGTGGAAGACACTAGAACCTTAGGCATTTTCAGACCTTGGGATATGTCTCTGCAGTCTCTGTTGTCTCCGTCTGTCTGTCTGTTGTCTGTCTGTATGTATGTGTGTCTGTATGTCGCTCTTCTCTCTCTCTCTCTCTCTCTCTCTCTCTCTCTTCTACTCTCTCTCTCTCTCACCTTTTTCGTTTGCTTATGTTATTGTGTATCCTGATGATGGATTCTTATTTTTTTTATATTTTCAATACTTTATGGACGTGTCCGCTGTACTTAAATTTTAATGAATGCCCTAATTTCAATTATCTTATTGTTATGTGTAACAAGTTTATGTACATTTTGACAATGTGTAGATATTTATCTTTATGACTTATTTAAGTTTTATTGTATTTTCTTGGGTTTTGTTGTTTTGTTGTTGTTGTTGTTTGTTTTTTTCTCTTTTTTTTTGTTTTTTTTTCTTCCTTTTGTTGGTTTAGGTTTTCTTTCTCTTTTGTTTGTTTGTTTCATTTGGGTTGTGGTGGGATGTTTTTTTTTGGGGGGTTAGGGGGTTAGGGTTTTCTTTTATTTTTTGCTTCAAAGGGTTATTTCCCCATGTTTCTACTGTGTGACTGTAGATGTTGTTGGGTTATTATTAATGATTATTCCTCTACGGGCGGGGATAATGGATGTAAAAAGCACATGAGTGCTTATTCATTATCCTCGTAATAAAAATGAATATGTCATTGTCATTGTCATTGTCTCTCTCTCTCTCTCTTTTCTCTCTCTCTCTCACACACACACACCACAAACACACTCAAACCACACAACACACTACCCAACACACACACCACACACACACACAAACACACATGCTTATTATGTACTATTGAAAATAAAAGTAGACTTTGACTTTGCAACGCACGCACGTGCGCGCGCGCGGAGAGGGGGGGGGGAGTCTGGGACCGGGTTAGCCTGGTGTTTAGCGTTGCGCATTGCTGTCGTAATCTGCTGACGCGGGTTCGACTCCCGTTTAATGGGACTTTTTTTCCTTGGAGTTTAAATCGTTCGACTTACTTCCCCAAAAGTCCCTCAGATGAGACTATTAAACCGCGGTTACTTGTGCGAACGCACGCAGAAACATCTTGCACACATGTCAAAACTGTTCTACTTTCGCAAAAAAAATAGGCATTGTATGCTGGTGGGACGGATGACAACCTTTACAAAACCACAAACACCACACAACACAACACACACACACACACACACACAAACACACACCACACGGGATGTAAAAACGCACACGAGTGCTTCTTCATTATCCTCGAAAATAAAAGAGAAGATAAACAACAAAATGAAAAATAAAAAAATGTGCGTAGCAGGAAGAAGAAATTGTTGCAATTGAAGACACAGGAAATGCCACAGGACATTGTTCATCCTGATTCCTCTCTTAGACTGATCATGCACACACCACGAGTCAACAGCTTTGCAATCTGCCCTAATTTTCTATGGAAGAGCTTGCCTGCACGAAGTGTTGACAAGTTTTTTTGCTGGCGTGATCTTCAATTAGGTTTGGTGTCCTGATTTTGAGAGCGTTCTTTGTCTCTGTGTGTGTCTGTTCTATTCTGTCTGTCTGTCTGTCTGTTTATGTTTCTCTCTGCTCGACTTTGAATTCATTTGCGTGATGAACAACCTGCGCAGCGAACAAAACGCACGCACACATACAAAATACACTAAACGCCTCAAACACCATATTCACACACTTACAAACATGCCCACACACACACACACACTTCCACACACACACAATCACCACACACACACACACACACAAAACATACAACACACAACGCGGGTGCAGCGCGTGCGCACAAACACACACAATACAACATGAAAAAACACACACTCACACACTGACAACACCATGAACACAGAGAGGAGCATGCATTCCACTGTACTTACAAATCATCTACAATTGGCAGGACATAGAAAAAGTGACACCTGGAAGACACAAAAACCTCTCTTTCTTCCTCCCCCCACTCGCTCCCCACCCCCCCACCCACCCACCGCCCGGTACGCCCCACTGCCCCCCACCCCCCTCCCCCCTCACCTCCCGAGGGCCCCTTCCCCTCTCCCTGCCGGCACTGCGCATATCGGATCTCTCTTGCCCGACAGAACCACACAGCACGGGGTGAATGCCCAAGGAATCAGCTGTATTTCCTAGAGTAACTTGCTGAAGTGAAAGTTGGAAGGTTTTTTTTTTTGTAACGCGCGTGCTTTAACAAAGATTATTGTTTGCGATTTTGAGATTTCATGTCTGCCTCTATGTGTGTCTCTGTAAGTTTTCTAGAGTTATGTGCATTCTCTGTCTTGATGTCTGTCTGTTTGTCTGTCTGTTTGTCTGTCGTCGTTCTTTCTATCTGTTTGTTCTGGTCTCTCTCTCTATCACAGTACTTTACTTTTTCGTCTCGAGCTGCACCTTCCGCATGTCCTCATATGTCTCCAGTATCTGTATTCTCAAGTCTTGGTCGTAAGGATCTTGCAGCTCTGTGTTACTCGCCGCCCTATGGTAGGTCAAATGTTTCCGGTCAAACAGTAGTGTTGTTGAGGGGTCGTCCGCCAAGGAGATGGTAGGGTGGAAGGCTATGGAGGGTCTCCCCACCTCCTCATGATGTTTTCTATTAGAACAGATTTTGAACTCTTGGACTGGTATGATAAAGGCATCCTTGTTCGACCTCCAACTGTGAGTTTGAAGTTGTTCTCGCTCGACTATGATGTCAGTATAGGACTGCTCTGCTTGGCAGTGGTGTATATGCTATGAATGGTTTGCACTGGTCCCTTCTGTCAATGCCAAACCTTTCTGAGGGACCTGCACAGGCCTTCGTTGCCATCACTCTTCAAAGCCTTGTGAAGTCGATTGAAGTTGTGGAATACAGGTCTCTCTGTATGTTGAACGATGTTTTTCCATCATGTGTGGCAGTTAAAAGTCTGTTCGAATGTGCTCCTGCTCTGCCATGTAACCCAGCTTGTTGCCTCTGCAAGTGGTTGTCTTTGCTGCTCTCTCTTCGCTTTGAGTCTCGTGTTTTCGCCCGCCCCCTCATTCAATTCACAAAATAACTTTGTGAGCTTTGATCTTGCTGGCGAGGTCTTGATGAGCGTTGATTGTTCTTAGTGTTCTTGATTCATGGCGCGTAAATTTCTACCCTTCTTGGGCAGTTTGATGAGTGATTTGTGTACCAGTCTGTGCTCCTCTGTTTGGTCTCCCAAATCTTACTGACTGAGATAGCTGTAACATTTGTGATGACTGGTCGCCACCTGCTGATGCAGCGTCTGCTGGTATATTGTCTGCGCTTCCTGTGGGACTTGCTCTACTGGTAAGCTGCGGATGAGATTCTGTTCCATTCTTCCCTCAGTATAGGTATTGGCGAGGGGTGTCTCTTGATGTTGTGCTTTCTTTTCTATTATGCTCTTGTCAGGTAGTATTGGTATGTTGTACAGTTCTGACATATTCAGACCACTGTTCATATGCAGCTGAGCTTCTGTGCTGGAGTGTTTCCGGAGCTGTCTGTCAATGACTGATGATTGGTTTGAAGTGGTGTTTGTTGAGTTTCTTCAGGTGTCGTATGCCATTTTTTTACTGTGCCCACTTTCATATTTGTTTTCGATCTATCACATTGATCACTGTCCACTTCCTTCTGCCTTGGTAAATTTGACTTCTTCAGACTAGATTGTTGGCCTCGTATTGCTTTAGGGTTGGGATAAGACCTGGTGGTTCATTGCTGTCTTGTTGTATGCAGGAGGGTCCTATATGTTCATTGTAGATCCGAACGGCTGGTGTTTATTGCCTCTCTGATCGACCGCGGTCCTCCTTCGCTGCAGGTTTCTTGGACTTGCTCTCAGTTGTTGGTTTTAGGTCGAGGTCTATGTTGTCATTGTCCTGGGAGGGTTAATGCCGCAAATGAAGAGTACGCGCATGCTTAGCTTGGAAGATCTCCTCGAGACATCTGGAGTCTTTTGTAGTGTTGTGTCAACGTCGCAAAGTATTGGTACGTGGGTTTGAGTGCCTGTTTGTTTTTCTTCGCTTCTTTTGAATACGCAGCAGCACAAGGTCGTGGGTGCAATGATGAGGTCGCTGTCCAGGGTGGGTTCTTGTTCTGGCTCTGTTGTGCTGGATTTGAAGCGCGTGGTTTAAGATAAAATCTATTTGGTTATGGATCTAGCCGGATTTTGCGCATGCCCGATGGCTGTCCTCCTTGATGCTTGTGGGTGATAGAGGTAGTTGGCTATTGGTAAGTGTGTTGTGGTGCAGGAAATCATCAGACGATAGTCCCATGTCGTAGGTCTCCCCAGTTTCCCATAACGTGACATGGTTCCGGCCCCATTTTGCGTTGGTAAGAAGTTCTATGACCTACTGTGGCGTTAAAATCCCCTTGGATGATGATGAGTGTACTTCTTGGGTTTTTCTGTTATATGCGTACGTTCAAGATCTTCATAAAATTCTTCTACGCGTTTCATCTGTTTGGTCCAGATGATGGTGCTATAGATTTGTATGATGGTGATGTCGAGTTGGCTGATGCTGACACTCCGGCTGCTGAATAAATCCTGTGGTTGAAGGCGGTGTTCGCCAGCTGATAAGGCACCCACTAGCGTCCTTTCTGACGCAATAATATGCACTCATGGTGGAGAGGTTTCTCTTGTCATGCTGTACCAGATCTTGTTGCTCTTTCGTCAATGTTTTCACGCATATCCTGTCATCTCAATTCTTTCTAGTTTGCCACTTATGTCCGATTTGTATATCGGCTTATAGCTGCTATCTAGTTCTTTGATTTTCCGCACTTGGTAGAGTGTTAGGACGTTACTGATGTACCAAATGGTGATTTGTTCTCTAGGGAGCTTAAGTAATGTTTTACTCAGTAGTCTGATTGTCTATCTTCAGCCCTGGTTGATTCAACTGGAGAATGGCGGTTCGTTGGAAGATCTCGGGTCTCGACGTTCCGGTTTTTCATATGTGGCTTGCATTTGTCTTCCTGTTTTTTTCTATATCCGTCAGTGCCGACTTTAAATCACTATCTCTTAAGTTTTCTAAGTCGTGTTCTGTAACTTTTATTCATGAATATCTTTTTAGATGTGTTTTATACTGTTTTTTGCCTGAATAAATTTCTAATTTTTGGGGAGTTTATTGTCGCGTTGGTCACTGCTCTGTATACAAGAGGCTCAGATATATATAGGTTATGTTCTGAGGTCTTGGGAAATGTTAGCAAATGGTTGTGTCTATGTTGGTATAACTTTGAAGCTTGGTAAACTTCAAGAGTGATTTGATTGTAAACTTTTTGCATAAACACTGCTTGATTGAATAATAAGGTCGGTTTCAAAGATGTAGGAATTTAGTTGTCTTATATTTTTCAATTGTCAGGGTGTTTGTTTTTTAAGACAATACAAGTTTTACTGCTCTTTTATATAAAACGATGAATGAATTTCATGTTCGTCCACTGCAGGTATCATAATAGTTGATGCAG
>CM054147.1:8989181-8996078 GCA_028751875.1 Rapana venosa | reverse complement strand
AGAGAGAGAGAACAGACGAGAGAGAAGAGAGACAAGAGAGAGAGAAAAAAAAAGCAGACACCCTGGCAGAATGATTCATGGCCTGATCGATTTTAGTCTGACAGGGTGAGAGCGTTTCTTGCCCCTAAATAACACAGACACAGACAGACAGACACACACACACACACACACAGATACACAGACACAGATACACAGACACACTGGCACTCACAGACACACACAGAAACACACACAGATATTGAATACACAGCCTAACGACAGAAAATATGGCAAGACAGACAGACACAGGCACACACACACACATACACACATACACACACGCACAGATAAATACACAGAATAAAGACAGAAAATATGGCAAGACAGACAGACACACAGGCACACACACACACACACATACACACACGCACAGATAAATACACAGAATAAAGACAGAAAATGTGGCAAGACAGACAGACAGAGACAGACAGACAGAGACAGACAGACAGAGACAGAGAAACAGAGACAGACACAGAGACACAGAGACAGACAGAGATAAAGAGACAGAGGCAGAAAAAGACACAGAGACAGAGACAGACAGACACAGACAGACAGACACAGACAGACAGACACAGACAGACAGAGACACAGACAGACAGAAAGAGACAGGCGGAGACACTCTAGTCAAAGAGACATACAGTCAGACATACAAGCAGACTAAGACAAGAGAACAGACAGAAAAAACAGACAAGGGGGTTAGAGTAACACAGAGTGTAAATCACAAGTGCGGTAACAAGATGTCTATCTGCTTGCTACTCTCTCTCTCTCCCCTCTCTCTCTCTCTCTCTCTCTCTCTCCCTCTATCTCTCTCTCTCCATCTCTCTCTCTCCCTCCTCTCTCTCTCTCTCCCTCTCTCTTTCTCTCTTTCTCTCTTAGTCGTGATCTGTTTTTATGTGGGGGGAAATGCACTGCTGCAGGTGATAAATAAAGACAAATGCCTCTCTCTCTCTCTTCTTTTCTATCTGTCTGACTGTCTGTCGGTCTGTCTATCTGTTTGTCTATCTGTCTGGTTGCTAGTCACTCTGCCTGTCAGTCTCTCTTTTCGATGTCTCAAGACAAAACTATTTGGAAATGTTGTGTTATAATATATAAACAGAAGAAAAAGTATAATTACTTAAGTGTGAGATTTAAGTCTAATAACAAGAATGAAAACAAAAAACCTTTTATTGGAATAGAAGTAACCATAACGTATGGAACAATGTTCTCATTTTTGTATGTACAGTAATCTTGTTTCGATAAAACTAGCCAAGCAAACTTAAGGAAAACTGAATTTAATCTGCACCTTAGAAGTGTTGCCGTATACTGAAAACGCATGAATGTGTATTGAATGTTGACTACTGTGTGTTATGTACTGCGTTATATCGTGATGCTTTCCCAAATCAACCTTGCATTGTATTGTGGCCCAAGGCCGATGTGCAATTAAACTATTTCAGAGTTCAGAGTTCAGAGTTCTCTCTCTCCCCTCTATCTCTATCTGTGTCTGTTCTTTTTCCTGCCTCTCTCACTTTGTCAAGTTCTCTGTCTTTCTGTTCATCTGTCTGTCTGTTCTTTTTGCTGTTTCCCTTTCCCTGTCTAGTTCTGTGTCTGTCTCTCTCCCTCTGTCTAGTTCAGTGTCTGTCTCTCTCCCTCTGTCTAGTTCTGTGTCTGTCTGTCTCCCTCTGTCTAGTTCTGTGCCTGCCTGTCTCTCTCCCTCTGTCTAGTTCAGTGTCTGTCCCTCTCCCTCTGTCTAGTTCTGTGTCTGTCTGTCTCCCTCTGTCTAGTTCTGTGTCTGTCGTCTCCCTCTGTCTAGTTCTGTGTCTGTCTCTCTCCCTCTGTTAGTTCTGTGTCTGTCTGTCTGTCTCCCTCTGTCTAGTTCTGGGTCTGTCTGTCGTCTCCTCTGTCTAGTTTTTGGGTCTGTCTCTCTCCCTCTGTCTAGTTCAGTGTCTGTCCCTCTCCCTCTGTCTAGTTCTGTGTCTGTCTCCCTCTGTCTAGTTCTGTGTCTGTCTGTCTCCCTCTGTCTAGTTCTGTGTCTGTCCGTCTCCCTCTGTCTAGTTCTGTGTCTGTCTCTCTCCCTCTGGTCTAGTTCTGTGCCCTGTATGTCTGTCTCCCTCTGTCTAGTTCTGGGTCTGTCTGTCTGTCTCCCTCTGTCTAGTTCTGTGTCTGTCTGTCTCCCTCTGTCTAGTTCTGTGTCTTTTCTCTCTCCCTCTGTCTATCTCTGTGTCTGTCTGTCTGTCTCCCTCTGTCTAGCTCTGTGTCTGTCTCTCTCCTCTGTCTAGTTCTGTGTCTGTTTGTCTCCTCTGTCTATTCTGGGTCTGTCTGTCTGTCTCCCTCTGTCTAGTTCTGTGTCTATCTCTCTCCCTCTGTCTAGTTCTGTGTCTACCTCTCTCCCTCTATTTCTGTGTCTGTCTCTCTCCCCTCTGTCTAGTTCTGTGTCTATCTCTCTCCGTCTATTTCTGTGTCTGTCTCTCTCCCTTTGTCTAGTTCTGTGGCAATCTCTCTCCCTCTCTCTAGTTCTGTGTCTATCTCTCCCCCTCTGTCTAGTTCTGTGTCTATCTCTCTCCCTCTGTCTAGTTCTGTGTCTATCTCTCTCCGTCTATTTCTGTGTCTGTCTCTCTCCCTTTGTCTAGTTCTGTGTCTGTCTGTCTCCCTCTGTCTAGTTCTGTGTCTGTCCGTCTCCCTCTGTCTAGTTCTGTGTCTATCTCTCTCCCTCTGTCTATTTCTGTGTCTGTCTGTCTCCCTCTGTCTAGTTCTGTGTCTGTCTCTCTCCCTCTGTCTAGTTCTGTGTCTGTCTCTCTCCCTCTGTCTAGTTCTGTGTCTGTTTGTCTCATCTGTCTATTCTGGGTCTGTCTGTCTGTCTCCCTCTGTCTAGTTCTGTGTCTATCTCTCTCCCTCTGTCTAGTTCTGTGTCTACCTCTCTCCGTCTATTTCTGTGTCTGTCTCTCTCCCTCTGTCTAGTTCTGTGTCTATCTCTCTCCGTCTATTTCTGTGTCTGTCTCTCTCCCTTTGTCTAGTTCTGTGTCAATCTCTCTCCCTCTCTCTAGTTCTGTGTCTGTTTGTCTCCATCTGTCTATTTTGGGTCTGTCTGTCTGTCTCCCTCTGTCTAGTTCTGTGTCTATCTCTCTCCCTCTGTCTAGTTCTCTCTCCCTCTGTCTAGTTCTGTGTCTATCTCTCTCCCTCTGTCTAGTTCTGTGTCTATCTCTATCCGTCTATTTCTGTGTCTGTCTCTCTCCTCTGTCTAGTTCTGTGTCTGTCTCTCTCCCTCTGTCTAGTTCTGTGTCTGTCTGTCTCTCTCCCTCTGTCTAGTTCTGAGTCTGTCTGTCTCCCTCTGTCTAGTTCTGTTTTCTGTCTCTCTCCCTCTGTCTAGTTCTGTGTCTGTCTCTCTCCTCTGTCTAGTTCTGTGTCTGTTTGTCTGTCTCCCTCTGTCTAGTTCTGTGTCTGTCTCTCTCCTCTGTCTAGTTCTGTGTCTATCTCTCTCCCTCTGTCTAGTTCTGTGTCTGTCTCTCTCCCTCTGTCTAGCTCTGTGTCTGTCTGTCTGTCCCCCTCTGTCTAGTTTTGTGTTTGTCTCTCTCCCTCTGTCTAGTTCTGTGTCTGTCTCTCTCCCTCTGTCTAGTTCTGTGTCTGTCTGTCTCCCTCTGTCTAGTTATGTGTCTGTCTCTTCCCTCTGTCTAGTTCTGTGTCTGTCTGTCTCTCTCCCTCTGTCTAGTTCTGTGTCTGTCTGTCTGTCTGTCTCCCTCTGTCTAGTTCTGTGTCTGTCTGTCTCTCTCCCTCTGTCTAGTTCTGTGGTCTGTCTGTCTCTCTCCCTCTGTCTAGTTCTGTGTCTGTATATCTCTCTCCCTCTGTCTAGTTCTGTATCTCTCTCCCTCTGTCTTGTTTCTGGGGTCTACCTCTCTCCCTCTATTTCTGTGTCTGTCTCTCTCCCTCTGTTGAGTTCTGTGTCTATCTCTCTCCGTCTATTTTCTGTGTCTGTCTCTCTCCCTTTGTCTAGTTCTGTGTCTACCTCTCTCCCTCTGTCTAGTTTTGTGTCTATCTCTCTCCCTCTGTCTAGTTCTGTGTCTGTCTCTCTCCCTTTGTCTAGTTCTGTGTCTATCTCTCTTCCTCTGTCTAGTTCTGTGTCTATCTCTCTCCGTCTATTTCTGTGTCTGTCTTTTCTCCCTCTGTCTAGTTATGTGTCTGTCTGTCTCCCTCTGTCTAGTTCTGTGTCTATCTCTCTCCCTCTGTCTAGTTCTGTGTCTGTCTTTTGGGGGCTGTTACTCTCCCTCTGTCTCTATCTGTGTCTGTCTGTTTGTCTTTCAGCTGCTTTTTTCCCTCTGTCTAATTACTTGTCTGTCTGTTGTCCTGTGTCTGTCCTGTGTGTGTATGTCTGTCCTTTTTGCTGTCTCTCTCTCCCTCTGTCTCTATCTGTCTGTCCTTTTAACTGCTTTTCTCCCTCTGTCTAATTACTTGTCTGTATGTCTGTCTGTCTGTTCTGTGTATATCTGTCCTTTTTGCTGGCTCTCTCTCTCTCCCTCTGTCTCTCTCTCTATCTGTCTGTGCCTCTCTCGCTGCTTTATGACCAGACGGAGATTTCCACTCATTTTCAGAAAACAAAATACGTGCGGCTTTTGGCCCTCCAGAATATTATTTTCTGCCATCAGACATGACCAGTGACTAACACGGTGAATGCTTTTTGTACTCTGCTGTCTTGCCTAGGGCAGAGTGATCTGAAATCTTATATACCATTTTTTCCCTACAGCTTACTGACGTGGTTTCCATGTGGAGTTTTCGCGTCAATAGTTGGTTTTTGAACAAGACAATAATTAAAAAACAAACAAACAAAACATCATGGTACGCATCAATGACTCGTGTGACGTTTATGAATGTGATTCTATCAATTTGTAGTTGAACAATGGAAAAATTGAAAATCTGATCTAAAAAAAACACCAAAACAACACACACAAAACAAACAAAAAGCAAAAATACAACATCATCATCATCATCATCATCATCATCAGTCCCGTGACCTTGGCGGTCGTGGAGGAGACATGAAAGACGATGCCGTGGTAAGCCTCCTCCATCCATCTCGGTCCTCGGCTCTGCGCAGTAGTGCCGAGTCATTCATCCTGGTCCATTCTCTGATGTTGTCCATCCATGACTTGTTCTGTCTTCCCCTCCTTCTGCCACCTTCGAGTGTTCCCTGCAGTACCGTTTTTGGCAGAGTGTTGTGGCGGGTGACGTGGCCGAACCATGTCAGCTTTTTCTTCTTGACGATGGTGAGAAGGGGTTCCTGTGGACCTGCCAGCCGTGTTATTTGGCTCTTGACAAATTCATTGGTCTTTCGTTCTCTCCAGGATATGCCCAGCAGTTTTCTATGGCATTTTGTTTCAAATGACTGGATTCGCTTTGCTGTTTCAGCAGTCAATGTCCAGGTTTCACTTCCGTACAGAAGGATAGTCTGGATTAGGGCTTTGTAGAGCTTTAGTTTGATTGGGAAACTGATCTCTTTACTTTTCCATATGGTGGTGAGTTTTGTCATGGAAGATGTTGCCATGGCTAGTCTGACTTTGATTTCTGTCGTCGATCGCCCGTCCTTTGTGAGTGTAGCGCCAAGGTATTTAAAAGCGTCTACCTCCTCCAGTTGCTGGCCGTTCATGTAAATTTTAGCAGTGGCGTGCTCGTGCTGTTCACAAGTACTTTACTTTTCTCCGAGCTCACCTCCATCCCATATGCTCCAGCTCTGTTCTCAAGTCTGGTCGTAAGATCTTGCAGCTCTGGGTTACTTCCGCCCATGAGGTCAATGTCATCGGCAAACCGCAAGTTGTTGAGGGGTCTGCCGCCAATGGAGATGGTAGAGTGGAAGTCATGGAGGGTCTCTCTCATAATGTTTTCCCAAAACAGATTAAACAGGACTGGAGATAACAGGCATCCTTGTCGGACTCCAACTGTGGTTTTGAAGTAGTCTCCGACCTGATTGTTCAGAAGGACTGCACTGCTTGCGGTGTTGTATAGTGCTTGAATGGTTTGCACTAGTCCTTCTTCAATGCCAAACATTCTGAGGACCTGCCACAAAAAGCAAAAAAACCCACACCCAAACAAACCAAAAAACGACTCGTGTGATGCACTGCTGAATGGCTTGTAAAGCTTTAACAACAATACATTTTGTTCATTATTCATTGTCCTTTCTCTCTCTTTCTCTCTGCTGAAGAATTACAGTATCATGGTTTACATCAGCAGACAGAGAAAAGGGGGGGGGGTTTTTTTGGGGGGTTTTTTTTTGGGGGGAAAGGGGGGGGCCCCCCCGGGGGGGGTTTTCCCCAAAAAATTTTTTTTTTCCCCCCGGGGCCCCCCCCAAATTTTTAAAAGAAAAAAGGGGGGGTTTTTTTCGGCCCCCCCAAACCCAATTTTTTTTTTAAAAAAAAAATTAAAAGGGGGAAAAAACTTTTTTTTTTGGGGGGAAAATTTTTTTTTTTTAAATTTTTTTTTTAAAAAAAGGGGGCCCCCAAAACAAAAAAACCCCCCAAAACCCCCCGGGGGGGGTTTAAAAAATTTTTTAAAACCCAAAAAAAATTTTTTTAAAAAATTTTAATTTTTTTTTTTTAAAAATTTTTTTTTTCCCCCCCCCCCCCCCCCGGGGGGGGGGCCGGCCCGGGGCCCCTTTCCCTTTGGGAAAAAGGGGGGGGGTTTTAAAAAAAAAATTTTTAAAAAAGGGGGGGAAAGGGGTTTTCCATTTTTTTTCCCCTTTTTTTTTTTAAAAAAAAAAAATTTTTTTTAAATTTTTTTGGGTTTTTTGGGGTTGGTTTCTTTTTTTTTTTGGGGGGGGGTTTTTGGGGGTTTTTTTTGGGTTTTTTTTTTTTTTTTTTTTTCCCCCCCCCCCCCCCCCCTTTTTTTTTTTTTTTTTAAAAA
>CM054147.1:8969181-8974181 GCA_028751875.1 Rapana venosa | reverse complement strand
TCATTGAAGGTAAATACATTTACATACAAAATGCATGTATGTACGTATAATTCATGGAAATGAACAGAAAAGATGCACCCCATTAAGAAAACTATCTACAAGACAAACATAGCAATTTTCCACTTCATATCTATATAAATAAATGATTAGGCATATAAACAAACACAAAAAACATAAAGCAGGAAATGAGACATAAAAAGTGTATACACACGTGCTTGAACAAAAATTCACATAAGAATACTTCAGGGGAAAAAACAAGAAATAAAGAAAACAATTATACCCCCCATCCTCTCCCTCCTTAAGAAAAATCAACAACCTTGTATTATCAAATGCCATCAACAAAAAATAGCTATAAACTTATAAACTGGCATAAATGGACATTCCAGACATGTTCAGCATTAAAAGTTGTGCAACATTTCCAAACCCATTAACACATACAAACCCCACATTATATATCTGAAAGTGCTTTTTAAGTTCTTATCTATGCTGCAGGAAATAGAAGCAATCGGATGATGATCGAGATGGTTGTCTTCAGCGTTTCACGTGAGAAAGTGTTCGTGTTGAACAAGAGTGGCAGAGAGGACTGCCAAACAAACAGACAGAAAGACAGACAGACAGACAGACAGGGGAGTGTAGAGTATGTGATATATACCACCCACATTACACTGTGAGGTAAGGGCAGAGGTAGATAGATAGATAGATAGATAGATAGATAGATAGATAGATAGATAGATAGATAGATAGATAGATAGATAGATAGATAGATAGATAGATAGATAGAAAGAAAGAAAGATAGATAGATAGATAGATAGATAGATAGATAGATAGATAGATAGATAGATAGATAGATAGAGAGAGAGAGATAGAGATAGATAGATAGATAGATAGTTAGAAAGAAAGATAGATAGATAGATAGATAGATAGATAGATAGATAGATAGATAGATAGATAGATAGATAGATAGATAGATAGATAGACCGATCAATCGATCGATCGATAGATAGATAGATAGATAGATAGAGAGAGAGAGAGAGAGAGAGAGAGAGAGATATATAGATAGCTAGATAGACAGATAGAGAGAGAGATAGAGAGAGAGAGAGAGATAGATAGATAGATAGATAGATAGATAGATAGATAGATAGATAGATAGATCGGTAGGTAGGTAGATAGATAGATAGATAGATCGGTAGGTAGGTAGATAGATAGATAGATAGATAGATAGATAGATAGATAGATAGATAGATAGATAGATAGATAGATAGATAGATAGATAGACAGACAGAAAGATAGAGAGATAGAGAGAGAGAGATAGATAGAGAGAGATAGACAGACAGACCGATCGATCGATCGAGAGATAGAGAGAGGAGAGAGAGAGAGAGAGAGATAGATAGATAGATAGATAGATAGATAGATAGATAGATAGATAGATAGATAGATAGATAGATAGATAGATAGATAGATAGATAGAGAGAGAGAGATAGAAAGATAGATAGATAGATAGAGAGAGAGAAAGAGAGAGAGAGAGAGAGAAGAGATAGATAGATAGATAGATAGATAGATAGATAGATAGATAGATAGATAGATAGATAGATAGATAGATAGATAGATAGATAGATAGATAGATAGATAGATAGATAGATAGATACATAGTTATCTGGTGTGGCAGCGATAGAGTTGGGAATGCACGGGAGAACATTCCCACAGATGCAGAAGCAAGGCACCTGCACTGATGTGTGTGCTCACACAAGCTCATACATCCACACGTGCATGTGTCTATGAGTAAGATTGTGCACGTGTGCATGCACATGTATGCACACACACACATACACACAAAGAATGCACACATGCATGCACATGCGCGCACACACACACATACATACACACATGTGCGCTCGCGTGAATTGATATTGGTTTTTGCTTTATAATCTTCTTGCTTACACTACACAACTGTACACCCTCTACATTTTTTCTGTACACACGTTGGAAAATTACTTCAGCAAATTTAAGCAAAGAGAGAAAGGAATTCTTTTAAAAGAGAGAAAAATCAATACATAATAAAGTAACGCAAATTAAACATCTAAACAGATAATTAATGACTTCCTTGAAGGTAAATACATTCACATACAAAAGGCATGCATATACGTAGAAGTCGTGGAAATGAACAGAAAAGATGCACCCCATGAAGACAAATTATTCACAAGACAAACATAACAATTGTCCACTTCATAACTATATAAATAAACGATTAGGCATATAAACAAACACAAAAAACATAAAGCAGTCAATGAGACATAAAAAGTGTATACACACGTGCTTGAACAAAAATTCACATAAGAATACTTCAGGGAAAAAAAACAAGAAATAAAGAAAACAATTATACCCCACCCCACGTCTCCCCCTTCAAGAAAAAACAACAACCTTGTATTATCAAATGCCATCAACAAAAAATAGTAAAACACTTCCTGAACCATGTTTCCTTATAAACTGGCATAAATGGACATTCCAGACATGTTCAGCATTAAAAGTTGTGCAACATTTCCAAACCCATTAACACATACAAACCCCACATTTATATCTGAAAGTTTGTTTTAAAATTCTTATCTACGCTGCAGGAAAGAGAAGCAATCGGATGATGATCAAGATGGTTGTCTTCAGCATTTCACGTGAGAAAGTGTTCGTGTTGAACAAGAGTGGCAGAGAGGACTGCCAAACAAACAGACAGACAGACAGGGGAGTGTAGGGGAATGTATGTGATATATACCACCCACATTACACTGTGAGGTGAGGGCAGAGATAGAGAGGTAGATAGAGAGATAGAGAGATAGATAGATAGATAGATAGATAGATAGATAGATAGATAGATAGATAGATAGATAGATAGATAGATAGATAGATAGATAGATAGATAGAGAGAGAGAGAGAGAGATAGATAGATAGATGATGAGATAGATAGATAGATAGATAGAGAGAGAGATAGATAGAGAGATAGAGAGATAGATAGATAGATAGATAGATAGATAGATAGATAGATAGATAGAGAGAGAGAGAGAATAGAGAGAGAGATAGATAGATAGATAAATAGATAGATAGATAGATAGATAGATAGATAGATAGATAGATAGATAGATAGATAGATAGATAGATAGATAGATAGATAGATAGATAGATAGATAGATAGATAGATAGATAGATAGATAGATAGATAGATAGATAGATAGATAGATAGATAGATAGATAGATAGATAGATAGATAGATATCTGGTGTGGCAGCGATGGAGTTGGGAATGCATGGGAGAAAATTCCCACAGATGCAGAAGCAAGGCACCTGCACTGATGTGTGTACTCACACAAGCTCATATAGCCACACGTGTTTGTGTCTATCAGTAAGATTGTGCACGTGTGCATGTGCGTGCATGCACACACACATGTACACACAAAGAATGCACACATGCATGCACATGCGCACACACACATACATACACACACGCACGTGCGCGTGAATTCATATTGGTTTTTTGCTTCATAATCTTCTTGCTTACACTACACAGCTGTACACCCTCTACATTTTTTTTGGACACACGTTGGAAAATTACTTCAGCAAATTTAAGCAAAGAGAGAAAGGAATTTTTTTTAAAAGAGAGAGAAATCAATACATAATCAAGTAACACAAATGAAACATCTAAACAGATAATTAATGACTTCATTGAAGGTAATTACATTTACATACAAAATGCATGCATATACGTATAATTCGTGGAAATGAACAAAAAGATACACCCCATTAAGAAAACTATCTACAAGACAAACATAACAATTTTCCACTTCATATCTATATAAATAAACGATTAGGTATATAAACAAACACAAAAAACATAAAGCAGTCAATGAGACATAAAAAGTGTATACACACATGCTTGAACAAAAATTCACATAAGAATACTTCAGGGAAAAAAAACAAGAAATAAAGAAAACAATTATACCCCACCCCACGTCTCCCCCTTCAAGAAAAAACAACAACCTTGTATTATCAAATGCCATCAACAAAAAATAGGAAAACACTTCCTGAACCATGTTTCCTTATAAACTGGCATAAATGGACATTCCAGACATGTTCAGCATTAAAAGTTGTGCAACATTTCCAAACCCATTAACACATACAAACCCCACATTATATATCTGAAAGGGGTTTTTAAGTTCTTATCTATGCTGCAGGAAAGAGAAGCAATCAGATGATGATCAAGATGGTTGTCTTCAGCGTTTCACGTGAGAAAGTGTTCGTGTTGAACAAGAGTGGCAGAGAGGACTGCCAAACAAACAGACAGAAAGACAGACAGACAGACAGACAGACAGGGGAGTGTAGAGTATGTGATATATACCACCCACATTACACTGTGAGGTAAGGGCAGAGGTAGATAGATAGATAGATAGATAGATAGATAGATAGATAGATAGATAGATAGATAGATAGATAGATAGATAGATAGATAGATAGATAGAGATAGATAGATAGATAGATAGATAGATAGATAGATAGATAGATAGAAAGAAAGATAGATAGATAGATAGATAGATAGAGGGTAGATAGATAGATAGATAGATAGATAGAGAGATAGAGATACATAGATAGATAGTTAGAAAGAAAGATAGATAGATAGATAGATAGATAGATAGATAGATAGATAGATAGATAGATAGATAGATAGATAGATAGATAGATAGATAGACCGATCAATCGATCGATCGATAGATAGATAGATAGATAGATAGAGAGAGAGAGAGAGAGATAGATATATAGATAGCTAGATAGACAGATAGAGAGAGAGATAGAGAGAGAGAGAGAGAGAGAGAGAGATAGATAGATAGATAGATAGATAGATAGATAGATCGGTAGGTAGGTAGATAGATAGATAGATAGATCGGTAGGTAGGTAGATAGATAGATAGATAGATCGGTAGGTAGGTGATAGATAGATAGATAGATAGATAGATAGTAGATAGATA
>CM054147.1:8967412-8968681 GCA_028751875.1 Rapana venosa | reverse complement strand
TTGTCCCTGCGCAGGGTTTATAATTAGTTATTGTTAATTCCATTCCTATTCAAATTCTGTTTGTTTGTTTTTGATTATTTCTGAGTATATTTAAGACTTCTCTGATTTTCTCTATATCTTGCTTGCCTTCCAGTATGTGTGTGTGTGCGTCTGTGTGTGTATTGTTTTCCATGTATTCTATGTCAATATGCATATTTTCGTTTCTTATTCATTTATTTATTTATTTATTTATTATTTTGAGGGCTGGATGTAAAAAAGCATGTAATGATTAATCTACTACCCTCTGAAAAATATAAATTGTTAAAAAAAAAATTGTTCAAAATTGTTCTCTCAAGAGTCAAGAGCCGGTTGAAAAATAGTATGTGAATTCTTATTTGTAAACCCTTGAAAAATAAAGATCTCTCTCTGTATCTTCTGTCTATCTGTCTGTCTGTCTGTCTGTCTGTCTGTCTCTCTCTCTGTCTCTCTCTCTCTCTCTATCTTTCTCTCTCTCCTCTCTTTCTCTCCTCTCTGTCTCTCTCTCTCTTTCTCTTCTCTTTCTCTCTCTCTCACTCACTCTCATTTTGTATGTCTTTCTGTCTGTCTGTCTGCCTATCTCTCTGTCGGTTTATCTGCCAGAGTACCTTCGTGTGTCTAGGCTGTCCAGCTTCTCAAGATATCCAATAATATTCATATATGTCTCAATTATTAGTGCCTAGCCTGCTAGTAATCAGGTGCCTATCTGTCTGTCCCTCAGTTTGTCTGTCTGTCTATTTATTTATTTTATTTGTATTTTATTATTTTATATTGAGGATAATGGAATAAGCATTTGTGTGCTTTTTTACATCCAGTCCCCGTGTGTATGCGGTTTTGTAAATTGTCATCTGTTCCCATCGGCACACAATAGCCTACTCCTACGAAAAGCGGAACAGGATTTTAACGTGTGGGCAAGATGGTCTGCGTGCGTTCAAACACGGAGCCTCGGTTTATAGTCTCATCCGAAGGACTTTTGGGGAGAGTGGAGTCTGCACTGATGTTAACTCCAGGGGAAAATATCCCCTTGAACGGGAATCGAACCCGGGTCGTCAGATTGCCAGCGCAATGTTCTAACCACTAGGCTATCCCGTCCCCCTGTCTAAGTATCTATGTGTGCCTTCCAGTTTTGATTTTGCACAGAAAACTGAAGTTCCTGCTTCTCTCTGGCTAACATTCTCATGTCTCCATCATTGGTGGTGGTAATTAGCTGTCTGTCTGTCTTTCTGTCAGTCTGTCTGTTAGTCTGTTTATCCT
>CM054147.1:8952412-8962412 GCA_028751875.1 Rapana venosa | reverse complement strand
GAGAGAGGAGAGGGGAGGGGGAGGGAGAGAGACAGAAGGGACGACAGACATCAACAGAAAAAGACAGACGACAAAGAAAAAAACTTAGAGATGCATTTAGAGTTAGGGAAAAAAAACAGGCAGTCTTTTTCGATTTATCAAGCGCAGGGGGGCCTTTGCTTGAAAAAGATTAAAAACAGCAAAAAGGAGATAGGTATCGCAACTCCCCCCCCGCCCCCCCCACCCCCACCCCACCCCCCTTTTCCTTGTCGGTTCTCCTCTTTTTCTTTCTCTCTCTCTCTCTTTCCTCTTCTCTCTCTCTTCCTCTCTCTCTCTCTCTTTTCTCCTTTCCTCTCTCTCTCTCTCTCTCTTCTTTCCTCTCTTTCCCCTTCTCTCTCCTCTCTCCTCTCTCTCTCTTCTCTCTCTCCCCCCCCTCTCTTCTCTCTTCTCTTTCTCTCTTTTTTATTCTCTTTTTCTTTCTTTTCAGCGTCTCTGTTCTCTTGTATTTTTGATGTTGTGTCTGTCATCTGGCTGCCCAAATGGCGTTCTCGTTAGTTTGTAAGTCTTTTTGAAAGTCAGCCTATTTATGTCCCTCTTCGTCCCTCTGTTTTTTATTTATTTTATTTTATTTGATTCTTTTTATCGGGAAAATGGAAAGCACAATATTTTTTTTTTTCCCCGGGCCCCGTGTGTATACGGTTTTGTAACTCTGTTCTTTTCCCAGATAAAGGGCCCTATCTTCAAAAACCAGAACAAAATTTTAACGGGTGGGCAAGTTGTTCTGCGGCGTTCGCACCGGGGCCTGGGTTTTAGTCTTCCCAAGGGACTTTTGGGGAGAGTGGAGTCTGACTGAGTTAACTCCGGGGAAAAAATACCCCCTTAAAGGGGAACGAAGGGGTCGCCAGATTGCGAGCGCATTTTCTCCCCTAGGCTATCCCCCCCCTTGTCTGTTTTTTGTCTGTCAGCAGTTGTCTGTCGTTGTTCTGTCTGTTTTGTTGACTCTTCCTCTCTCTCTCTCTCTCTCTCTGTGCTTTCTGTCTGTCTCTGTTTGTCTGGTGTCTGATGTCTGTCTGTCTGTTGTCTCTCTTCTCTCTCTCTCTCTCTCTCTTCTCCTTCTCTCTCTCTCTCTCTCTCTCTCTCTCTCTCTTTTCCTCTCTCTTTTCTCTCTCTTTCTCTCTTCTCTTAGAAAAAGTAAAAAAACAATTTTTGTTGGGGAGTTTTTTTATTCAAGCCAGGGGGTATGTATTTACAGATCTAAATAACATTCAAAAAAAACAATGTACATGTCTGGGTTTTTCCCATAACATGCTTTGTAAAACAAAAATTTAAACCCAAATATTCCCCATGGAAAGGCACATTTTTTCCCTTGGTTCTTGGATTCGGTTGTTACCATCATATTTGTCTGATTGTGTGTATCACAATTTTTTTCTGTATTTGATTAAAAAAAGACATTTTTCCCCTTCCTCTCTCTCTTTTCTTCCTCTTTCTCTCTCTCTTTCTCTTCTCTCTCTCTCTCCTTTTTTCTCTCTCTACGCAGAAATCTTGCGACAGTTAAATCCTGTTCGTTTTTGTAAGAGTAGGCTTTTGTGTGGGTGGAAAAAGAAAAACAAAAATTTTAAAAATCTAACGGGGAGGGTGTAAAAAAGAAAATAAGTGCTTTTTCCCATTATTCGTTTATAAAAAAAATAAAATAGATTTTAAAATCTCTCTCTCTCTCTCCCCTCTTCTCTTCTCTCCTTCTCTCTTTTTTCTGTATGGTCGTTGGTCTGTTTTTCTGTCTTGTCTTGTCTCTTCTGAAACCACCCCCCCCCCCAAAATTTTATTTAAAACATTCCGTGAAAACAAGAAAGGCAAAAAACTATTTCCCCGCAGATGTTTGCCTTTTTAACCCTTTTTTTGGAAATTCACACATTTTTTCCGAACTATAAAACATACACAAGCCAAAAACATCTTTTTTTTTTAATCTGCAGCAGGAAAGAGAGGTAATGAGATGATGTCAAGATGGTTGTTTCAGTTTTCAGTGAGAAAATGTTCGTGTTGAACAAAGTGGGGGAGAGATTAGCTAAAAAAAGACAGACAGACGGACGGGGAGTGTATGTGATTATACCACCCATTTTCACTGTGGCTGAGGCTAGAGGTAGATAGAGAGATAGTAGTTTCTGGGTGGCAGCGATGGAGTTGGGAAGCATGGGGGAACATTCCCTGGTGCAGAAGCAAGGCACCCGCCTGATGTGGTATACCAAGTATGTCCCACCCGATGTGTTATGAGTAAAATTGTGCACGGTGCTGCGCGTGCTGGACACACATACACCAAGGGAGGACCCCAAGACACAGAAAATACACAATAAAAGAGCAAAAATTTAAACTAACCCTTTAATTCATGTGGCATGAAATTATATTTGGGTTTTTTCTTTTTTAATCTTTTGCTTAAAACAGCTGTTACCTCTACATTTTTTCTGGGCAACGTTGGAAAAATTCTTCAGCCATTTAAGCAAAGAAGAAAGGAATTTTTTAAAAAAAGAGAAATCAATCCCTAAAACGAGTAACACAATGAAAAATCTAAAAAAAGATAATTAATGCTTCATTGAAGGGAAATACATTTCATACAAATGATGCATTTAGTATAATTTGTGGAAATGAAACCGAAAAGATGCACCCCTTTTAGAAAAAACTTAACAAGCAAACATAGCAATTGCCCCCTTTATCACTATATAAATAAAGTTTTGGGAAAAAAACAAAAAAAAAAATAAAGCATCAATGAGACATTAAAAGTGTATAAAACCCTGCTTTAACAAAATTCACCTAAGAATACTTCAGGGGGAAAAAAAACAAAATAAAGAAAACAATTTACCCCCCCCCCCCTCCCCCCCTTTAAAAAAAAAAAACAAAAAATTGTATTATCAAAAGCCATCAAAAAAAATAAAAAAACACTTCCTGAAACCCTGTTTCCCATAAACTGCATAATGAATTCCGATTGTTCGCATTTAAAAATTGTGCAAAATTTTCCCAAAACCCCTTAACCATACAAACCCCCCTATATAATTGAAAGTGGTTTTTAAATTTTATTGGGCTGAGGAAATAGAAGCAAAGGATGTGATCAGTGGTTGTCTTCAGCATTTCACGTGAAAGTGTTCGTGTTGAACAAGGTGGGAGAGGGATGCCAAACAAAAAAGAAAGACAGACAGACAGACGGAAGGGAGTGAAGTGTAGAGTATGGATTTACCACCCACATTACATGTGAGGTGAGGGCAGGATAGATAGAGAGGTAGATAGTAGTATTGGGAGAGGGAGAGAAGGGTAGATAGTTTAGATATAGATAGATAGATAGATGGCAGATGCAGCAGAGTAGATAGATAGATAGATAGATAGATAGTAGGTAGGAGTAGATAGTTATAGATAGATAGATAGATGATAGATAGATAGATGATAGTAGTGATAGATATTATTGCTTGGTCATGGAATGGGAATGATGTGGAAATTCCCAAGTGCAGAGCAAGGCATGCATGATGTTTGTATCACACAAGTCCTAGATATATATATATATTAAATTATATTTTATTATATTAATTATATATATATTAAATTTATTATATATATATATGTTTAATGTCCATTCACTACTTGGTGTAAAGGACACACCCGCATTCAACAAATATCTCTCTCTCTTTCTTCTTCTCTTCTCTCAAGTATTCCCCGGTGTATGTGTCTATGAGTAAGATTGTTAGTGGATGTGCATCTTGAATTCTATTTGGTTTTGCTTTCAATCTTCTTTTTTTACACTACACAAATGTACACCTCACATTTTTTCTGTACACACGTTGGAAAAATTACTTCAGCAAATTTAACAAGAGAGAAAAGGGAATTTTTTAAAAAAAAAGGGGAAAAGAAAACAAAACATTTCAAGTAACACAAATTAAAAAATCAAAAAAAGTAATTAAGACTTATTTTAAGGTAAATAATTTTCATAAAAATGTGTTGTACGTTAATTCATGGAAATGAACAGAAAAGATGCACCCATTTAAGAAATTCTACAAGGCAAACATAGCATTTTCCCAATTATATTTATAATAAACGATTGGCATTAAACATCATATACAGACGTGCCCTGGGGTGTGGGGAGATGAAAAAACTGGGGTAAGCCCCCTCCCTCCCTTCGGTCCTGGGTCTGCGCGTAGTGCCGAGTCATTCATTTGGTCCATTCTCTGATGTTGTCATCCATGATTGTTCTATTTCCCCCCCCTCTGCCCCCTTCGAGTGTTCCCTGCAGTACTGTTTTGGGCGGTGTTGTGGCGGGGGACGTGGCCCAACCTGTCGCTTTTTCTTCTTGACGATGGGGAAGGGGGTTTCCTGTGGACCCGCCAGCCGGTTATTTGATCTTGCAAATTCTTTTTCTTTTTGTTTTCCGGGTTTTGCCCCGTAGTTTCCTATGGATTTGTTTGAATGATGGATTCGCTTTGCTGTTTCAGCAGTCAATGTCCGGTTTCACTTCCGTACAGCGGATCGTTGAAAATTGGGGTTTTTGAGCTTTAGTTTGTTGGGGAAAAAGATCTCTTTTTTTTTCAATATGGTGGGGAGTTTTGTTGGAAAATTTTGCTGGTATTGACTTTAATTCTGTCGCGATCGCCCCTCCCTTTTTGGTGTTTTGGCCGAGGGGATTTAAAAGCGTTACTCCTCCCGTTGTTGGCCCTTCATGTAAAATTTTAGCGGTGGGATTTTGTGTGTTACAAGTACTTTTCTTTTCCGAGTCACCCCCATCCCATTTTGCTCCAGTTGTTCTCAAGTTTTTGGTCGTAAGATCTTGAGTCTGGTTATTCCGCCCTGAGGTCAATGAATCGGCAAAACCGTAAGTTGTTGAGGGGTTTTTGCCGGGGAAAAGGAGATTGGGGGGTTTTTGAGTGGAAGTAGGAGGGTCTCTCTCATAATGTTTTCAGAAAGATTGAAAGGATGGAGTAACAGGCATCCTTGTCGGGCCCCAAATGTGGTTTTGAATGTCTCCGACCCGATTTTTTCGAAGGCTGCATTTTTGGGGGGTTTTTTGTTGTATAGTGCTTTAATGGTTTGATAGTCCTTTTTCAATGCCAAAAATTCGAGGATGCCACAGGCCCTTTATGCCCTACTTGTCAAAACCTTCTTGAAGTCGTGAAGTTTTTGGAAAAAGGTGTCCTTTTGTTGAAAAATGCTTTTCCTATGTTTTGGCAGTTTAAAATCTGTTCGATTGTGTCCCGCCTGCCCCGAACCCCGTTGTTCCTTGCAAGGTGTTCTTTTGTCCCTTTTTGAGTCGATTTAAAAAACTTTGAGCATGATCTTGCTGGGGTGGTGATGGGCTGATTGTTCTATAGTTTTGCTTGGCGTAAATTCCCCTTCTTGGGCGGGGGTTTTAATGAGTGATTTGTCCATTTGTTGGCCATGTTTTGTCTCCCCAAAACTTCGACAGTAGCTGTAAAAAAGTGAACTGTTTCCCACCATGCTGAGCAGCTTGCTGGTTTTTTGTTGCTCCCGGGGCTTTCCTACTGGTAAGCTGGGTGGTCTTCCATTTTCCCTCGTTAGGTATGGCGAGGGTGTCTTGATGTTTTTTTTGCTTTTCTTCTATTATGTCTTGTCAGGTTTTTTGGTGTTTACAGTTTTTGACCTATTCAGCCACTGTTCAAGCGTGAGTTTCTGTGAGGGGTTTCCGGAGCTGTCTTCAATGATGATGTTTTGGTTTTAAATGGTTTTGTGAGTTTCTTCGGGTGTGTATCCTTTTTACGTTGCCCCTTTCATGTTTTTTTCGATTCTCCAAATTTTCATGATCCCTTTTCTGGGGTTTAAAATTGATTCTTCACGAGTTGTTGGCTCCCGGTATTTTTTAGGGGTTTGGGAAAACCCGGTTGGTTCAGTGCTTTTTGTATCGCAGAGGTCCAAAAATTTTTTTTTTGGTAGTCCATGTGGGTTTATTCCCCTTTCGACGGTACCCCTTTGCTGTTTTCGGTGCCTATTGAGTTTTTGGTGAGGTCATTGATGCTTGTCCGGGGGTTAAATGCCCCAAAAAGTCCCCCCAAGCTTGCTTGGAAGATCTCCTCGAAACTGGTCTTTTAGTTTTTCGTCGTCAAATTTGATTTTGTGGGGGTTTTCAGGTGTTTTTTTTTCTTCAGCTTCATTTTGAATACCAGCAGCCAAGGTCGTGGTGCTGCCTAGTGCTCCCGGGTGGTTCTTGTTCTGGGTCGTTTATGTGGATTTGAAGCGCTTGTGTTTAAGATAAAATTATAGGTATAAAAAACCAAAAAACATAAAAAAGTAAAAGAGAATAAAAAGGTTTAAAACGGTTGAACAAAAATTCCATAAGAAAATTGGGGAAAAAACAAGAAAAAAAGAAGCAAATATACCCCTCTCCCCCCCAAGAAAAACAAAAAACCCTTTTATTATCTGCCTCAACAAAAATGGAAAAAACTTTTAACCCGTTTCCTTTAAATGCAAAAGGAATTCAGACATGTTAGCTTAAAAGTTGGCAAAATTTCCAAACCCCTAAAAGCTACAAACCCCCCTTTTATCTGAAGGGTTTTTAAATTTTTTTTGTGAGGAAAAAAAAAAGCAATGGTGTGATCAAAATGGTTGTCTCAGCGTTTCACGTGAGAAAATGTTTGTGTTGAAAAAGGTGGCAGGGGGTGCCCAAAAAAAAAAACAGACAGACGAAAAAGACAGACCGGGGAGTTTAGTGTAGAGCATGGTATTACCCCCCATTGCATGTGAGGTGAGGGCAGAGGTAGATAGTAGATAGTAGATAGAAAAATAGATGATAGTGATAGATAGAAGATAGATAGATAGATGAAGTAGTTATTGCGTGGCAGCGTGGAGTTGGGGGTCTGGGAGAAAATTCCCCCCGTGCAGGAACAGAACATTTATAGACCACAAAACACACAACCCAATGCGCACGCACACACACACACAACACCCAAACCTTGAAAGTTTTTAAATAAAGTTCCCGTTGCCCAAAGCAAGCAGGATCTTTCGCACATTCAAAACTGTTCCCCTTTTTTACAAGAGTAGGCGTTGTGTGGTAGGAATGGATAACAAAAATTTTCTAAAACTGCATGCAAAAAGGGATGGATGTAAAAAAGGCACAAGGGCTTTTTTACTGTGTCAAAATGAAAGAATCTTTATAAAAATAAAATAAGATTTGAGGGGGTCAGGCGAGAGGGCTAGAGGTGTTTGTTGACGCAAGACGAAGATGATAAAAAAGTGTTACAACGATGAGTATTAGCTGCTCCACTTTCTGAATACGAGGACCCGCCATGTTCCCCTTCCTGTGATTTTTATCTGAAAACTTTCAGAAAAGGGGCGTCAAAAATCCTCGGGGAGTTAAGGGGGCGCGGAAGTCAAGTAGACCCTTACGTGATGAAGTTTGGCCTGGCTGAAAGTGATCTCCCCTTTCTTAGAGGAAATCGTTATTTATTATATACGGGGGAGAACCTTTTCCACTGATGAAATGCTTGGTTTTAGAGGGAGACACACCAAAAAAAACAGAGAGAGGGAGAGAGAGAGGACAGACAACGACAAAGAAAAGGACAAATCAAATCAAAAACAAATTCTTTTTTTCGAGGATAATGCAACACCGTGTGTTTTTTATGTTTTTTAAAAAACAAGTCCCGAAAGGAGAGGAGAGAGAGAGAGAGATGAGAGAGAAAGGGGAAAAGGGGGAGAGAGAGAGAGGGGGGGGGCAGAGCAGAGAAAAGACAAAAGGACATGAGAAAGGGGGGGGAAAGATAGGCGGTGTACAGGGAAAAAAGAAAGAAGACAGACAAATGAAAGAATGAAAGAATGAATGAATGAATGAACATTTTTTTTTTAGGGGGAAAGAAAAGACAAAGGGGGCTTTTTTTTTACATCCAGCCTCGTCCAAAAGGTAAATGAAACAACCAAAATTCCATTCCAAAGACAAAGAAAAGGGCTAATTTATAGAGGTAGTCAGAGAAGGGGGGGGGGAGAGAAGAAAACAAAGAGAGAGGAGGGAGAGAGAGGGAGGAGGGGAGAGGAGGAGGGGGGGGACAGACGGACGAGGGCAGAGAGAAGACGACAACGAAAAGGCAGGAGAGAAATGAAAAACCCCAAAAAGGGAAAAAGGCAGAAAACCATTATCGATCGCAGCATCCTTCAGAGCGAGCCAAACGTGCTGACCCCTGAAACCCCCCCCCACCCCCCCCCTCCCTCCCTCCCTCCTTCCCTCCCTTTTTATCCCCCCCTCTTTCTCCCTACCTTTTTCCCCCCTTCCCCCACCCTTCTCCTTCTTTCTGCTGACAGAGTCCTCTTTTTTCTAGTCTTCTTTTTCATCATCTTCCTTCTCCTCTTTCGCATCGGTAAAGTGAATGAAGCCCCACTGTGTGGTCCCAGTCTGCCCACTGAGCCCACAGCACACTCACTCTGACTAGAAGCCGGCCGGTGTCGGAAAAAGCCCTATGCCTCTTTTGGGATTCGAACCTGCGACCTTCGACTCCATAACCCAAGGCAACGAAGGAAGAGAATTGCGAAGTAGAATGCAAAGAAGAATATGCAAAGAAGAAGAAGAGAGAAGAAGAAGAAGAAGAAGAAAGAAGCAAGGAGAAAGAGAGAGGAAGAAAAAGAAGAAGAAGGAAGAAGAAGAAGAAGCAGAAGAAGCCCGAACAAGAAGAAGAGAGAAACAGGAAGAGGAGCAAGCCGAAGAGCGAAAGAAAGCAAAGGATAAAAGAGAGGAGTAAGAAAATAAACGAAGAAGGAAGAGGCAGCACTGAAACAAGACAGTGAAAGCAAAAGTTGGAAAGTTCAGTGAGCACAGAACTGGATCAAGAAATCTACAATAAAAGAAAGAACGAAAAGAAAAGAAAAGAAAGAAAGAAAGAGATGAAGATAAAAGCAAGAAAAGAACACAAATTAAAAGGAGAAAAGATTACAAAGAAAAGATATACAAAATTGACAGAAAAAAAATGAAAGAAGACAGACAGACAGATAGACAGAAATACATACAGACGGACAGACAGACAGACAGACAGAAAAACATGAAAGAAAAAAGAAAAGAAAAAAAAAGAATACAAGTCTGTGACTGATTTTTGGTCATAGATCCTATTCAGTCTCGCTCCGGTCTCTAGCAGTTAATTTCTCATGATTAAAGCACTGAATACATAATTATCAAGTGTCTTTGTTCAAAAGACATTTCTTTTCACCATACTTCATATAGATGTGAGTGGTTTCGGCCAGTTTATCAGCATGTTCTGCAGCTGATTTGGGTGACACTGTTTGCTTTAGTGAAGCCCCAAGACCTACCGTAGTTCCTAATGCTGTGTTGTATACTGTTCGTTTTTAATGTTCATGGAAAGAGTCTTCAGTTAAAGCTGTGTCCTTTTGCTGATATTATCGGAATTTTATATACTTTTCTAATGTTGTTATAATATACTTGAAAAATATTATCTTCGGCATCTGGTCTCAAGTTTTTATACTTTCTATAACAATAATGTTGAATCTCAGAATTGTTTATTCGGTGTATATGGTCCTCTCTCTACATGAAGTTTATCATCGTGCATGGACAGTGTGAAAAGAAAAATGTAGGTAGGTAGAAGCAAGCAAACAAACAACTAAACAAACAAGCACACACACATACATGCACATACACAATTACAACAACCCCCCTCCCTCAAACACACACATACACACAAGTTCAACACACTACACACACACAACACACACACACACACATAACACGGTACACACACATACACACACACACACACACACACATACACACACGTTACAACACACATACACACAAACACAACACAACACACACACACACACACACACACACCACGCACAGAGCTATAACAACACACCCACACACACACACACACATGGATCACATTCTTCTCACACCCTAAGCGCAACAACACCAAAACACCAACCTGCAATAACTGACAAAGACAGACACAGATCATTTCATCTCTCTTCTATAAAAACAACAACAACAACAACAACAGCAACAACAACTGCATGCCTAAATGAAGAGAATGCAGAAGCCTCC
>CM054147.1:8937412-8939912 GCA_028751875.1 Rapana venosa | reverse complement strand
TTTGTGGGCCACATTGTAATAACCAATCAAATGAAAGAGGCTTGAGACTCCTGGAGTTTGCCAGTAACAACCACCTCCAGCTAGTGAATACACTTGGCCCACACAAGAAATCCAGAAAATGGACATGGCATAGCCCAAATGGAGAACACCACAACCAAATAGATTACATCATGGTGAAAAGACGGTTTCAGTCTAGCGTTAACATCGCACAGACACGAAGTTTTCCAGGAGCAGACATAGGGAGTGATCATGATCTTGTGATGATGACTTTCCGACTACGTCTAAAGAAAATCCACAAGCGGAACAACATCAGGATCAAATTTGACCTCGAGAAGCTGAAGGACCCAGAGGTATTAGAAAATTTTCAAGCAAGGATAGGTGGAAAGTTTGCAGCACTCACTGTGATAGACTCAGACATAAACACACTGACGAATAGTTTCAATACAGCAGGCTTATCTTACTGTTGGTAAAAATGCATTTCATGTTGTTAAAAGTTGCCTACTCCAGGAATATGTGTGTGTGTGTGTGGGATAGGGCGGGAGTTCCTTTCTATCAATACTGTTCACTAAATTGTTATGGTGGTTGTCTTTGTTCGTTTGGTGGTGGTGGTGGTGGTGGTGGTGGCTTTTTTTCGCAAAAGAAATTAATAAAACTGAGTCGAATGCCTCGTAACAACAATCGGGGATTGTTAAAAAATAAAGAAAAAAGTCTCTCACATTGAGATGCCCTCACAATTTTGAGACAGAGCGAGAGAGTTAGAAAGACAAACACAGACAGACAGACAGATAGACAGAGACAGACAGACAGTCAGTTAGATATAGACAGTCAGACAAGAGACATAGACAGACTTAAAGACAGACAGCCTGAAAAAACAGACAGACAGAGACAGTTAGACAGAGACAGTCAGAGACACAGACAGACAGACGGAAAGACAGACAGACAGAGACAGAGACACAAAGATACAGAAACAGGCATAGTCAAAGCAAGACATAGACCCAGGAAATGAAGGGAAGGAGAGAGAGAGAGAGAGAGAGAGAGAGAGAGAGAGGGGAGAGAGAGAGAGAGAGAGAGAGAGAGAGAGAGAGAGAGAGAGAGAGAGAGAGAAGAGAGAGAGAGAGAGAAGAGAGAGAGAGAGAGAGAGAGAGAGATAGAGAGAGAGAGGGGAGAGAGAAAGAAAAGAAGAAAAAAAAAAACCATGCACTGACAGGTCATAAAAAAAGAGAAGGTAGGGGGAAGGGGGGGGGTGGTGGGGGAATCAAAGAGAGATGGGGGAGGAAGAAGGGGTGGTGGAAGGAGAGAGGAGGGGAGGTCACGTGGCAGCCTGCAAAATAAAAACCTACAAAAATAATTCTCATACATGCTACACCACGTCAGTTAAGTCGTAGAAGAGAGAGAGAGAGAGAGAGAGAGAGAGAGAGAGAGAGAGAGAGAGAGAGGAGAGAGAGAGAGAGAGAGAGAGGCATAGAAAGAGAAAGACACAAAGAGAGACAGAGACAGACAGACACAGACAGACAGACAAAGACAGATCGACAGAGAGATAGAGAGAGAGAGAATATTTCTTTTTCAAGGATAACAGAATAAGCATATGCAGAGAGAGAGAGAGAGATGAGAGAGAGAGAGAGAGAGAGAGAGAGAGAGAGAGAGAGACAGACAGACAGACAGACAGACAAAGACAGATCGACAGACAGAGAGAGACAGACAGACAGACAGAGACAGAAGCAGAGACAGAGAAAGAGAAAGAGACAAAGAGAGACAGAGACAGACTGATACAGACAGACAGACAAAGACAGAGCGACACAGACAGAGAAATAGAGAGAAAGAGAGAGAGCGAATGAGAGAAGGAAAGAAAAGAACAGGGAAAAAAGACAAGACAACACGGTAGAAATGTCAGCTGGTAAACAACCTTTGATGTTACAACAACCAAAACAAAACAAAAACCCAAAGATAACCCAACCCTGAACATTTATAGTTTTCCCTCCTCATGTAATTAGGTCCATTTGTGTCGGCACTCAGAGGTTTGTGCTATGGGTGTGGCTGAAAACCATAGCTGTTCTCTGTCCTTTTCTTCTTCTTCTTCCTTTTCTTCCCCCCCCCCCCCCCCCCCCCCCCTCTCTCTTCTCTCTCTCTCTCTCTCTCTCTCTGCGCTGTAAAACCTGGTCATGTTTCATGACGTCGTGGGATAAACTTTCAACAAATATGGATTTTATTATTTATTTATTCATGTATCTATTTATTTATTCTTTTATATCGAAGATAATGGAATAAGCACTCATGTGCTTTTTTTTTTACATCAAGTCCCCGTGTGTATGCAGTTTTGTAAATTTTGTCATCTGTTCCTACCGGCACACAATGGCCTTCTCTTTCGAAAAGCGGGACTGGATTTAACGTGTGCGCAAGATGTTCTGCGTGCGTTCATACACGGGACCTCGGTTTATAGTCTCATCCGAAGGACTTTTGGATCGGAGGTCTAGAGGTAACGTACCTGCCTAGAAAGCGAAAA
>CM054147.1:8917412-8927412 GCA_028751875.1 Rapana venosa | reverse complement strand
GCCAATAAGGTAGTTGCATTTCGACTTCAGGGGGTACTTCTAAACAGACACCAATAAGCAATGTCTTCCTTTTTTCATTTTGTCATCTGTTCCCACCAGCATGCAATTGCCTACTCTTCTCAAAGGCGGAATGAGTTTTAATATACCGTGTCCTCAAGATGCTCTGCAAGTGTTCAGGAATGGGACTTTGGTTGAGGGGACGGGATAGCCTAGTGGTTAGAACACTGTGCTGGCAATCTGACGACCTGGGTTCGATTCCCGTTCAAGGGGCTATTTTCCCCTGGAGTTAACATCAGTGCAGACTCCTCTCTCCCAAAAAGTCTTTCGGGTGAGACTATAAACCGAGGCCCCGTGTGCGAATGCACGCAGAACATCTTGCGCACACGTTAAGTCCTGTTCCCCTTTTCGTAAGAGCAGGCCATTGTGTGCCGGTGGGAACAGATGACAGAATTTACAAAACCACATACACACGGGGACTAGATGTTAAAAATGATATAAGTGCTTATATCCTCGATATAAAGGAATAAAATAATATAGACTTTTAAAAAATGAAGGACTTTCGGGGAGTGAAATCGGTACTTATATTAATTCCAGAGAAAAATTTAATGATCTCCGAGAATGGGGCCTCAATGGTGTGGCTCGATCCTGGGCCGTCCGCTCACGAGCGCAATGTTCTATCCACTAGGCTATCCTGCCTCCAAGATGAGAAGTATAAAACCAAAGTTGAATAAGGGAATGCGCACATTCATTCTGCAAGCGTGCGTAACATCTATCCCTCTTTCATACAATTCATGACTTTTTCTGTGGGAATGCCAGAGGCCTGTCAGTACAAATAGCGTCCTCAACTTCTGGACATTCTGTGCTTGTACGCTCGGAATTTCCCCTTTTCTATCTCTCTCTTTTTTCTGCTGTTTTTCCTTTTTCTTCCTGTCACCTCCTTGTTGTCTATTTTTCTGCCTTCTTGGTCCATTCTCCTGTCTTTTTCCCAGAAAGACTTACAAGATGACAATTCTCTCCCACGCCTAAGTCGGATGTACTGGTCCTGACTTGTCAGAGGCTGAACGGCTGCAGAACGCACGAAGAAGACAAGTCCAGCTATAGTTGACAGTATGTAAGAAAATTAAATACTGATCATGCAATCCCTGATTTGGAAATAGACTTACTCCCCAGGTTCAACGTGCCTGAAACACACGTTATTAAAGCTTAAGTGCAAAGTGCCACCCAACTCTCAGTGACACAAAAAGGATTTTAAGAGAGAGAGAGAGAGAGAGAGAGAGAGAGAGAGAGAGAGAGAGAGAGAGAGAGAGAGCATGTAACTGTCACTCGTGAATGTGCATTTCCCATTTTAAAATCTTGTGTTTGTTTTGGTTTGTTGGATGTTTTTACTCAAGTTAATGACACGAACACGGGCATTTCTTCTTTTGACTCATTAAAGGCCCTCTCCTATAAATGCTTTTTTTTCTGACACCTTTATTTCAGGGCGTAAATAAATGTCTTCAGGAAGGAGAGAGAGAGAGAGAGAGAAAGAACGAGAGAGAGAGAGAGAGAGAGAGAGAGAGAGAGAGAGAGAGAGAATGACAATGACAATGACAAATTCTTTTATTTCGAGGATAATGAATAAGCACCCATGTGCTTTTTTACATCCAGTCCCCGCCCTTAAGGATATATATGATAAAATAAAATAAAGCCCATAGCAATACACTTACACGAGAGAAAGAGAGAGAGAGAGGAGAGAGAGAGAGAGAGAGAGAGAGAGAGAGAGAGAGAGAGAGAGAGAGAGAGAGAGAGAGAGGAGGCTGTACTGTTTGTCCACATTTTACGCTCTCTTTATCGATGACCACTTCATGAATATGTAGGGCCTGGATTTCAGCCGAGGAAGTGGTCAGTGTTTGGAGAGCCATGAATAATGGAGGACTGACCACGACACGTGCAGGTCCTAGGCCTGACTGACACTCTGACACTGAGTGGTTTGCTGAAGAGAGTTAGTGTGAGTGCTGGGCGGAGGCTGAAGTGTGGGTATTCACTCTAAGGCTTCGAGTCATAACAGTGCTATTGACACACTCCACTGAGTGACTTCCATTCTCCCTTTGACTATTTGACAAATTGTTTGAGCGCTGCTTGCGCCAACTTCTTTTTCGGGGTAGTATGCCTGGGGTTGGTTTAAAGCATGATTTATTTAATTCACATACCACATAGGTAAAATAACAGAAAAACAAAACTAAACAATACATCAAGGGAAAGGCATCAAGCTACAGTTTATTTTAAGCCCCACCCAATGAGGAGTTAACATGTGATGCTTATGCAGACAAGTGACATATATATATAATTAGAAAGAAAATCGCTTTCCATGATAATATTATACAAATAACATTAGGTTTACACGAACTTTGATAATTCGAAAATATCATAGGCTCAGTTGTCTCAGACATTTGAATCTGAAAAAAAGCAGACAAGTAAAGCACAACACCCATGTGTTTGGCAGAGCAAATTTTCGGTTTATTTAGACATTTGAATCTGGTGGAGTCTATCGTTCTGTAGGCTGTAGAATGCATGCTGGGCCTGTCTGTGTGTCATTCATACCACCAGCCTTAGCCTGTTTGGATCGTGTCTCTGGTACGACCCGTAACACAGTGTTGGTTAGAAATACGAGGATTCTGAAAATTAAACATAATGGAAGGTGCGCAAGTGGGTTTTTTTTAATAACTTTTTTCTTCTTTTGAGGGGGTAGGGGTGTAGATGGAGAAAGTTTACAAAATGATTCGTATACGGGAAAGAATGAAGCTGTCTTATCTTTATGAAGTTTATTATGTTTGACTATTACCTATTTTGTAAAAGAAATGTACTAGGTGAACCCCAAAACCATGTTTACATTAGGAATAAGACACAATCCGAGACATTGAAATTGAAATATGCAATCTGTTGTAATCCTGATCGTTTAAAAACAACCAACGCTTTGTGCCTGGGGGTCTTGAACCCTGCGAAGCATAGTTGAATCTGTTTGAAACACGACAAAAAAAAACATATACAATTTGTTCTAAACGTATGATAATTAGGAAAAATTTAAACTCGATGTTTTGTTTACACATCGAATCTATTCTTCCTAATAATCACATTTGATGTGTAAACACACATCAAATTTATGCTTCCTAGTAATCTTATTTACAACTATATCATATTTTACAGCAAAATTGTGTGTGATTTTGTTCATGTTTCAAACAGATTCAACAGTCATCAAATCTTCTCACCCAGGAATACATGTTTTCTGGCAGTCAACTCTGGAATTTTCAGAAACACCCCGGGCGTGGGAACTACTTTAAAACTTCTACATTATTCGTCAGGGTTTCTGCAAAAAACCGCAAGTCAAAATTACCACGTGCTTGTCACGCCTTAAAAAGGGACATCGCGATCTTGAGGTATCCAATAACGTTTATTATTAGGAGTTTTTTTTTTGTTTTTTGGTTTGTTTTTCCCTACTGGCCTTTTTGCGGTTTGGAAATAAGAAATGTTGTCTTGGGCAAATGTTTTCCTGGCGGCTTTGCGTACTGATGTCACTTCTGGTTTGGATCGTTTACTTCCCCTTCCTCTAACAAGGGAAATTTTTTTTTTCATCGTCAGATCTGATTCTTACGAGATTGGACGCTTCTTTATTTTCATGATTATGTAAGGAAGTTTTTTTGCTTGTTTTTTGGTGGGTTTTTTTAGAATGATTTTATATTTTTCGAAGATTTCTATAAAAACGTTTCTGAACATGCTCCATTATCCTTTCTCAATATTTCTCGAGGATTATGATATACATACGTGAGAACTTGATACAGAGATTATTTATTCTCATCAAAGAATCACTTGTGCGGGTCAGGATGGTTTATATTATGTAAGACAGCAACATCTACCAACTGGGACAAGGGGGTTGCTGACTCAGCATTGTTGTAGGCGACTTGCCAAAGATTTACGTTACACAGGGCCTTGTTGATCAGGAACGCAGTTTATTACACACCGTCACTTCCGTTGATTATTTGGCGTCACTTCCGTTGATTATTTGGCGTCTGTCGGCACTTTGGATTTTGAACTTGATAAAGACTTGTCAGACTCCTCAGCTAAAGTCGTGCGTGTGATAGTAATGGAAAAAAACGTAATAAATGTTCACATACTGTGAGAGTTCTTTGGGGAAACGGTTTGTTATTGTTTGCTGTTCTTTGGTCGTTTTGTTTGGTTGACTGGCTGGTTGTTTTTGTTTTGTTTTGTTTGGTAGGTTGTATCCGGAGTGATTTGTTTGTTTCGTTGGTGTGTTGGATGGTTGTTGTTGTTGTTGTTGATGGTTTTGAGGTTTTTTCTTCACTTTTTAAAGTCCTTTTTCCCACCTTTCTTTCGATTAAGGTTTTGTTTGGGGGGGGGGGGGGGGGGTTCGAGTCTGTATCATTTATTTCAAACGTGTGTGTGTGTGTGTGTGTGTTTGTGTGTGTAGGTGTGTGTGTTGGTGTGTGTGAGTGTGTGGGGGTAGTGGTGTGTGTGGGTGTGTGGGTGGGTGTGTGTGTGTGTTCGTCTTACATAGTTACTATATGCTCTATTTACGACAAATGCAAACAATTCTTTCAGCCGATGGGTTCTCTTTGCGTTTTTTATTTATTTATTCACTTTACATAACGACGAAAAGACAGGGGCGAGGTATGTAGGGGTGAGAAGACAGAAGGGGGAGAGGACAGAGATAGACAGACAGACAGGCACAGAGAGAGAGACAGACAAGAGAGAGACAGAGAGACAGACAGACAGAGGATGAGAGAGACAGAGAAAAAGAGACAGACAGACAGACAGAGAGACAGAGACAGACAGAGGAGGGGAGAGAGAGAGAGAGAGAGAGACGAGAGAGAAGAGAGAGAGAGAGAGAGAGAGCCAGCCAGACAGACAGAGACAGACAGAGACCGACAGACAAGCAGGCAGACAGGCAAACAGACAAACAGACACACAGACAGACAGGCATACAGGCAGGCAGGCAGGCAGGCAGGCAGGCAGACAGACAGACAGACAGAGGGTGTGTGTGTGTCGAGGTGGGGGGGGGGGGGGGGCGTGGCATTACAGCTGTTTAATGCCTTGGGAACTAAAAGCTAACTAGCACCACTGCTGTTTATCTGCTTTTGACATATTGGCCGTTAACGTCAGCAGTTGATATAACCCACGCTTATTTAAAATCTTTCCCAGGAAAAAAAATATTCTTTTAAAAATGTAATACGACACCAGAAGAAGTACGCCCCATCCCACGCCACTCACACTCACAATACATACAGATACACGCATGCACGAGTACACCGCTCACACACATATACACACCTGGCATTATACACAAGCACTCAAACAAAAATTATACACGCACAAACGCATGCCAACACATGCAAACACACACACATGCACGCGCCGTACACACACGCACACGCGCGTGCGCACCACACACGCACGCACGCACGCACACCTTCACTTCACTTGACTTCACTTCACTCATACACACACGCGTGCACAAAACACACACACACACACACACACACACACACTGAGAGAGAGAGACGGAGAGGCAAACAGACTGATGGACAGACTGACTGAAACACATTTTATTAGCACACAAAAAAGTGTAGGAGGGAGACAAAAAAACAAGACCAAAATCCCCAGAAATGCCAGCAGCAAACAAGCACTGACCATGCATTTCCAATGACTGCACTCATCAGGAAACGGACAGGAAATTGGGAAATCGTGCCAGGCAAGACACCAGAAACCTTCAAGCATTCTTCAGATCTGACCAGCTTTCTTTACCATCTCTCTGTCTGTCTGTCTCTGTCTGTCTGTCTGTCTGTATGTGTCTGTCTGTTGCTGTGTTTGTCTCTGTCTGTGTGTCTGTCTATGTCTGTCTGTCTCCTCTGGCTCTCTGTCTGTCTGTCTGTGTCTGTCTGTTTTCTGTCTGTGTCTCTTTGTCTGCCTGTGTCTTGGTCTGTGGTCTCTGTTTCTCTCTCTCTCTCCTTCTCTCTCTCTCTCTCTCTCTCTCTCTCCTCTACTCTTCTCTCTGCTCTCTCTCTCTCTCTCTCTCTTTTATCTTGAGACTTCTGTTTAAGATTACTGTCTGTCTACCTGTCTGTCTGACTCTATTTCTCTGTTTGTATCTGTCGTTTGTTAATCTGTCTCTGTCCGTCTGTATGTCTGATGTCCATCTCTCTGTCTTATCTCTGTCTGTCTGTTATCTGTCAGTCTTGACAGTGTCTCTGTATCTGTTTTATCTCTCAGGAGAAGTGAGGATGGGTGTGGGCATGACAGATTTACTTTGTTCAGTTGTACACCTCTTCGTCTGCAAAAGTAAGAGGATAATATTTGTAGACTTTATTATGCCTTCACAGAATAATCTGAAATTGATAGCCACCATCCGTGTTACAGGGACTGTAATGGTGAAAAGACAATAAAACGGTGTCAGTGTCATATTCTCTCTCTATCTGTCTTTCTCTGTCTCTCCTCTCTCTGACTCTCTGTCTCTCTGACTCTGTCTCTGCCAGTCAGTCTGTCTGTCTCGTTCTGTCTGTCTGTCTCTCTCTCTCTCTCTCAAGGAAAAGAAAGCGAGGTAGGAAAGGTGGTGTGAGACAAGACCTAAAAAATTTGAATAACTCGGAAAACTCCGTACAACCGTGCTCTAGCCAATGTCCAGTCCTACGTTCCAAAACGGACGAGTTCAAGCAAAACATCAACTAACCTAACACCAAGATAACAAGCGGAATTCTTGCCTTTACCGAACATGGCTAGTCCCGCAGTACCGAACTGCGACCTCTCCATTGACGGCTTCGGTCCAACCCATTCGGCTTGTCAGAGACTCACACGTAACGGGGAAGGCACGAGGCGGTGTTTGTGCTTCTACTAGACAACGAGCGTTGGTGTGGTGTTGTTTAAAATTAGAACTACGCTATCCGTTGGAGGACATTGAACTGCTCTCTGTTTCGCTCCGGCCTTTTTACTTACCACGGAATTCCCGCAAAGATTTTTCACTTTAGTTTACATTCACCCAAAGCAAGAGTGGTAGAGCAACTGAACATATATAGATCACCTCCATTGTGCTCGAATTCTATATCCCTGAGGCCCCTAAAGTTTATCCTGGGTTTGATTTTCAATAACGGTTCCCTCTACTAAACTACTGAAGAACTATGAACAGTATGTGACCTGCCCTACACGAAGATAGAAACAAGACCTTAGGACTTGTTGCTATGGGGACTGTAGCAGGCGCCCTATGATCGTTGCTTTGCCTCCCTGGATCATCTGCCACAACTGCGTTTTCTTGCACCAAGTACCAAGTCAGTGTTTCGGCGCTTTTCAACCCAGAGTCAGGACCGCAAAAATATGGGACTGATGATGTATAGCTAGTCTGCAAGCTGCTTGATTGCACTGACTGGGATATGTTTTATGATTGTGTGTTAGATCTGAATGAGCGCATGTTAGTTATTTGTTCTTATATGTTCAATTTTTAGTGTTAGTTGTGTCATTCCAAACTAAGAGGATAACATTTACCCCAATAACAAGCCTTGGGTTACTATGGATCTGAAACGTGTTTTAAACAAAAACAGAAAGTAGTATTTTACACAGGCACAGAACAACAAAAGATGGAAGTAACAAAGAATTCAAAGCTGCTGTTGCACGGGCCAGGACGTTTATCTAAATATAGTTAGAAGACAAGTATTGCGAGGAAACAATTTTCGTTCTGCATGGCAGGGTATCAAAAATATGTCTGCAGTAATTATGGTAGGTGTCCAACATAGGTCAAAGATCAGTTTGCAGGGTGTATGTGATAACAACTTACCAGACCATCTAAAACACATTTTTTACTCGCTTTGAAATAGCATGATTTCTCAGATGAATTAAATATGATCTGAAGCAATCCCCTAGTTTCTGAGAATTGGTATTGTGATGAAGAAATTATCTGTAAGCACTTAAAGGCAATAAATATTAACAAATCTCCCGGACCAGAGGTATATGTGGAAGAACCCTGAAATTCTGCGCTTACTGAGCTGGCAGTGTCCTTCATACAACCTGTTCAGGCCTCACTGGATATCTTGTCAGATTCCTGTTTATTTGTGTGACAAACTTCCAATGTAATACCTCTTCCAAAGAAACCCAATCCTTCTCGGCCTAACGATTTTGACCTGTAGCTCTCACATCCTTGTGATGTAAACGCTGGAAAGATTGTAAAATCTTCATTCTTTCTGCTACAGAGAAGACCTTGGACCCACTGCAATTTGATACAGGTTCTCGAAGGGGTGTCGAAAGATGCCTAACTATTCATTTTTTTGAACAGTTGTATAGCCACTTGGAACACCTGACTCTTCATGCAGAATATTGTTTCGCTGACTTTAGTTCAGGCTTTCATACAAATGCAAGCCTCAGTTTGGTTAACATAATAATTTCTAAATTTGACGTAGCAATCAACATGTTCGTTGGATGATTGAATTTTTAACCAACAGACCACAGGTGTTTGGCCAACATATTATCTTCTTCGATTAGATTTACCTGCACTGGTTCTCGCCCAGGGTTGCGGCCTCTCACCACTTCTGTACATTCTATACACAGATGATTGCAGAAAGCAAACTATGGAAATTCCTTTTCTGGTAAAGTCTCGCAGTCGATAGTGCTCTGGTTATCCTCTTATCAGGATCAGTCTATCCAGACCATGTCCAGCCCTCACCGAGTTGTTACACTGGTGTGACGTGGCCTAATATGGAGCTAACTGTTTCTAAAAATTAAGGACCTGCCTATCGACTTCGAAGATTCAGGGCATTACTCCTAAGAATATTATTATCCAGAATCAAGAGGTTTGAAAACGTTTTGAACTAAAAGTATCTGGGAACTGTTTTTGGACCACACGGTTAAACTGGGACGTTAACACTGACGCTTATTGTCAAAAAGGGACAACAACGTCTGTATTTTCTGAGGAAACTGACACTCATTTTTTGTAGACAAAAAGATCCTTTCCTTGTTTACAAGTCTTACATAGTGAGTGTTCAAAGTTTTGCTTTCGTTTGTTGGTACAATAACCTAGTGTTAAAAACAAGTATGGCCTGCAGAGAATTGTAAGAATCTGCTCAAAAATATTGGAAAAGAACAAAGAGATCTCATGTCGTTCTGGAATCAGCAGCTTGTACGCAAAAAAAGCACACAGCCATTTGGCTGATCCTTCTCATGCTTTGTTTCCAGAATTTCTAATGTTGCCTTCGGAAACGCCCGTTTTCAGTGTTCCCATCGCAAAAACCACAGAAAAAGAAATCTTTTGTGCCATGTAAGCATTCGACTTCTGAATTCACAATGATGTTGACTACCTAGTTTTACATTTCTATGAATTATCTGCCTGATTGTCATTGTTACGAGTGTAGGTCAATCCATAATTGTGTGTGTGTGTGTTGTGTGTGTGTGTGGGGTGGTGCTGTGGCGTGTGTGAAATAAGTCTGTGTTCTAGTCAACTGTCTTAAACATTGAATTTCATATATTGGTGTATGGAATGTGTGGGTTGTGCGTGGGCGTAATCGCACACACACGTTTACGTGCGTGTGTACGTGCTGCGTTTGGTGCGTAAAATAAGTTTTTTTGTATTCTAGTCCAATGGGTTTAAAAATTGTGTTCACAATTGATGTTTGTGCGCTGCGCGCGTTGTGTGTGGTGTGTGTGTGTGTGTGTGTGTGTGTGTGTCGTGACATTTTATTTGGAAAACCAATATGAAATATTAGCTTTTGTGTTCTTTGATATATTTGATGAAGTATCAATCTGCATGTCAGTATTGTAATTGGCCCTCATGGGATGATTAAAGTGTTTTTGACTTTGGACTTTGACTTGACTTGGGACTCTCCTCTCTCTCTCTCTTCCTCTTCTCTCTATTCTCTCTCTCTCTCTCTCTCTCTCTCTCTCTATCTCTCTCTCTCTCTCATCTCTCTCTTGATCGATTTTGAGACCTCTGTCTTAGACTGTCTGTCTGTCTTATTGTTTCTGGTTGTATCTG
>CM054147.1:8899912-8904912 GCA_028751875.1 Rapana venosa | reverse complement strand
AGGGTAGGGTAGTGAGGTTTACATCTAAGTTTGCATTTGACAGTAGTGTAGTGTGGTGTAGTGAGGTGTAGAGTGGTGTGGTGTGGTGTGGTGTGTGTGGTGTGGAGTGGAATGTAGTGTAGTGTAGTGTAGTGTAGTGTAGTGTAGTGTAGTGTAGTGAGGTGTAGAGTGGTGAGGTGTGGTGTGGAATGGAGTGTAGTGTAGTGTAGTGAAGTGTAGTGTAGTGTAGTGTAGTGAGGTGTAGAGTGGTGAGGTGTGGTGTGGAATGGAGTGTAGTGTAGTGTAGTGTAGTGTAGTGTAGTGTAGTGTAGTGTAGTGTAGTGTAGTGTAGTGTAGTGTAGTGTGGTGTGGTGCGGTTGTGGTGTGAAGTGGAATATGTGTGTGTGTGGTGTGGTGTGGTGTAGTGTAGTGTAGTGTAGTGTGGTGTGGTGTGATGTGGTGTGGGTAGTGTAGTGTAGTGTAATGTAGTGTAGTGTAGTGTGTTTGTAGTGTGGTGTGGTGTGGTGCAGTGTTGAGTGTAGTTTAGTGTTGGGTAGTGTCGTGTCGTGTCGTGTCGTGTAGTGTAGTGTAGTGTAGTGTAGTGTAGTGTAGTGTAGTGTAGTGTAGTTTAGTGTAGTGTAGTGTTGTGTAGTGTCGTGTAGTGTCGTGTTGTGCGTGTAGTGTAGTGTCGTGTAGCGTAGTGTCGTGTCGTGTACTGTCGTGTAGTGTCGTGTAGCGTAGTGTCGTGTCGTGTAGTGTCGTGTAGTGTCGTGTAGCGTAGTGTCGTGTCGTGTAGTGTCGTGTCGTGTAGTGTAGTGTCGTGTAGTGTAGTGTCGTGTAGTGTCGTGTCGTGTAGTGTCGTGTAGTGTAGTGTAGTATGGCGTAGTGTAGTGTAGTGTTGTCGTGTCGTGTCGTGTAGTGTAGAATAGTGTAGTGTACTGCAGTGTTGTGTTGCGTTTTATTGTGTTGTGTTGTGTTGTGTAATGGAGTGTGGTATAGTGTAATGTAGTGTAGTGTAGTGTAGCGTAGCGTAGTGTAGTGTAATGTAGTGTGGTGTGGTGTGATGTGGTGTAGTGTGGTATAGCGTAGTCTAGATTAGCGTGGCGTAGCGTAGTGTAGTAAGGCGTAGAGCAGCGTAGCGCAGAGAAGGACAATGCAGTGTTTTGTTTAGTGTTGTATCGTATTATGTCGTGTCATGTTGTGCTGTGTTGTATTCTCTCTCATCTGTCATTGAAGTCAAACAAGGATATCATAACCTTTCTTTGGAAATGTTATAAAGCATTGACACAAAGCTAAATAAAGAAAAGAAAGAGAAAACAATAAGAAAACATAGAAAAAGCATTAAAAAAAGAACCCACATATTGACACAAAGCAAAAAAAACAAAAAAACAATAAGAAAACTTAAAAAGCAGAAATACACATTGACTCGAAGCAGGTTAAAGAAAAGAATAAGAAAACATAGAAAAAGCATTTTTTTAAACATAAATAAACTGAATAAACAATCTCACAAGCAAATCAAACACAAAAGAAAAAAGAAATAACAGAATCAAAGTAAACATTTTTTTAAAATGCAATAAAACCGAAACAAACAAACCAAAAGATAGGGGAAAAATTCAAGAAACCAAGAACATAAGTAAGCAAGAAAAAAAATGAAAAATGAATACAAAATAAAACAAATCCCAAAAAAACTTGGACAGGAAAACAACATGAAGAGAATATTATTCTGCATTTCAAAGAAACGATGCAAGAATCTCAGTTTAGGGGAAACAACAACTTTAAAATGGGAAAAGCATGTATGGAGATATATTACATTGTTATTATCACTCCGCTGTCAGATATAGCACTACATGTAAAACGAACACGTCTCTATGACTAAGATGATATTTCCCAGGAGAAAATTCCTTGCTGTGACCCAGTTTCTTAAGGAATGACGTACGTGTCAGGATGATTTTACGTCAAATTTATCGCTTTCAAAAGCAGTGTTTGGGAGTTATGGTATTGCATACTCTGTGTGAGTGTGTGTGTGTGTGTGTGTGTGTGTGTGTGTGTGTGTGTGTGTGTGTGTGTGTGTGTGTGTGTGTGTGTTGTTGTTGTTGTTGTTGTTGTTGTTGGGTTGTTGTTGTTGGGTGTTTTTAATAATAATAATAATAATAATATATGGAATTTATATAGCGCCGAATCTTGTAAAACAAACAAATCGAAGCGCTTGCACTCAAATCATTTACGCGCATGCAACTTTCCTCAAATATAATAAAGAACATATTTCAAATTTATGCACGTGTATGTACACACACACACACACACACACACACACACACACACACACCCCGAGAACACACTTAGGAGATGAAGAATGCTGTTGAAAAGTAGAGACGGATATGAGGGGAAAGTGTCAGGTAGGAAATAAGTGTGTTTTGAGGCTGGATTTGAAGGTATCAAGTGAAGGTTTTTGGCGAAGTGAAAGAGGGAGGTCATTCCACGTGGACGGACCAGAAACAGAAAAAGATCGACAGCCAACAGTGGTTTGTTTGAATCTGGGTATTCGAAAGCACAAAGTATCTGCGGCTGAACGAAGGGAACGGGATGGAGTGTACAGGTGAAGACAGTTACAAAGATAAGATGGTGCAGATTTGTGGAGACATTTGAAACAGAGGGTATTGATCTTATACTTCAGTCTTTGTGAGACTGGCAGCCAGTGAAGAGATCGCAGAAGAGGAGTGATGTGTTCGGATCTTTTCTTTCTTAGGACCAGTCGAGCTGCAGAGTTTTGTATGCGTTGAAGAGAGTGGATGGATGATGCTGGTAGGCCAGCCAGAAGAGAATTACAGTAGTCTAAACGTGAAAGAATGAGAGATGTGCCGAGCTTGGAAGTTGCATCAGTGGACAGATACTTGCGAATCGCGCTTATGCGCCGTAGTTGATAGTAGCAAGACTGGCAGGTCTGGGTGATGAATTTTTTCATAGAGAGTGTGTTGTCAAGAACTACACCTAGATACTTCACAGAGTTGGACAAAGGAACTGACGCACTGCCGAATTGTATTGATGTTGTTGTGATGGAGGAAAGTTTATGTTGGGTCCCTATGAGCATGGCTTCGGTTTTATCGGCATTAAGTTGTAACTTGTTCTGTTTTTGGGGGGTGTCTCTTTGCTTGTTTGTTTTTTGGTTGTTGTTGGGTTTTTATGTTATTTTTTCTTGTGTGTTTTTTCTATTTTGTTGGGTTTTTAAGGGTTTCTTTGTGTAGGGGGGAGGGGTATTTTCTCTCTCTCTCTCTCTCTCTCTCTCTCTCTCTCTCTCTCTCTCTCTCTCTCTCTCTCTCTCTCTCTCTCTCTCTCTCTCTCTCTCTTTCGTTGTATTTGATGGATACATTTTTCTGGAGTGGTGAATGATTTGAGAATGCAATAACTTTTGAGTATAGTAACTATTATAAAAATGCAAAAAATCCTAATGAGCATTAATGATTTCAAATGCTATGATTTATGATGTGCTTGATGTTTGTATTTTGTATGTGAGAAGGTTTTAACATATCAGGTATAAATCCATCAATAACTTTGTTCACAGGTCTATTATCTTTTTGTGGTATCTTGGGAAGCAGTTAAGGTGAACTGATTTTATTTTTAACTGTGTTTTGTTTTAATGTTTGGCTTACGACAGTCTTTATTTAGTCATGATGTTCGAATATGCTTATACAAGAGTATACAGTTATGAGTGCACTCCAGGGTATTATGCCAAAGTCTTACCAAACTTCTGTGAATTTTTTTTCATTTTCCACTTTTCATCTTCAATTTTTTGCCCTTCAATGTGTATGGTGGCCAAAGGGCGATGTACATTACACTATTTCAGAGTTCAGAGTTCAGAGTTCTCTCTCTCTCTCTCTCTCTCTCTCTCTCTCTCTCTCCCTCTCCTCTCTCTCTCCTCTCTTTCTCTCTCTCAACTTTCAACAAAGATGACTATTTTTTTATATTTGAGATTTCTTTCTGCCTCTATATGTGTCTCCGTAAGTCTGTCTGTCTGTCTGTCTGTCTGTCTGTCTGTCTATCTGTCTCTCTCTCTCTCTCTCTCTCTCTCTCTCTCTCTCTCTCTCTCTCTCTCTCTCTCGCTCTCTCTCTCATTAAGAACTAAACAGCGAACTGAAGACGACAGCAGGATGAAAAATGGAGAGATCATTTTGCAAGGTAATGTGGCTACATCCTTCTTCCTCGTGTGGACTGTTGCCAAACAGAAGAAAAAAGAAAAGGAAAGAGCATTCCAGGCGACAGTCTAATCTGATAGACAGATTATCCTCTGAGGGATAGACATGACTCTGACATTTACACCACACTACATACCAGTACAGCCTCCAGTTAAGCTGATAGTAAATAGTTGATGATGATGATGATGATGATGATGATGATGATGATGATGATGATGATGATGATGATGATGATGATGGTGATGGCGATGATGGTGATGGTGGTGGTGGTGTTAGTGGTGGTGGTGGTGGTGGTGGTGGTGATGATGATGATGTTGGTGTGTATGTGTGTGTGCGTGTGTGTGTGTGCGTGCGTGTGTGTGCGTGTAGGTATGTGCGCATGCATGCGTGTCTACGTACGTGTGTGTGTGTGTATGCGGCTTCGATTTCTTTCTTGCGATTTTTTTTACGAAAATTGTATCGCAAACAAAGAAGTAAATGAGTAAAAGATTCTTTTCACAGCGAAACAGGACTTCTCTTGTCTTAAAAATATGTCATACAAATCAGAATCTGCTCCTCTGAATAAATAAGGCAAACATCTGCTTTAAAGTACCGACAATACTATCCAGCATGTAGCCTTCAATGCATTCAAAACTCTGGAAATAAAATCAAAGCTGGTATGTTTGTTTTGTTAAAAAAAATTGCATCACTGTCCCAATAGTAATACTGAAGAAGGATTTCTTTTAAGCTGCTAAAGTTAAATAAGATTTTGGTGAAAAGTACTGGTGCAGTTGATTCCGTCATACCAGACAATAATTTTGCGTAAACATTATTCATACAAAACAAAAACTA
>CM054147.1:8894912-8897412 GCA_028751875.1 Rapana venosa | reverse complement strand
AAACACCTTGAAAAATAAAGATTCGTTCAAAGATTCATCTCTCTCTCTCTCTCTCTCTCTCTCTCTCTCTCTCTCTCTCTCTCTCTCTCTCTCTCTCTCTCTCTCTCTTATATTGTTATCCTAAGTCATACTTTTGTAACTGACTTTTTGTTCTACGGTAACATTTTGTCGTTACTATTGCTTTTACCCCCACCAAAATACTAAGCAGCTCGGCAACCCCCTTCATGTATGGGCCAATTGCCTTTTTGTGAATAAATCATTCGAGTTCGAGTTCGAGTTCGAGTTCTCTCTCTCTCTCTCTCTCTCTCTCTCTCTCTCTCTCTCTCTCTCTCTCTCTCTCTCTCTCTCTCTCTCTCTCTCTCTCTCTCGCTCTCCTCCTCCTCCTCCTCCTCCTCCTCCTCCTCCTCTTCCTACATAACTCATTGTTCTTCTCCACAAGTAATGTTCCCAAAAGTCACCAGACCTATTAGATAACACTTCCACAGGCCACTAGTTTATCTCCCCATCTGTCTCAATGTGATGTGGGGTGGGAGGACTTTAACAAAACACACACCGCCTGGGTAGACTTGTCTGTGAAGTCGAGCAGGCGATGTTCTTTTCTATTCACCCCCCACCCACCCACACACCCACCCCGCTTTCCTCAGCAGGTTATCCAGACGCCATCTTCATAGACAATTGCCCAACAATACCCTCCATCTGTTCCCTCTGTGTGTGTGTGTGTGTGTATGTGTGTGTGTGTGTGTGTGTGTGTGTGTGTGTGTGTGTGTGTGTGTGTGGTGTGTGTGGAGGAGGGGAGGTGGGAGGTGGGTGGTGAGTTTGTGTGTGTGTGGGGGGGGGGGGGTGAGGGGGTGAGTGTGTGGATGGGGGAAGGCGGGGAGTGGGAGGGGGGAGTGTGTGAGAACACACTGGGAACAGATCTGTGGGAACAGATGACAACATTTACAAAACTGCATACTCACGGGAACTAGGTTTTAAAAAAAAAGAGCACATGCGTGCTTATTCCATTATTCTCGATACAAAAGAATAAATGAATTAATTAATGTTAAAAAAAACATCCAACACCCCCCCCCACCCCCCCCCCACACACACACACACACTACACACACACCAAAACCCTCCCCCCTCCCACACACACACATACACACACACTAACCACAACAACCCACCCCCACCACACACACACACATACACATCTACACACACACACACACACACACCAACACCCCCCCCCTCCACACACACACACACCACAACAACCATCCCCCCCCCCCCACACACACACACCCACACTCACACACATTAAAAACCCTCACACCCCTACCCCAACACACACAACAACACACACACCACCACGACAACCACCACTACCACCACCCCTCACTCACACACACACACACACACATACACTCCCCCCTCCTCCCCCAACCCCCCTGTCCCCACACCTCCTGCCCCCCCCCCCCACCCCCCACCCCCACCCACACCCCACCCCACCCACACACACAGAGTGTGTAGTGACTGAGAAAGGCTGTGGTCAGAATCACTAGGCTCCTGTCCACCCCAGTGGTCAGCTATTCCTGGTCAAAGCAGCCCAGTAGTACAGTGTCCATGTGATACCATAGGGGTCATCCCCCTAAAGGTCATTGTCCTGTCCTGTGCTGTTCTGTCCTGTGCTGGACACGCCTCATTGCTTCCGATGATGGATGGGAAACTTGTCAACTTCAGTGTGGGGTAGTTCTGGTGTGAGGTGGGTGGGGGGGGGGGGGGGGGGGGGGTGGGGGGGGGGGGGGGGGGGGGTGGGGGGGGGGGGGGGGGGGGGGGTGGGGGGGAGTGGGGGGGGGGGTGGTGGTGGGGGGGGGTGGGGGGTGGGTGGTGGGGGGGGGGTGAGGGGGAGAGGGAGGTGGGGGAGAGTGTGTGTGTGTGTGTCGGTGTATTGTGTGTGTGTGTGTGTGTGTGTGTGTAGGGATGGGAAGGGTGATTAGTCAGGAGGTGGTGGTTGTGTGTGTATGTGTGTGTCTGGTGTGTTGGGTGTGTGTGTGTGTGTGTGTGTGTGATGTGTGTAGAGTGGTAGAGATAAGAGAGAGAGAGGGTGGGAGAGTGTAGGAGGGGAGAGAGAGAGCGTGTGTGTCAAGGAGTCAAAATGATTGTTGAGGGTAAGTTTAGTTTATTTGTTGTCTCCCGTGTGTGTGTGTGGTGTGTTGTGTGTGTGTGTTGTGTGTTTTGTGTGTGTGTGGTTGTCATCCTCTTTGTGCGTGTGCCGCGCCGTATGTGTGTCTGTCTATTTGTCTGCCTGTCTGTCTGTCTATGTCGTCCCATGGACTACCAACACAATAAAGCTTCCCCACCACCATCCCCACCCCACCCCCACCCCCCACTCCCACGCCCAGAAAAAAGAAGAAAGAAGAAGGAGCGATAGTGCGAAGAGGAAAATGAAAGCCAGAAACCACAGCCTTATTTGAATGGACCAGGGGCTGATGATGATGGTAGAGGAGACAGACACACC
>CM054147.1:8852412-8892412 GCA_028751875.1 Rapana venosa | reverse complement strand
TTACATTGCGTTGCATTGTATTGTCATCATTATCTGGCATATTTTTCTGCGTGTAATTTGGGACGTTCCTCCTAAAAAGAGTGCATCGTCACTAATGCAGCTACCTTGTTGTTGTTGCTGTTGTTGTTGGTGGTGGTTGTTGCTGCTGGTGTTGTTGTTGGTTACTAGTGTTGTTGTTGTTGCTGCTGTTGTTGTTGTTTGCCCCTGTTTGCAAGTGCAATTTTGTTTCCCCGAAAGCCAAAGTACCTTTTCTGTCAGAATTTCACCATAGTCAACACTTCGGTCGCCCCATTTGCTTGTTGGGAGTTTTAATGTACACATTTGAGTACGCGTGTTGCACACGGAACCTCAATTTATCATCGCATCCGAAAGGCTAGCACCCAGACCAACACACATGGCCTAGGGGTTGGAGGAAAAGCCTGGTACAGACAGGACTCGAGCGTGCGACCCTCTGCTTTCTAGACAGGGGGTGCCTTACCTTTACACCACCGCCCTTCAGCAGCAGGACTAGTGTTTTAGAATTGTTGTGATATTGCACAAAAAGTAGCGTTGTGATAGTTTACAAATGTGCGATTTTGTAAATGTTCTTGTTTAAATGCTGCGATATGCAGTGGCAGGACTGATGTTTTAGAATTGTTGTGATATTGCGCAAAAAGTAGTGTTGTGATAGTTTGCAAATGTGCGATTTTGTAAATGTTCTTGTTTAAATGTTGTGATATGCAGTGGCAGGACTGATGTTTTAGAATTGTTGTGATATTGCACAAAAAGTAGTGTTGTGATAGTTTACAAATGTGCGATTTTGTAAATGTTCTTGTTTAAATGTTGTGATATGCAGTGGCAGGACTGATGTTTTAGAATTGTTGTGATATTGCACAAAAAGTAGTGTTGTGATAGTTTACAAATGTGCGATTTTGTAAATGTTCTTGTTTAAATGTTGTGATATGCAGTGGCAGGACTGATGTTTTAGAATTGTTGTGATATTGCACAAACAGTAGTGTTGTGATAGTTTACAAATGTGCGATTTTGTAAATGTTCTTATTTAAATGCTGCGATATTCAGTGGTAGGACTGATGTTTTAGAATTGTTGTGATATTGCACAAAAAGTAGTGTTGTGATAGTTTACAAATGTGCGATTTTGTAAATGTTCTTGTTTAAATGTTGTGATATGCAGTGGCAGGACTGATGTTTTAGAATTGTTGTGATATTGCACAAAAAGTAGTGTTGTGATAGTTTACAAATGTGCGATTTTGTAAATGTCTTGTTTAAATGTTGTGAAAATGCAAGTGGCAGGACTGATGTTTTAGAATTGTTGTGATATTGCACAAAAAGTAGTGTTGTGATAGTTTACAAATGTGCGATTTTGTAAATGTTCTTGTTTAAATGCTGCGATTTTTTCCGGGGCAGGAATGATGTTTAAAATTTGTTTAAATTTTGCAAAAAAAGTAGTGTTGGGTGTAGTTTACAAATGTGCGATTTTGAAAATTTCTTGTTTAAATGTTGTGTTTTTTTTCTAAATGTTTGATCCCCAAAATGTGCGATGTTTTAAAATGTTTGTAAGTTGTTGTTGAAATTTAATGTTTGAAATTTGAAAATATTTGGATATTTTTTTTAATTGTGATTTTTGAAAAAATTTAAAGTTTGCAAAATTGATATCTTGCAATTTGGGGTGATGTTTTGTTAATATTCTGCTGTTTTGTATATTTGATATTTTGTAACTGTTGTCGATTTAAACCAGGGGGTGCCTACCCTCCCTCGAATACAACGTGATTTTTTCCCTCAGGGTCATAAAGTAGACAGACAACAGTTTACCTGATACACCATCCCCCCCCAACCCCCCTAACAAAATGCCGTAGGTCAGAACAAGAGTGCGAACACTTACTTGGTTAACACATCCATCCCAAAACCGTTCCAGGCATCTTTTTGCGGGTAACAAGACCCCCCCCTCCTCCTTCCCTTTCCCCCCCCCTTTTCCCTGCCACCTCCACCCAAACTAAAAAACATGATTTTTCGGGGACTACATCAAAACAAAGATGTAAAACAAGCTGCGAGCACTTACAGCGGGAAAACAAGTAGTTACCCTTTTTTTCCCACCATACCCCTTTTCAAAAATAAAACAGGGAAAACATTTTTGGGGGGAAGGGCTTTTTTTGTTTTTGGGTTTTGTTGCTTGTCCCAGTATTGCTTTCTCTATCAGGAGAGGGTGGGGGCCGCCGGCTTGCGGGGCTGACTTCCCCGGGACACAGGCTGAAAAACATGCAGGCAGAGCGTGCAGTGCGGGAGCAGTCATGCCCGACGACTCCTCAAGATTTAAGGGAGGAGAAGACGGGCAGTGAGGGCTAGGAGTCATTGGGGGGGATTTGAAGAACTTCAGCTGTGGGGTCTTCTCCTTACTAAGATGATGTTACAACTGCAGCGTCTTTTTTTTTCAACAAGTGTTGTTTGTTGGTGGGGTTGTTTTTTTACCCCTTTTCTTTAAATTGACATAAGGGAGGGGGATATAGGGTGGGTGAAGGGGGAGAAGGAGGGCGGGGGGGGGGGGGGGGGGGGGGGGGGGGGGGGGGGGGGGGGGGGGGGGGGGGGGGGGGGGGGGGGGGGGGGGGGGGGAAGGGGGGGAGGGGGGGGGGGGGGGGGGGGGGGGGAGGGGGGGGGGGGGGGGGGGGGGGGGGGGGGGGGGGGGGAGGAAGGGCAGGGTAGGATTACATGTAAATACCAAAGGATGAAGAGGTTTTGTAGGACTGAGAGGGAGGTCCTGTCCTATACTAAGAGGGAGGGAGGTTCTATACTAAGAGGGATGAGGTCCTATACTAAGAGGGAGGGAGGTCCTATACTAAGAGGGATGAGGTCCTATACTAAGAGGGAGGTCCTATACTAAGAGGGAGGTCCTATACTAAGAGGGAGGTCCTATACTAAGAGGGAGGTCCTATACTAAGAGGGAGGTCCTATACTAAGAGGGAGGTCCTATACTAAGAGGGATTAGGTCCTATACTAAGAGGGAGGGAGGTCTTATACTAAGAGGGAGTTCCTATACTAAGAGGGAGGGAGGTCCTATACTAAGAGGGAGGGAGGTCCTATACTAAGAGGGATGTCCTATACTAAGAGGGAGGGATGTCCTATACTAAGAGGGATGAGGTCCTATACTAAGAGGGATGTCCTATACTAAGAGGGATGTCCTATACTAAGAGGGAGGTCCTATACTAAGAGGGATGTCCTATACTAAGAGGGAGGGAGGTCCTATACTAAGAGGGATGTCCTATACTAAGAGGGAGGTCCTATACTAAGAGGGATGAGGTCCTATACTAAGAGGGATGAGGTCCTATACTAAGAGGGAGGTCCTTTACTAAGAGGGTGGGAGGTCCTATACTAAGAGGGATGAGGTCCTATACTAAGAGGGATGAGGTCCTATACTAAGAGGAATGAGGTCCTATACTAAGATGGAGGTCCTATACTAAGAGGAATGAGGTCCTATACTAAGAGGAATGAGGTCCTATACTAAGAGGGAGGTCCTATACTAAGAGGGATGAGGTCCTATACTAAGAGGGATGAGGTCCTATACTAAGAGGGAGGTCCTATACTAAGAGGGAGGTCCTATACTAAGAGGGAGGTCCTATACTAAGAGGGAGGGAGGTCCTATACTAAGAGGGATGAGGTCCTATACTAAGAGGGATGAGGTCCTATACTAAGAGGGAGGGAGGTCATATACTAAGAGGGAGGTCCTATACTAAGAGGGATGTCCTATACTAAGAGGGAGGTCCTATACTAAGAGGGAGGTCCTATACTAAGAGGGAGGTCCTATACTAAGAGGGAGGTCCTATACTAAGAGGGAGGTCCTATACTAATGTTGCAAGGTTGCAATAATGATAGTTCTCTCAGCACAATAAATCACTCTGTGCAAGGCAGGGTGCAGTAGTTGCAGATTTTTATTTGCCTAAGATAAAGAAAAACACACCTGAAACACAAATAAAATGCAGGTCACTACTCTATCCATATTTAACCAGGTACATGAAAGGCACACAACAGCAAATAGCAACATTGTCGTCTAGCCGAATGTAAGAAACCCCAATTCCTTTCATCACTCATACCAAAACACCAAGTTAATCCTAGGGAACCAATAGAGAGTATACAGTTGTAAATCAGACTACAAAAAAACTAGGAAAATCCTTTCCTCAATACTCTCAACTGACATTATGATAATGTCGAAAGAACTTAGTTTATACTAAGATCTTTCATAACATTGGTCCCTATTATATCCCATGGATATTGTAGCACACAAGAGAGAGAGAGAGAGAGAGAGAGGAGAGAGAGAGAGAGAGAGAGGGAGGAGAGGGAGGAGAGAGAGAGAGGAGAGAGAGGAGAGAGAGAGAGAGAGAGAGAGAAAAGAGAGAGAGAGAGAGAGAGAGAGCAGACACAATCTAGTGTCACACAACCCCATTCAAATTAACCGCTTTTGACACCAATGACTAACCATACACCAGTCACACCTACATATCAAGACTGCCTACTTTAGAATGAGCAATTACCACAGGGGGCCTAGTTAGGCCTAGTTCTATACTTCATTCAGGTCTAACCTTCAAGTCTTCAGCTCTTTTCCTTTTAGCAGTCAACTCTTATCTCAATTCAACTTGCCATAGCAGTCTATCCCAATAGCTCTGTTACCAAAAGCACGTTATTTTGATCGTGTAATTCACAAACTTCATCTCAACATAATCAATACATCAAATAATTACTCATAAAATTCCATTTCTCACATGAGTATCCAATTACGGAATAAATCCAAGATCACACAATAAAATAATAAAGTCTCATGACTTTAGTCAGCTTTCATGTGTAAAGCAACTAGACACACTTTCACTGTACCAGTCGCAAAATGTAACCAATACTAAATTCAGCTAGTACAGGCTTATGAGTGATACCTTAACTATATTCTCCCACCAATTCGCTAGTTCAATTCCATAACATTGATAATAAAAGAACAGCAACAACCGCAACACTCTTTCCTTAATAACAAGACTTCTTATATCAATTAATACAAATTCCAAGAAATCTTTAGCTAGATTGCCCTTAGCCTGAAATCTACAACTTAAGAGTTTTCCTAGTCTACATAGGCTGAAAGTGGAGAACCCCAGTCTATTCAAGTCCTATGTTTTCTCCATTACATCCAGAAAATCATACTAACTTCATGTCCTACAATTTGTGAAAACAGTAAGCCTATCAAATTTACTTTTAATTCCACTTACATTTTCAGTGCTTGCCACACTCCTAAAAGGGCAGCAGCCTACCAATACCAAGCAAAATCTTAGCTGCAGGGTAGGATACCCAGATCGAAATGGCCAAATCAACAAGTTAAAAAAATATGTACTTACAGCCCACTCAGTTGTGTTCTGTTGCCTTGGAAGATGCTGGTTCAGTGGAAGGTTAGAAGTACTGAAAATGCCTGACAGCCCCTTTTAACTTTAGTTGTTCAGGTAGGGTGGGGAAGAACGATTGGCCCTACCAAACTCCTGATTTCAGCTGACCAATGAATAATTCCGGGAGCCGACACTAGCCAATCCTGACCACACAACAAACTTAACCAATAACCTGACACCAAGACAAATCTGCTGATTTGCTAGAGGAAAGGGGGGGGGGGGGGGGACGAGTAATAGAGAGAGGAAGGGGGGATGCTATTCAACAAGAAAGAGGCCTGCAAGCCTGTTGAATAAGACTACCTGTAGCAAGCTCTGAAGTGTTTATTACATGACTGTTCCACTGGACATACTGACTACAAGGACTCAGGCCATGAATAGAGAGGACTCTGATGTAGCCAACAAAGGGACTGTTAATGAGATGGAATCTGGGGGGGGGGGGGGGGGGGGGGCGGCTAGCTCTAGGACTATAGGTCTATGTGTAATCATGGATGTGGGGTGGTCTAGAGGTAACGCGCCTGTCTAGAAAGCGAAAAGTCCGGGTCTGAAGTGTGCGGCGGTTCGTACCCCGTTTGGACCGGAAATTTTTCCCCCATCCATTAGACCATGAGTGGTGGTCTGGGCGCTAGTCTTTCGGATGAGACGATAAACCGAGGTCCCGTGTGTTACACGTAATTATTTAGCGCACGTAAAAAAACCCACGGCAACAAGAGAGTTGTCCCTGGCAAAATTCTTAGAAAAAAGCCACTCTGATAGGGAAACAAATACAGCTGCAGAAAAAAAAAAAAAAAAAAAAAAAAAAGGGTGAAAGGGTGGCGCAGCGCTAAGTGGCGACGCGTTCTCCCGCTCTCCCCGGGGAGAGCAGCCCGAATTTCACGGAGAGAAGAAATCTGCCGTGACTTAAAGTGGTATGAAATAAAATCTGAGCGCTTTGATTTGTTGCTTTACAAGATTCAGCGCTATATAAATTCCATACATTATTATTATTATTATTAATACCACTTACCTATACCATCACAATTAAGTTGCCAAGTCTTCTAGCTCAGGGAGACATGTTGGACACTTCAGGTGAGGGATGGTGAGTACCTAGGCCTCACTTGTTTACCAGGCTTCCCAGTCCACTGAGACACTCAAGGACACCTAAGCTAAGAGAAGTGACAATTCACATATGGATTGGTTGCCAATGCTCCAAACTCACTCAGGAGACATGCTGGACACCAAAAGGAAGAAAAGGGCCCAGCAGGCGCTGGCCGCCAACCCAGACCCCAATGGGCCTCCCTAGCTAAAGTCTCAAGTGGATTAAAAGAATCCTCAGCCCACAACCATAGGCATCCAAACAGACCGAGAAGTTGTTTGTTTGGACACAACACTGTAACACTTGTTAGGTTGTCAAAGTAACCTAACTCTGTTTTTGGAATTGTTGAACTAAGCAAATCATGAAGTCTAACCAGGTTGAACAGTTCTTTTTTAGAAGAGGGGAGGGGGGGGGGGAGGAAAGGGTAAGGAAAGGGGGGTTGTAGTTCAAACATTATAGTGTGCACTGTGCACTAAGAGGGAGGGAGGTCCTGTACTAAGAGGGTAGAGGTCCTATACTAAGAGGGAGGTTCTATACTGAGAGGGAGGGAGGTCCTATACTAAGAGGGAGGGAGTTCCTATACTAAGAGGGATGAGGTTATATACTAAGAGGGAGGGAGGTCCTATACTAAGAGGGAGGTCCTATACTAAGAGGGAGAGAGGTCCTATACTAAGATGGAGGGAGGTCCTATACTAAGAGGGAGGTCCTATACTAAGAGGGATGAGGTCCTATACTAAGAGGGATGAGGTCCTATACTAAGAGGGATGAGGTCCTATATTAAGAGGGATGAGGTCCTATACTAAGAGGGATGAGGTCCTATACTAAGAGGGATGAGGTCCTATACTAAGAGGGATGAGGTCCTATACTAAGAGGGATGGAGGTCCTATACAGGAGTCACCAGAGATAATTCTTAGATATGGAAGCTGATGGGATTATGTCACCTGTAAACAAGCAACAATCCACTGAAACAAAGCATGACCACTGTATATGCATATACCTTGGAACACACGCACATACTATGTCTGAAAAGAAAGTGGAACTATGATAACCTAGGAAGTGGGAGGTTCAGTACAGCTGGTTGTAGGGTCAAATCAATATCCAAGTCGGTAGATGATTTGAGATGGTTGAGAATGAAGTCAGATAGCCAAGCAAAGTCTTTTGGCTAAGGACTAAGGTCAAATACGAACTAACAGCCATGGCACAATGGTTAGCGATTTGGGTTACGAACTGGAAGGTCGTGGTTTGGATTTCCATAAGAGTCATAGAGATGTTTCGGACTCTGGCCGGCTCCTACCCAGAGTAAGTTTGCTATGGGCTCATTGGGAAGACTGTTGGTTAACGACTGAGGTCAAGTACGAGTACAAGAGAGAGAGAGAGAGATGAATATCCGTTTACACACCTAAGAGTAGGGTCAAATATTACGAGTATAGCAAATCTAACAACTCATTTTCGTCAAATATCAAATTAAGGGAATGCTTTAGATATCAAACAGGGATGGGTGATAGTGGACATGAACACTTTTGTGACAGGCTTTGAAAGCTACAACTTCTGAACCCAGGGATAGGGTCCTGGAGGCAAGAGTAGGCGTGGTTTATCTCAGTAAAAGAAAGAGGGGCTGCCCCTAGTCCTTCCTGCTTGTCAGTTATGTGACATCAGCTGACATTTAACCTTGTCTCTTGTTTTCATGCTCCTGGGTTTGAGTCCGAGGTTCATCAAGGGTGAGATTTTTGTGTCTGCGACCTTTTTCGCCTACCATGAAAGTAGCCACATTCCGACTTCCGGGATAGTTTTGTTTGTAGTTTCATGGATTTTGTTTGTTGTTGTTTGGTCAGAGTCTGCAGAAAGAAAAGTAATAACTATTTGTATTACTAACCCTTGTCAAATACCGCCAAATTAGGTTCTTGCAGAGGGTCTTTTTTAGGAGGGGGGGGGGGGGGAGGGGGTTAGAAAAATGACGTTGTGGTCGTTATACTGCAGTGGACAGGCATGCACACACGCGCATGCGTGCACGCACACACACACACACACATACCTTAGGATGAAACTATAAACCGAGGTCCTGTATGCGAATGCAGGCAGAATATATATATATATTGCGCACACGTTAAATCCTGTTCCGTTTTTCGTAAGAGTAAGCCATTGTGTGCCGGTGGGAACAGAGGACAGAATTTACAAACGGCATACACACGGGGACTGGATGTAAAAATGTACATAAGTGCTTATTCCATTATCCTTGATATAAAAGAATAAAATAAAATAAATAAAAAATAAACACACACACATCAGTGAAGCAAAACATTACAATCACTTGCAAAGTAAGCCCTAAATCTCGCATCACGATTATAACAAATTGAGCAAATTTTCTACATTGAAAAAAAAAAAGAAACCAGCAAACAATTACAACATTCACTTTTTGGACAACTGAAAATCACCATAGAAATGTGTCCTCTTCCCATTTTCCAGTTGTGCTGACTTTACCTTAGGGACCAGCTAGCCAACCTGTAGAATGCTGTTGTCAATTAATGTCCTTCTTTATGGCCCATGGTAACAGCTCCCCACTTATCAGTGGTGAGAGCAGCTCCGTTTCCCTTTTAGCCCCCTCCCCTCTGACACAGACAACCCAAGCCTGCTGCCGTTTTGTGTGAGGTCCTGGAAGTGATTATCGTTAGGCCACAATCCAGACTTAGCTTCCGGGTGAAGTAGTGTCTTTTTTATATGTTATATAAAAGTACAGCTCAGGGAGAATGTGGCTCAATTCAAAACATTGAGATATGAAAAAGTACAGTGTTTGAGTTAGTTAGTTAGTTAGTTAGTTAGTTGGTTAGTTAGTTAGTTAGTTAGTTAGTTAGTCAGTCAGTCAGTCAGTCAGTCAGTCAGTTAGTTAGTTAGTTAGTTAGTTAGTTAGTTGTTGGTTGGTTGTTGGTTGTTGTTGGTTGGTTGGTTGGTTGGTTGGTTGGTTGGTTGGTTGGTTGGTTGGTTGGTTGTTAGTTGGATGGTTGGGTGGTTGGCTGGCTGGCTGGCTGGTTTTTGTTGGATTTTTTGTTGCTGTTGGGTTTTGGGTTTGTTTTGGTTTGTTTGGGATGGGGTTTTTTTTGTTGTTGTTGTTTGTTGTTGTTTTTGTTGTGTTTTTTTTTGGGGGGGTGCTAGTCTGTTGCCAGTCATTCAAGAGAAAGTTGGAAAAGATCATCACCATCTGAGGATTGCTTGTGTTCCTACTAGCTACACCAGTGACCCCGTACATGTATGTTGTGGTTGGGAGGCTAATACATGGAATGAAAATACATTGTTTGCTGTAATTATTTTTATAAATTCACTCCTACCAAATGTGGGAAAAATCAAATGACTTGTGAGTCAGGAGTTAGTAGTCTTACAAAAAAGGTTGGGGTTGGGGGGGGGGGGGGAGGAATAAAGGCATGATATGTGCTGTCTGCATGTTTAATTTTCTGTCAAAATAAAAATGAAATGAGCAACAACAACAACAAAAACCTAACAGTAGAGTGTGGCCTTAAATAGAAAAGATGAAAAAAAAATATACAGGATACACACCGGTATTAATTTGGGGGTCACTAGTATCTTGTATAGAGTGCGAGTGGAAAAAAATGTTGGTGATTTTCACAGATATTTTTAAGCATGAAAAAATGGACTGTGCTCTTGTTTTTTGGATTGAGGACATAGAGCAATACCAGGTAGTCACGAGAAAGTTGGAAATAACCATCAAATGAGGTTTGCCTGTATTCCTACAGCGTTGACCCGCGCATGCACATTGTGGTAAGGAAGCTAGCAGAGACAAAGGACTGAGGGGGTACAGTGTTTGCTGAAAAATTTAAAAAATTCAAACCTACCAAATTTGTTCCAAATCACATGAGTTTTGAGTCAGAGGCTAGTCTTTCACAAAAAGTGGTTTTTATTTCTGTGGATGCCTTAGAACGTGCGTATGAATATAAGAGTTACATAGAAAAACAGAAGGAAAAGAGTGATTTTTTAATACCGGTGTGCAGCCGAAATGGCATCCTTCCTCGTTTCCTCCATTCCTTTCCCTCTCAACTACCCCCGTTTCCTTATCCTCGCCCTGTTCCTTGTCATGACTTATGTTATTCTGTTTCATTTTATTACTTTTTTCTTTCTGTCTTTCATTTTTCAATCTTTTCAACAGGATGGATTAAGCAAGTAATTAGAGATGAGAGGCACCATGGCTGGGCTGTTTGGATTGAAGTCATTCATTAACAAATAATTATGTCATAATCAGCTTTTTCTTTCTTCTGCTGCAGATAGATGGATATGAAAGCAGAGTGGATGAAACGATAAGATGGCGATGGTTTTAATGAAACTCACGTGTCGGAGTTTGAATCTCGGCCATGTGTGTGTGTGTGTGTGTGTGTGTGTGTGTGTGTGTGAGCGTGGTGTAGTGTGTGTGTGTGTGTGTGTGTGTGTGTGTGTGTGTGTGTGTTGTTTTGTTGTGTTTGTGTGTTGTGTTGTTGTGTGTGTTGTGTGTTTTGCTGTGTATTCTGTGTGCTGTTAAGCGTCTTTGACACACATGTGATTTGAGCGCAGATGTATGTGTGTGTGTTGTGTGAGGGTTGAGAGGATTCTGTGAGATGTGAGGATGAAGGAGTGAGACGATGTGAGGCAGAGAGAGTGTTGAGTGTTCAGCTATTTCCAAGTACCTCGTTACATACTATAGGCAGCCAAACTCCGGCTTCAGAGGACAGCACAGGCTATAAAGCTAAGAGCTTTTCACGGACGAAAGACAATCCCAACGCGACATTTCCACAGGGGCTTTGGCGCTTTGCTTACTGACATCAGTACCCAACAAAACTCTTGGACCTAGGGGAGAACAGAACCAACCAACCAGCCAACCAACCAACTTACAATTTCATAGCTCACTTCCTTGCCTGCAAATGGACCGTGAGAAGCCTTTCGTGTCTGACTAGGTTTGTGTGATCAGCGGTGGAGAAGGCTCTTTTCTGTTTGTCCTTACCTCAAGATCAAAAGACCATGATTTGTCAGGGTAGGATGTTTATTATTTTGTGTGTGGATTATCCCACACCAGGCGGTGACCGTCCTGTGTAGATTGCACATTGACCCTTTAACGCTTGGTTAGGGTGTGTTGATACCAAGAATGACAGAAACGAGTTGGCTTTAATCGTCCTCTTTGTTGTTGCTGTTGTTGTTGTTGTTGTTGTCGTTGTTGTTGTTGTTGTTGTTGTTGTTGTTCTTCTCTCTTCTTCTTCTTCTTCTTCTTCTTCTTCTTCTTTTTCTTCTTCTTCTTCGAACAACAACAACAACAACAACCCTCTCTCTCTCTCTCTCTCTCTCTCTCTCTCTCTCTTTTCTCTCTCTTCTCCTCTTCTCTCTCTCTCTCTCCTCTCTCTCTCTCTCTCCTCCCCTCTCTGTGAGTCGTGTAAGTAAGATAGAGAGTTGGTAAAGAAAGTGGTAAGAAAATGATGATAAGTAGCTGTTTACACACACACACACACACACACACACACACACACACACACACACACACACACACACACACACACACACACACACACACACACACACACACACACACACACACACACAAGCCTTGAATAGTCAAGTCAAGTCAAGTCAAATTTTATTTTCAATGTACCATCTGGAAATAAAATTTTGACTTGACTTGACTTGACTTGCCACACACAAGCCTCAAGTCTTCGTCTCCTATAATTATTTTCTCACATCAGTCACACACACTGAATGGTACAACACCAAAGGAACACAATTTCACAGCTCGCTTCCTCCAATGAAAAAGGCCAACGAGAAACCTGTACTTCTTATCTAGAAGGATGGTCACAATCCTCTGAAGTCGGGGTATGGCTGCATTTACAGCAGGATACTCAGGGGGGAAAAAGCAATACATGCAAATTTCTTATCCGGTGTGTATTTACAGTCTCAAACTGATTCCGTGGTGGGATGAGTGAGACAAAGGGCATGTTCTGGGTGGCCCTCAGAGTGTTAAGCTGGGAAACGCCCAATAACAACAACAGCAGCAACAACATCAATGACAGCAGCAGCAGCAGCAACAACAACATAAACAGAAGAAGCAGGGGCAGGAGCAACAACAGCAGGTACAGCAATAACAACAACATCATAATCAACAACAGCAAGAACATCAACACCAGCATCAACAGAAACAACAACAATCAACAACAATGAAATCAACAGCAACAACAACATCAACAACAACTACTACAACAGCAGAAACAAAAAGAACAGCAGCAACAGCAGTATCAACAGAAACAACAACAACAGCAGCAACAACATCAACAGCAAGAACATCAACAGCAACAGAAACAACATCAACAACAATGATATCACAACAGCAACATCAACAACAACAATAACAGCAGCAGCAACAACAAAAACAATAACAGCAACAACAGAACAGCAACAAAAACAACAATAACATTAACAACAACAGCAACTACTACAACAACAACAACAAATACCTAATTCGTCCAGCGATATCCGTAGAGGGTAGTTGGGTCCGCCTTTTCGTCGATGAGACTATAAACCGAGGCCCCGTGTGCGAACGCACACAGAACATCTTGCGCACACGTTAAATCCCGTTCCGCTTTTCGGAAGAGTAGGTCATTACAATGTGCCTGGTGGGAAAGGATGATAAAATGTACAAAAACACACACACACAACACACACACACACACACACACACACACACCTCCACCCCCACCCTCCCTTCTGATACCTTGCAGTCGCTGAATATTCTAAGGGAGGGAAATGTATGTCTCCCTTCAACCATTTAATTATTTCCCCTACCCTATTCTGGGGACGGGATAGCTCAGTGGTCGGAGCACTCGCTTTCCCCCAGCCAAGTTAAGCAGCGTCGAGCGTGGTTACCAGTTGGATGGGTGACCGTTTGCGCGCCTTGGCTTCAATACAGTTCCCCCAGTTCACCCAGCTGTAAATGGGTACCTGCCCTCTTTAGGGTCAGGGAAGGTAAAGCAGCGAGGGAGAGGAGATGGGCGCCGCCCTCAATATGCTGGCCCTAGAAAAGTGAGGTCTCTGACACCTCGCTCCCCTACGACCTTATAGGTTATGGGACACCTTTACCTTTACCTTTACCTTACCCTATTCTGCTCCCATTTTCCCCCCTTCTCAACTGTCCTGCGTTCGCTCAGGCTATCTAATTGATTGATTGATTGATTGGTTGATTGATTGATTGATTGATTGATTGATCGGCTGATTGATTGGCTGATTGATTGGTTTGCTTAGCTAGTAAATTGATTGGTTTCTGGTTTGCTAGGGGAGGGGGGGGATTGTTAGTTTTTTGGGGTTTTTAAAATAAATATATTTTGCTGGCTAATCCATGTATCACAGTAGAGTAAAAACTTAATGCGTGTGTCTTCATGATTTTGTTTCTTTTCCATCAACATCGTTAAGAATCACTGGAGCACCACAATGAGGAGTTGTTCACCAAATTCCTCCATTTGTGGCGGTGTGTGCCAAAGCATAGGTCTCTGCAAACGTTTTCTCCCTGTCTATTCTGCTGCTTGTGTCGTCCAACCACCCATATTTTCAAAGCTCTGCTTGCCCTTTTATCTGCTTTCCGCGAAGGTTCTCTATGGAATGATTTTACCGAGACCGTTGGATGTTGTAACGTGGCCATGTCTTCGGCATAGTGCTCTTTTCTTGACAACTGATGTTTGTATTGAGTGTTATACTGTCTGATTGTTTGGCGTATAGTATTGTATCCCATGATTTCCGTAGGGATGGGGGGGGGGGGGGGGGGGCGGGCTGTCAGTATAGATAGCATCCCCACCTTCTGGAAATTCCGTGCTAGAAATTTCCTCTTTTCTATCCCTATCTTTGTTTCTGCCTTGTCCCTTTTAATCCTGTCACATCCTTCTTGTGTTCTTTCTGCCTTCTTGGTTCGATCTCCTGCTTTTTTCTTTAGAAAAACTTAACACATTTCTTTCTAATGCCGAAATCGGATGCGCTGGGCCTGACTTGTCAGGCGCTTAACGGCAGTGTGACGATTTTTTGCTAATATAACAGATATCAATAGTTGCTGTCTGAGTGTTCGACGAAAAAAAGTATCCCGGTACGGGATAGCTCAATGGTCAGAGTACTTGCTTTCCCCAAACGAAGGTTAAGCAGCATTGAGCGCGGTTACAAAGGGGATGGGTGACCGCTTGCGCGCCTTGGCTTCAGTACAGTCCCCCAGATCACCCAGCTGTAAACGGGTAGGCCTACCTGCCCTCTTTAGAGTCAGGGAAGGTAAAGCAGCGAGGGAGAGGAGATGGGCGCCGCCCTCAATATGCTGGCCCCCTAGAGATGTTGAAGTCTCTGACACCTCGCTTTCCAACGACCGCTTACGTTGTGGGAACACATTTACCTTTTACCTTTATTGTTTTGTTATTGTATTGCATTGATTTGTGTGTGTGTGTTGCATTGTATTGTAATATATCGTATTGATTTGTATTGTATTGCATTGTATTGTGTTGTATTGTTTTGCGTTGTATTGATTTGTATTCTACATCACCTACAGTCACTGCAGATTTCTCTGTATGAAAGTCGGGCTGCTCTCCTCTAGGAGAGTGCGTCGCCACAAGAACAGGGCCACCTTTTTTTGTTGTTGTTGTTTTTGTCCTGTCTGTATGAGCGCCTTTTAGAGCAAATTTCTAAACATATTTTTGTCAGAAATAACTCTCCTGTTGCCGAGAGTTCTCTTTCGCGCGCGAAACATATGTGGCACACAGGACCTTTGTTTGTTCTTCTCATCCGAAAGACTAGCACCCACACCACCACTCATGGGCTAGTGGGTGGGGGATCAAACCAGCAACTTCTCGTTTTCTAGTCGTGCGCATTACCTCTGGACCCCCCATGCACTCACACGCGTGTTCAGTTCAGAGGGGCGGGATAGCCTGGTGGTTAGAGCGTTGCGAATTGCGCTTGGATCTGCTGACTCGGGTTCGAATCCCGTTCAAGGGGAGCTTTTCCCCCTTTGGAGTTAACATCAGTCTCGACTCCACCCCCACCCACCTTCACCCCTTCACCTCTCCACCTCCCCCTCCCCCCCCCCGAAAAAAAAAAAATCCTTCGGATAAACCGAGGTCACGTGTGCAAAAACATGCAGAGCATGTTGAGCTGAGCACATAGTAAAGTCTGTTCCGCTATTCGAAAGAGTAGGCCATTGTGTGCCGATGGGAACGGATGACATTTACTAAACCGCATACACACGGGGACTGGATATAATAAAAGCCACACGAGTGCTTATTCTATTATCCGGGAAAGGAAAGGATAAAAAGAAAAGTGGATCCAATGTTCAGTATTTTGTGATAACGCATCGTTTCCATGTCACGGACTCTTCATTTTAGACTTACTATTCTATCTCTCTCTCTATCTATCTATCTATCTATCTATCTATTCATTCATCTATCTATCTGTCTTCTATCAATCTATTTGTGTGCCTGTCTGTTTAACACTCACTACCTATTACGGTATGGGTTTTACAGCAGAAGGGTATATAACTTCAGCAACTGATGTTATGAATTACTGAGAGTCATATATAACTTCTTGACCAGTGGCATTATTTCTTTTCTTAGAGTCCTCTCCTTATATACAGGTCAGGAAGAATTGGGGCAATCAAACAGTAAGTAATGTATTGGAAGGGGTTGAAACAGCAACAGCTATTAGTTATTTATTTATGTGTTTATTTTCCTTAATTATTTATTTATAACCACTCACGTACTTTTAGACATTAGTCCCCGTGTGTATGGAATTTTCTAAATTTTACAGTGTGTGTGTGTGTGTGGAAATGCAGTATAAAATTAATGCGCGCTCGCGGCTCAAAGGGCTTGATTTTGGTCAAAGGGAAATAACTTCCTACACTCTTTGACTCAAGGAGCGGTATTATTCCCCTTCAAAGTTTGGCTGCAAAAAGAAAAAGCATAACATTAACTAAAAACCGCCCCCCACTCACGCATACATTTCCCAGACACTTAGAACCGGCTTCGACGCTTATTCTTCACGTGGATATCATCGATAGCAGAAGCCGGTATCTTTCTGCTCCAAACGAAAGAAACAGCGAATTTGATGAATGGAAACACAAACTGACTGGTCGCGGTCGATAACAGACATCTACGGGAAACCGTCTCACTTCTTCTTTCTCTCTATCTGAGATCGCGAATGTAAGATAGTTCCATACACAGAATGAACGCTCAGAACGCGAACGAATAAAGCTATCAGGGTGTTTCGAATTGGTTTCTTGTGCATACTGTAATTCCATGCACAGCTTAGAAATGCCTCGAATTGTTTATGCACGTTGCCGACTTTATTGTTTATTCTGTCTCTCATCTTCCTACGCAACGCTCCCGAAGCACTGCTACGCTCACTCTATCCAACATAAGAATGCGAGGTAAGCTTTATTTCTTTCCCTCCTTTCTTTTTCGAAGACTCTAACATTGACTAAATAGAATAAACACATTGTGTTGTGTGACTTGGTACGATGTGCACAATGCAGGGAAGGATCGAGAAGTAGAAATGAATATTGTCGTCTGTCTGTCTCGCTTTTGCCCGTCGCCATTTTTCTTCCTTTCTTGTTCGTCCTTCCTCATTCATCGACCTGATTCTGTTCCCTGTTACACGTCTGCGTCGATCAGACCACATTGGCTTTCTGGTCGTTGTAGCACCATTTCTGAGTTTCAAGTCATGTGCATGGTAAGTATGCGGGAGGAGAACTATGTATAGATAGTGTGTTTGAAGTGCTTTCTTTGTTCTTCTCTCTATCCCTGCATTCCCATTGCAGCGAGAGGGGGGCGGGGCTAGTCGAGCGGTTTGGGTGGGTTTTTTTCCCCGACTGCAGTAAAAGTTTCCAGGCGGAGATGTCTTTTTTCATCCGTCGTTCGCTCCCCGTGGCTTCGGCCGTAGCTACGCTGAAGCATGCGTTGTGTTGTCAGTGTTGTGATGTATATCATTATTAGCATAGGACAGCCAGCGCCTGGGAAAAAATCGTAAATAATAAGTGATAACCAAATTAAAAAGAAAAAAAAGAGAAAAAAACCCCACTGTCGTCTGATTTGTATTTTTGTGATACAGCTAAGAAGTTTGTTTTTCATTCTGAGGCTGAACTAAACTGTGCTATATCATTGAAAATAAACTAATATTTCTCTTTTCTTTTTCTTTTTAAAGATGAAAGAATAAAAGAGAAAAAAGATGAAAAAAAAGTAGGAGCTTATAAAAAGTTATATTTATGGGGACTTAAAATATATGAAATAAGAATTAGATAACATGAAACAATGTAAATTAAAATCTGTTAATGATATATACTAAAATCATACAAATGAATAAACAGAAATGATTTTCTTGATTAGCAGATTTTTTTGTTTTCAGTCAGATGTTCCTGTTGCCTGGCTTTTTGATATTGAGTTTAATTGAAGTATCACTGTAGTCATGAATGTACCAGGAACTAAATTATTGGATTGGTGGTAGTGTACTGCTGCAGTGTTCTATGGCCTACATGAAGATGATCGCTACCATAGACTATAGAGATTTTATAGCCTACTGATGATGTCTGTGTCATCCATACCTCCAGCCATTGCTGATCTTCTCTCCACATAATTTTACAAAATGCTAGTTGAATTTTACAAAGTTGAAAACAATAATTTTAAAAGGAAAATGTTTTGTGTCAAAGAGAATTATTGAATGTCTTTTAGAGAAAGACCACAAAAGGAACAAGGCTTTTTGTTTTTCATTTTATTCATTTATCCGAGATATTTTTTGGGCCAGAAGCATTACTTTCTTTGCATGGGTGGTTGATCTTAAAAACATTCTTTGTGGTTATAGACTAGTAATATTACTTACAGTAGTAATAGTATACTTATTGCAAAGTGCCACGTTCTGTTAATATTAGTTAAATGCGGAAAACTGGGACCACCAATAATACTAATAGACCTGCCGTTTTGTTTTCTCTTCAGAAGTATGCAGCTGGTAGTGAATCAGCTATCACTGTAACAGTAACTTCATAATATTAACAACTCGTATGGACAACCAAAAACAATTGTTACATATTTCATCACACCTGATTTTATGCTAAATCGTGAAGAAACAGTCAGTGTTTGCTCCAAGCATCATCATGTATTGCTGTTCGATCCCTGCAGACTCCCTGCAATTTCATCATAACTGCAGTCAATGCACAGACCGGTGAGTACATGACCTCATGATGATTGCTCCAGACTTCAATTATTTTATCCATGACCACATCTTTGTTTTACTAGAGCTTTGGGTTCATGTGCTGTTGAGGGACTTGTATGTTGTAAACACTTATTTTCATATTGTCTGTTTGACTGTTACAGTGTTAGACTTAGACTACTTAGACGATATATATATATAAATTTGTCAGTTTGGTTCATTTGTGCTGCTGGGAATTGGGGTGGGAGGAGGTAATGTGTTGTATTTTTTAAGTGGGGGATTGTGTGAACCTGTGTTTGTTTCATGGGACGGTTGAATGTGTGTTTATGTTTATAAAGTATGTGTGTGTATATAATATGTGGTCACTGCTTTTGTTTAACATCGCTGTATGTGCTATACACTCTCTAGATAATGGTATGTATGTTATTACAGTAGGAAATTGCACCATTTCTCTCTCAAGCTGAATGATGTATAGCCTATGATGAATCCCATGCTACAAGCAGAGGACTTCCTCTCCTTTCCTATTGAGTGTTTCATGTTATCAGTTATCTTTACTAGTGTACTACTGAGTATTTATTATCATAGATAAAGGGCTATAGCAGAAATTGTTTTTAGGTCTAACTTCTATATCACACGAGCTTGATGAAACCACAGTTTGTGCCAAAACAGTCTCAGAGGAATATTTCTTGGAGGGGGGAAAAGTTTGAAGTCTAATCAGCGTAGGGTTGATTTTGACCAATTGAGGTTTCACTTATGAGGCAGTCAATAACAGGTTTATAAGGACTGTCAGGTGTTTATCCCCTCCCCAGGGAGGAGCATGACAGGTGTGTATGTGACAAAGATTGAGTGAATGTTGCATAATTGCTCCAGTCAGAGGTGTGTTCAATTATGCCATCACACAGAGACTGAAACAACTTATTCCTCTGTGCTTGCCTTCTTTAGGCAGCTGAAGACACTCTCATGGAGTCGATAACAAAGTTACTATTAATTAGAGCATAGAGAACATTACTAGAAAACAGTAGAACATATTCTGTTATTTTTCTTGATACTAGATGTGACAGATTCAAGGGCCTTTTTTCATGGATATTTTGATTGGGTTTTCGTTTGTTTTTGTATTGCATGTGATATTTTGTGAACTTATGAAACATGATCCAAGATTGAAATTAACTCCTTGTTGTGCCCATCAACTGTATGTTGACAACAGTAAGAAATTTTCTATTGCGTAACACTGCAAAGTATCTTTGCTTTGAGTCTGGCACATATGCATGCATGAGGCACACACACACTCACACTCACACACTTACACCCTTACCAACCTACCTATCTGACTTCACACCATCTCAAACTTCAACATAAGCATTAAAAACAAAACCAACAATAATAGAATTCATCCTATTTGAACTAATCACACAGTATGACACACTGTCTAACTTAAAATTGCACTGGTGCTTTACACAACATCCAAAAATACAACAAAAGACTGAAAATAACAAACATAACTTACACTTAACAACTATATTATTTTTAATGGCTAAGGAGAAAACGAGAGGGGAAAAAATCTTACAAAGATATAGTTCCTATTGATGTATCTTCCATTTTTTACCATTTTATTTTTTTGTCTAATCTTTATTTTTGCGTTCTTGTTCTTTTTTTACTTCATTTCTTTCTTAGTCGTTAGTGTCTTGCTGGTTTGTGTACTTAATGACATTCTTTCTTTTTTTGTGAAGAGGAATTCTTACGATTCTTCTTAGTATCTTCCTTTTTTCCTTTCTTCTTTTTTTTTTCTTTCTTTCTTTTCTTTCCCTTTTTTCGTTTTCTTATTTTCTTTCGTTCTTTTTGCTGCTTTGTTTCTTTGTCTTCTTTCTTTTTCATTATTCTTTCTTTCTTCTTTCTTTTTCCTTCTTCTTTCTTTCTTTTTCCCTTCTTTCTTCTTTCTTTTTCTTTTCTTTCTTTCTTTTTTTCTTGTTCTTTCTTTTTCTTTTGCTAATTCTTTCTTTCATTCATATTCTTTCTTCTTTCTTGATTCCTTCTTCTTTCTTTCATTCATTATTCTTTCTTTCCTTTTTTCCTTCTTTCTTTTCTTTTTGCTCTTTCCTTTCTTTCAATCTTACATTCTTTCTTTCCTTCTTTCTTTCTTTCTTCTATTCGCTCTTTCGCTCGTTTTTCCTTTTTTCCTTTCTTTGTTTCTTAACCTGTGTTCCCCCTTTGGTGAGTTGGATACATGTGTCTCTGTCTGTTGCTGTTGTGGTGAGTTGGATACATGTGTCTCTGTCTGTTGCTGTTGTGGTGAGTGGGATACATGTGTCTCTTTCTGTTGCTGTTGTGGTGAGTGGGATACATGTGTCTCTTCTGTTGCTGTGTGGTGAGTGGATACATGTGTCTCTGTCTGTTGCTGTTGTGGTGAGTGGGATACATGTGTCTCTGTCTGTTGCTGTTGTGGTGAGTGGAATACATGTGTCTCTTCTGTTGCTGTTGTGTGAGTGGGATACATGTGTTCCTTCATGTTGCTGTTGTGGTGAGTGGGATACATGTTCTCTTCTGTTGCTGTTGTGGTGAGTGGGATACATGTGTCTCTGTCTGTTGCTGTTGTGGTGAGTGGGATACATGTGTCTCTGTCTGTTGCTGTTGTGGTGAGTGGGATACATGTGTCTCTCTCTGTTGCTGTTGTGGTGAGTGGGATACATGTGTCTCTTTCTGTTGCTGTTGTGGTGAGTGGGATACATGTGTCTCTGTCTGTTGCTGTTGTGGTGAGTGGGATACATGTGTCTCTGTCTGTTGCTGTTGTGGTGAGTGGGATACATGTGTCTCTGTCTGTTGCTGTTGTGGTGATGGGGTACATGTGTCTCTGTCTGTTGCTGTTGTGGTGAGTGGGATACATGTGTCTCTGTCTGTTGCTGTTGTGGTGAGTGGGATACATGTGTCTCTGTCTGTTGCTGTTGCTTTTGTGGAAGGTTGGGGGGGGGGGGGGGGGGAGGGTGGAAGTGAGGGGTGTTTTGCATTTTCTGTCCAGTTCTTCTCTCTGTCTCTCTGTCTCTGTCTCTCTCTCTCTCTGTCTCTCTCTCGCTGTCCTCTCTTTCTCTCTCTCTCTCTCTCTCTCTCTCGTCTGCTCTTCTCTCCCTCTCTCTCTCCTGTCTCTCTGTCTCTCCTCTCTCTCTCTCTCTCTCTCCTCTCTTCTCTCTCTCGTTCTTTCTGTCTGTCTGTCTGTCTCTCTCTCTCTCTCCCTCTCTCCCTCTGTCTCTCTCTGTCTCTCTGTCTCTCTCGTCTTCTCTCTCTCTCTCTCTCTCTCTCTCTCTCTCTTCTCTCTCTCTCTCATCTCTCTCTCTCTCCTCTGTCTTCGTCTCAGCTTCTGCCAAAGTAAGTCTAATGTGACTGAGACTATTTCAATGGAAGAAGAGGAACAAGAAGATACTTTTTTTTTTTTTACAACAAAAGTAAACAACAGCAATAAAATGAAAAACAAAATTAAAATGGGGCCGAGAAGGGGGAGAGGTTTGTGGGGGGGAGTGGGGGGGGGGGGGGTGGAGTTGTCTCCAAACATTTGAAAGGAAGGGTTTGGGGTTGTTTTCTCTTTAAGGCAGAGAAGGAACTTCCTTATCATATTTTTTTTTTTAACATGCGATTTTGAGTGAGAGAGAGAAAGGAGAGAGAGAGAGAGAGAGATAGAAGAGAGAGAGAGAGAGAGAGAAGAGAGAGAGAAGAGAGAGAGAGAGAAAGAGAGGAGAGAGAGAGAGAGAGAGAAGAGAGAGAGAGAGAGAGAGAGAGAGAGAGAGAGAGAGAGAAAACTTCCTCTCTTTGAAGGGGGTAGAGTGACGTAAAGGAAAAAAAGACTTCCTTGTCTACAAATGTCCTTCCTTCCCTCATCCCCCCCCCCCTTCCGTCCCCCCCCCCCCCCCCGCCCTTTCCCTTTTCCCCCCTAAAAGAGAAGTAAAAGAAGTCTTAACATGCTGGGGCAGAAAAATTTTGTTGTGCCCATCAACTGTATGTTGACAACAGTAAGAAATTTTCCACACACACACACACTGCAAAGTATCTTTGCTTTGAGTCTGACAACACATCATGCATGGATGCTTGCATGCATGTAGGCATGCATGCACAAAACACACACACAAACGTGCACACACTCACACACTACACATGCACACACTCACACACACACAATCACACACACATCACACAACACACAATCACACACTCTCACACAATCACACACACTTCCACCTACAGCACACACACACACAACACACACACTCAAACACAAACACACACTGGCTCAACACACACCACACACACCCGCACACACACACGGCACAAAACACACATACTCAACGACACTCACACTCACACACTTACACCCATACCAACCTACCTATCTGACTTTTTCACACCATGCTTTTGAAACTTCGAGCAGGGTAAGGCATTAAAAAAAATACTTCAAAAATAATAGATTCATCTATTTATGAATATATCTTATTGAGAGTTATGTAGCCAGGTGTAGGTTTTGTCTAACTTTAAGTGTTGGTATGATTTGCTGTTTTATACCACAAATCAAATAAGTACAGAAAGAGAGAGACTGAAAATGAAAGGAGGAAGTGTACAGTTAAGGACATATTTTTTTTTATGGGCTAAAGGAGGAAAAAGAGAGAAATCTACAGATACTTCCTTGAGTGTAATCTTCCCTATCTTTCCTTATGTGTTTTTCTTTTTTTTTTCTTTCTTTCTTTTCTTTCCTTCGCATTCTTTCGTTCTTTCTTTATTTCTTTCTTTCGAATCGTTTGTCCTTGCTGGCTTTCACGTTCTTGTCCTTCTTTCTTTTTTTTCATTCATACACGTCTTTCTTTCTTTCTTGTCTTTGTTTCCTCTCCTTCTTTCTTTTTTTTTCTCCCTCTTTCTTTCTTTCTTTCTTTCTTTCTCCTACCTCATTCCTTTCTTCTTTGCTCTTTGTTCTCTTTCTTTCTTTCTTTTGCTTAATTCTTTCTTTCATCATTCATTCTTTTCTACTTTCTTTGAATGTCCTTCTTTCCTTCTTCATTCACATTTAGTCTTTCTTTCCTTTTTCCTTCTTTCTTTTTCTATTTTGCTCTTTCCTTTCTTTCAATCTACCATTCTTTCTTTCCTTCTTTCTTCTTTCTCTATTCGCTAATCTTTTTTCGCTCGTTTTTTCCCGTTTTTCCGTTCTTTGTTTCTTAACCTTGTTCCCCCTTGGTGAGTTGGATACATGTTTCTCTTGTCTGTTGCTGTTGTTGGAGTGAGAGTTGAATACATGTGTCACACTCCTTTGCTGTTGTGGTGAGTGGGATACATGTGTCTCTGGCCTGTTGCGTCACAGTGATGGGAATACATGTGTCTCTCTCTGTTGCTGTTTGTGGTGACACACACACTACATGTGTCTCTTCTGGTTTGTGCTGTTAGGGGTGGCAGTGGGGAGACATGTGTCCTCGTCTGTGCGGTTAGTGGTGAGGGAATACATGTTCTCTCTTGTTGCTGTTTTTGTGAGTGGGAGACATGTGCCTCTCGCTGTTGCCGTTGTGGCTTGAGTGGGATACATGTTCCATTCTGTTGTGCTGTTGTGGTGATTGGGATACATGTGTCTCTGTCTTTTGCTGTTGTGGTGAGTGGGATACATGTGTCTCTGTCCATGTTGCTGTTGTGGTGAGTGGGGATGTACATGTGTCTCTTTCCTGTTGCTGTATGTTGGTGAGTGGGATACATGTGTCTCTTGCTGTTGCTGTTGTGGGTGAGTGGGAAAAATACATGTTGTCCTCGTGTCTGTTTGCTAAGTTGTCACATGAGTGGGATACCTTGTCTCTGTCTGTTGCTGTTAGGTGAGTGGGATACATGTGTCTCTTCGTTAGCGACACTTTGTGGTAGAGTGGGATACATTGTGTCTCTGTCTGTTGCTGATCGCCATGAGGGGATACATGTGGTCTCTGTCTGTTGCGGTTGTGGTGAGTGGGATACATGTGTCTCTGTCTGTTGCTGTTGCTTTTGTGGAAGGTTGGGGGGGGGGGGGGGGGGGGGGAGGGGGGGTGAGGGTGGGGGATGAGGGGGAGGTGGAAGTTGAGGGGTCGCGTTTTTCATTTTCAGTCCAGTTCTTCTCTCTGTCTCCTGTCTCTGTCTCTCTCTCTCTGTCTCTCATCGCTGTCTCTCTTTCTCACTCTCTCTCTCTCCTCTCTGTCTCTCTCTCAATCCACCTCTTCTCTCTCCAACTCACATCTCTGGCTCTCCTCTCTCTCTCGCTCACTCTCCTCCTCTCAATCTCTCTCCTCTCGTCGTCTTTCTGTCTGTCTGTCTGTGTTGTAATTTTTTTGTTAATCTGTCCATCTCCTCTCTCGTTCCTCCTCCCTCTCGGGGTAAACAAATTCTCTCATCCCCTGTCTATCTCTGTCTCTCTCGGTCTCTCTTCCCCTTCTCTCTCTCTCCTCTCTCTCTCATCGCGTCTTCACTAACTCCTCCCCCTCTCATCCTTCCATCTCTTCATTCTCACGACTCTCTCCAATCCCCCCAACTCTCCTACGTCGGTCTCTCAATCACTCTCTCTCTCATCATCTCTCTCGTCCTCTCCTCTCTACCTCTCCCTCTCCTCTCTCACTGTCTTCGTCTCAGCCTGTTCTGCCAAAGTAAGTCTAATGTGACTGCGACTATTTTCAATGGAAAAGAAGAGCGAACAAGAAGATACTTTTTTTTTTTTTTACAACAACAAAAAGTAAACCATCAACAATAAAATGAAAAACACACGATTAAAATGAATGGGCCGAGACGGGGGAGAGTTTGTAGTGGGAGTGAAATTTGGGGGGGGAGGGGTGGGGGGGACACGGGGGGGGGGGCGGGGGGGGGGGGGTGGAGCATGCACACAATATAAACGCTAACACAACCACCCCTCCCTCGCCCTCATAGCGTCCCTTTCCATCTCCCACCCCTGCTTCCCCCCCCTTCCCCCTCATACATGCCCCTCCCCCCACTCTCCTTCCACCCTCCCCCCATTCACCCCCTTACAGTACCCCTCCCCAACCCCCCCCACCGCCCCACCACCCCCTTCTCGTAACTAGCCAACCAGCTCCCCCCCCCACTCGGCTCCCCCTCCCTCATCCCCCAGTGTCCCGTATCCCCCCACCGCCCCACCACCCCAGCTACTCACCCCCCTTGTAATCAGTACGCATCTCCCCCCCGCCCCCACACTCCACTACCAACCCCCCCTCCTCCTTGGCTCCGCACCTTCCCAACCCCCCTTCCACTCCCCTGCATCTATTACCACCCCCCCATTGGTGGGGGGGCCCCGTGTCTCCTACCACCACGATCCCACCTTTCACGCCCCCTCACACCCTCAACCGTCCCCCCCCACCGGTCGTTACCTCCCTTCGTCCCCCCCCCCCTGCCCCGCCAAACTCCCCCGTCCCCCCCCTCCAGCCATCCGCCCTTCCCCAGGCGACCTCCCTGCCGCTCCTCCTTCTCCCCAAGCAGCAGGCCCCGATCCACGACCCAATGACCTACCTACCCCGCGTCGAACTCGCCCCTGCACTCCTACCCCCGCCAGGGGGGACAACTCCCCCCCCTCCGTTATCCCCCCCATTTTATGCTCTCCCCTCCGTGTGTGTCCTCCCCCGCTACCCCAACTCCACCTTGCTCTGCCACCTCGCTCTCTCCTCCCTGCCTATATCTCGCCCACTACCCCGTCCTCCTTCCTCTCCTCTTCATCCACAACCCCCCACCTGATATATATATATGGGGGGGGGGTGTCTCAAACATCCCCCGTTTTTGAAACTCTCCAAACAAAAAACCTACCCCCACCCATCCCCCTACCATCCCCCCCCCCGAACAAACGCCCTAGCCTACGACATAACAGTCACAGGCGAAAAACTCATCAACCAGCTGAATACAAAGTAATGTCAAGGATAAACAACAAGAAACGATAAACAACAAGTAAAATAATAACAGGAACATGCTATATAATCGACCACCCAATCAAATTCTATGTGAAATTTGGATAAACAACAATAAACAACAACTAAAAGATAACAGGAACATTCTAAAATGTTATATTCGACCATCCAAACAAATTCTATCTGAAATTTTCCCCAAAATATTCTTTGCTGGAGATTACAGCATATAAATGTGCCTTTATGTGAGTCACAAAATATTAAGCTAATGTTAAGTGTGATAGGACGTGGTATTTCTGTGCTTCAGCAATAAACTTTGCCAACAGATTTTGATCACAATAACTTCATCAGACGATAGACAAGAAAAAAATGTCTCGCCCTACGGAAAGCTTCTTAATTGAAAAGACTACAGTTTTCACGTATGAAAACATATGCTTTTGACACCGAAACAGGAAGTGTACTTCATCAACTAGAATATGACCACACATAGGGCATGGGAACTGTGTGGACGTCTCAGGTTGAAACCATCTTTTGTTTGCATTAAAACCAAGTGGTCGAAACTCAGTTGCTGAGGTTACATATTCTTCCCCAGTAAGACCTCTACTGTAGATAGATTGTGAGAAATATATATATATATATATATTATAAAAATATAATTATAGAGAGAGAGAGAGAGAGAGAGAAGTAGAGAGAGAGAGAGATGTTGGTGAATACGGGTGTGTCCTTTATCACGAAGTAGTTAAATGGACATTAACAAAAACAAAACAAACAAAAAATCTTATTGAAAAATCTTGCATAAGTAGTGGGTGCTCATTTGTCAGTGACTATTCAAAGACATTATTTGCTGAAAAGCACACTTACAACGACCCCCCCCCCCCTCCCCCCCAAACCCCAACGTATTTATCTTTACTTTCAAGGACTCCTCGGAGAGGTAAGGAGGAACCTCTCTCTCACTGTCTGTCTATCTGACTCTGTCTCTCGTGGTCCTGTCTCCTCTTTCTCTCTGTGGCTCTCTTATCATGGTTCTTAAATCATATTTTTTGTAACAGATTTTTTATTGTGTGGTTGTGGTTTAATAACCAAACAATTTTGTAGGGTTTTTTGAGTCTTCCTTTTTTTTTAAATCACTAAAATACTAAGCAGCTCGGTAACCCCCCTTCATGTATGGGCCAATGTCCTTTTTGTGAATAAATCTTTCGAGTTCGAGTTCTCTGTCTCTTTGTGTCTGTCTGTCTGTCTGTCTGTCTGTCTGTCTCTCTGTGGGTGCTCTTCAAAGGCGGTACTGCTGAAAATACATCATGTCGCCTCTGTAGATCTTCAATAGAGAGTAAAGTACACTTTGTGTTTGTTTGTTCACAACCAGTTGATCTGAGAAGACAGTTTATACCTTCAAAGTGCTAAAGAAGACCTTGAATTCATAAATCAGTGTTACGTGTGTCATCCCCTCCCCCCCCCCGCCCCTCCAAGAAAAAAGAAAATTTTTAAAAAAAGGGAAAATAAAGAAAAAGAAAAAGAAAATGACAACAGTCATAAATTTGGCATACGACTCACATATATCATTCAAAAGACTGAGAGCTTAAAAGGAATGATGTACAAATGAACAAAGTAAGCTTATCAATCATGTCAAAAAATTCGTTCATATATATCAGCGAAGAAGTATGGCGTTAGTGTAGTCAACTTTATAACCTACCCTCTTCAAAATAGGGAGAAAATCATCTGCCTCTGGGACTCTCTCTCTCTCTCTCTCTCTCTCTCTCAGTCACTCTCTCTCTCTCTCTCTCTCTCTCTCCTATCTCTCTCTCTCTCTCTCAGGCTACCTTTTAAAATCCTACAAGATGCTTTATGATCTAGAATGTCAAAGGGAAAAACAACTGGCAACACAAATTACGGTACCTGTTTGTGTGTACTCGGGTTGGATTTGTTTGGCTCAATACAAGGAGTCGAACTTGTAGAGAGTTTATTAAACGCTTTCAGGTAAAGATTTAATTTGACAGTTAGGGCGCGAGATGTTGAAGTCAGCAATGGATGTGAACATATACAAAACAGTACCTCAGATATCAAATGTAGAGAGTAACAGGACCCTCACTTATAAGTTCGTCTATTATAGTCAAACCATATCTAAAACTTGATATGGATAAAACATTTGAAGAATTAATGTCTTAAGTAACTGGTGTATCAGATTTAAATGTTCATTAATTTCAATACAGAGAACATGATATTGACGACACGAGGCTGCTATTATGCCCATTAACGTAAGCAAGCAGAGGACGATGAAGTACATTTTGGTGTTGTAAACTGTCCAGTATTAGAGATGTTGGGCAGAATTACATCCCTGATAAATATAGTAGACAGCCTAATTTATTTAGATTCTGTTTACTCCTGGCATCAAGTCATCCTGAGGTTGTGCGCAGCCTCACTTTATATTTGTGTAAAGCTTTCAGAATAAGAGAGATATGGTTATCCTAAGTCATATTTTTGTAGCTGACTTTTTGTCATACAGTAACATGTTGTCATTTTTGTTTTGTTTTTGTTTTGTTGTTGTTTTTTTGTTTTTTTACTATTGCTTTACCCCCACCAAAATACTAAGCAGTTCGGCAACCCCCTTCATGTATGGGCCAATGGCCTTTTTGTGAATAAATCATTCGAGTTCGAGTTCGAGTTCGAGTTCTCTCTCTCTCTCTCTCTCTCTCTCTCTCTCTTCATCATCTCTCTCTCTCTCTCAATCTCTCATCTCTCAACTCCTCTCACTTCTCTCTGCGCGCGCGCGCGCGCGTGTGTGTGTGTGTGTGTGTGTGTTGTGTTCGCGCGGCGCCGCGCTCTCGCGCTCGTGTGCGTTGTATGTGTGTATTTTATTTATCGTATTTATTCTTTTATTTCGAGGATAACGGAATAAGCACTCATGTGCTTTTTTTTACATCCAGTTCCTCGTGGTCCTATGCAGTTTTTGTCAATTTTGTATCCGTTTCCCACTCGGCACATAATGGCTTACTCTTCTGAAACGCGGAACGGGTTTTTTAGAGGAAGAGAGAGAGAGAGAGAGAGAGAGAGAGAGAGATAGAGAGAGAGAGAGAGAGAAAAAAACACACACACGAGTGTTGTGTGTGTTTGGTGTGTGTGTGTGTGTGTTGTGCGTGTGCGTGTGCGTGTGAGTGTATGTTTGTGTGTGTGTGCGCGCGTGTGTGCGTATGTGTGTGTGTGTGTTTATCGTATTTATTCTTTTTATTTCGAGGATAACGGAATAAGCACTCATGTACTTTTTTTCATCCAGTCCTCGTGTGTATGCAGTTTTTGTCAATTTTGTCATCCGTTCCTACCGGCGCACAATGGCTTACTCTTCCGAAAAGCGGAACGGGTTTAAGAAGAGAGAAAGAAGATGGACCCCCCCCCCCCCCCCCCCCCCACACACACACACACCTGTGTGTTTTCTTCTCATCTTATAACCCGTTCCCTCTTTTTCGAAGAGAGAGAGATAGAGAGGAGAGAGAGAGAGAGGAGAGAGAGAGAAGAGAGAGGAGAGAGAGAGAGAGAGAGAGAGCACACACGTGTGTGTGTGTGTGTGTGTGTGTGTGTGTGTGTGTGTCGTGTGTGAGTGTGTGTGTTTATTTCAAGGAGATTGTTTCCGTGGAGTAAACATAACTGCTGACTCCACGCCATTCCAAAAAATATTTATTCAGAAAAGAAGAAGAAAGACATTGCAGACATATTATACATGTGGAGCAGAAGCAACAAGCTGATACCTGATAGTATAGGGGGACGGGATAGCCTAGTGGTTAGAACATTGCGCTCGCAATCTGACCACCCGGGTTCGATTCCCGTTCAAGGGGATATTTATTCCCCTGGAGTTTCACATCATGCAGACTCCAATCTCTCCAAAATCTTCGGATGAGACTATTAACCGAGGCCACGTGTGCGAACGCACGCAGAACATCTTGCGCACACGTTAAAACCCGTTCGGCTTTTCGTGAGAGTAGGCCATTGTGTGCCGGTGGGAACGGATGACAGAATTTACAAAACCGCATACACACGGGGACTGGATGCAAAAAAAAGCACATGGGTGCTTATTCCTTTTTCCTTGATATAAAGGAATAAAATAAATAAATAGTGTACTCCACCATCAAAGAAAACGAAACGTTATTTGGCAGCTTGAAAAAACAAAAACAACCAAAAGATGATCGCAACAAATCAATCCTATTGAAACAAATGTAACTACTAAATCCAAGGCATCATTTCTACATTTTCTGCCTTTACATTAATTTTGTGGAAATATTGAACCTCGTTTTTAGCTTGTTGACATTACGTATCTTTTTTAAGTCAGGAAAAAGAAGGAAACAAGACTAAGTAAGAAGAGAAAAAACTACTGACTCCACTTCCCGAAAATCCTCAGGATAATGAATCCTCAGGATAATGATAATGACGACGATGATGATGATTGATGATAATGATGATAGATAACTACTATTTTCTACTACAACACTACTAACTACTACTACTGCTGCTGCTGCTGCTACCTGCTGCTCTGCTGCTGCTGCTGCCGCTTCTGCTGCTACTAACAGCTACTGCTACTACTACAACTACTACTACTACTACTGCTGCTGCAGCGCTGCTTTGCGCTGCTTGCTGCTACTACTGCTGCTACTGCAACTACTTCACTACTACTACTACTATTGCTACTGCTACACTACTGCGCTGCTGCTGCTAACTGCTTACTACTACTACTGCTAGCTGCAACTGGCTACAGCTACTACCTACAGCTACTTCTACAACAGCTACTGCTGCTGCTACTGCTGCAAATCAGCGCTTGCATTAAAATCCATTCACGCTCAATGCGACAGTCCACATAAATAAAATATAAATTCACGACACCAACACAAGCACACAGAAAAACACACAAAACAACAACGATAACAATAACCATCATGAACATCGACAACTAAAACACACAAGGACATACATATCAACATGCAGCATCACAAACAAGCACTAATTAACACACAACAGTCCTGAACAATAAGTATTCCTCTTACAACACCAAATACAAGCTCACACAACAACATGCAACACAAAGTCAGACAAACACAGTGACAAACACAACAACACAGTTCACACAATAAAGAAATACAACACGCCCACAAATCAACCACACATACCCACTAACACAGGACAGACACAGCACAAAAAAAACACAGATCAAAACCAAACTGCGCAAATGGACAACCTGACAGCGAGACTGGACAAAAACAAAACCAACTACAAACACTAGAACAGTAGACAGTATACCAGAAAGTGCTGTCACACTAAAACAAAGCATAACCACAAAGCAGCAAGATACAGATACCACAAGGATAGACAATAACCCCCACATCCGCGACTCCAAAAAGCTCTATAACTCCACACCCCCCATGTCCAACCACCCCTACCACCCAAGGCAGACGTACAACCAACCTATCCCCACACCCCGGCAATCCCCACATCACCCAACGAACACCAAACCGCTCCCCGCTCCGCTTGCACCAACCACTCCCCGTCCCCCCGAACCCCTCCGTCCCAATGCAGACACACACAACAGAAACACCACCTGATGATTCCTCCAACGTCACAACACCGTCCCACAACCTAAACAAGAATGCACAGGAGAATAACATAACACAAAACACAAAAACAGCACGTAAAACCCAAAATACAATGCCCCCTTACCCCTTACCCACGCTCAGGCCCCACCAACGAGCACCACCCCCAACCCCCTCCCCCCAATCACCAGCCCGCCAATCCCCGACCCCCACCCAACCCCCCCCTTCGTAATTTACGACGACGCTGCAACACCCCCCACTACGCCGCTACCAACAATGTAAACCACAATGTCACCCCAACCACGCCCCTCCCACACCCCCAGACACCGACCCCACCCCAACCCCCCGCGAGTTAGATCAGCACGCCAGCAATTCGACTACACACAACCCTAACCACAGCCCACCCACACACACACACACACACACACACACCCACACACACACAGACAACGTCCATTCCTCATCATAAAGTTACAAGCAGCGAATATATTAAGTAAATTCTTCGAAGTAAGTCTAATTATTTGGGCCTTGAATATGTAAAGAGCAACAACCGCAACAATAAATCAAATACCTACCTACTAAGAATACACCTCAGACAGACAGACAGCCAGACAGACAGACCGACAGAAGAGAGAGAGAGAGAGAGAGAGAGAGAGAGAGAGAAATTTTAGCTTGAGAGAGAGCTTTATTTATTGTATTTATTTATTTATTTATTTATTCTTTTATATCGTAGATAGTGGACTAAAGCACTCATGTAGTTTTTTTTAAATCCAGTCCCACGTGTTTATGTAGTTTTTGTTATTTTAGTCTGTGTTCCCACCGGCACACAATTGGTCCTAATCTTTCGAAAAGCGGAACAGGATTTAAAACGTGTGCGCAAGATGTTCTTGCGTGTGCGTTTGCACACGGGGCCTCGGTTTTTTAGTCTCATCCGAAAGACTTTTGGGGAGAGTGGATCGGGCACTGATTGTTACCTCCAGGGGAAAAAATCCCCTTCGAACGGGAATCGAACCGTGGTCGTCAGAGTCGAGCGCAATTGTTCTAACCACTAGGCATCCCGTCTCACGTATAGAGAGAGAGAGCGAGCTTGAGAGAGCGAGCTTGAAAGAGAGAGAGAAGAAGAGTGAGAGAGTAGAGAGGAGAGAGAGAGAGAGAGAGAGAGGAGAGCAAGAGAGAGAGAAGAGAGAGAGAGAGAGAGAGAGAAGAGAGAGAGAAGAGAGAGAGAAGAGCAAAGCGAGAGGAGAGAGAGTAGAGCTTGAGAGAGAGAGAGAGAGAGGAGAGAGGAAGAGAGAGAGAGAGAGTAGAGAGAGAGTTTTGAAAGAGAGAGAAGTCTTAAAGTCACATCTATAAATACGAAGAGTAAAAAATTAATCCACTCTCTCAATAGCGAAGTATAGAAGTAGGCCAGTGCACCAATAACAGCGCTATAACAGTCCAACTCTTTTTGAAGTTTCTCTTAATCCTTCCCCCCCCCCCCCCCTCCCCCCCCCCACCCAACTACCTTTTGTTCGCCTTTTAGTCTTGACAACAATATATGTCTCTGTCTCTCTCTCTCTCTCTCTCTCTGTGTTCTCCTCTTCAATGGAATCACGATTTATGGGGAGCAAAACAACTTCTCGACAGGGTAGATTTTAACTTAATTTTTACATTTTTTGTTTAGACATAGTGATTTATTTCAACGTGGTGGATCAGTAATCTATGGGGAACGCACTTGTCTAGAAAGTGGAAAAGTCCGGGTTTCAAGTGTTTGGTGGTGGTGGTTCGATCCCCGTTTGCGCCCGGAACTTAACCCCCCCCCCCCCCCCCCCCCACCCCATCCACTAGAGCGTAGGTGGTGGTCTGGCGCATAGTCTTTCGGATGAGACGATAAACCGAGATTCCAGTATGAAATACTTATTTAGATCACGTAAAAGAAAACCCGCAAGAGAGTTGTCCTTGGCAAAATTCTGTAGGAAAAAAAGCCTCTTTGATGGGAAACCAAACTAATATATAAATATGCAGACAGGAAAAGAGAAAAAGTAATGGTGGGCGCTGGCTGCTTTTGTGGCCGACGCGCTCTTCCGGGGGGAGGGGGTGGGGGTTGGCGGGGTAGGGAGAGCAATCCCCGAATACGCAGAAGAAAATCTCCGTGACTTAAAGTGGTATAACAATACAATACAATACAATACAATACAGTACAGTACAATACAATACAATCTAAAACAATAAATTCAATTCAATCCAATCCAATCCACAATCTCCAATCCAATACTATCGAGTCCAGCCCAACCCAAATCCAAATCCAACCTCAACCCATCCAACCCAATCCAACCCAACCCACATCCAACCCAATCCATTCCAACCCAAATCCAACCCAATCCAACCCAACCCAATCCAATCCAACCTAACCCAATCCAACCAAAACCAACCCTACCCAATCCAACCCAACCCAACTCGACCCAACCCAATCGAACCCTAATCCAATCCAATCCAACCCAATATGCTTCGACGATGGAATGTCGATCGACAGCTTGGCGGGCCATGAAGATGTTGTTCATTGAAAACACAAAACCTACAGCGCCTATTGTTGACAATGATGGGTAAAAAAAAGCAAATGCACTGCTTATTTAATGTACCATCTGAAAATAAAAGTTTGACTTTGACTTTGACTTTAAAGGGTTTTGTTTTAGTCTTTGTTTTCTGCCTTCCTCAGCTTAGTCTAGAGCATTCGAGTGTCAAAACTGGTGAGATGGTTGCCTCTGTAACCGTTTTTGCCCACCTTGGGGGACGGGGTAGCCTGGTGGTTAGAGCGATGTATTCGTGATCTGCTGACTCCGGGGTCGATTCTCGTTCAAGATGATTTTATCCTCTGGAGTTTAACATCAGTGCCGACTCCACTCTCCCAAAAACGTCCTTCCGATGAGACTATAAACCGAGGTTGGGTTGGTTGCGAACGCACGTAGCAGAACATCTCGCGCGCACGTTTAAACTCGTTCCGCTTTTCGGAAGAGTAGGCCATTGTGTGCCAGTGGGGAACGGATGACAAAATGTACAAAGCTGCATACACATGGGGACTGATGAGGAATAAAAGCACAGGAGTGCTTATTCCATTATCCTTGAAATAAAAGAATGATACTACCTACTAATACTTACGAAACTACTACTACTACATTTTTTTTACTACTACTAACTACTACTACTAACTACTACTACTACTACTACTACACTACTACTAGCTACTACTACTACACTAATGATGATGAAAAAAAAAAAAATGGAAAAAAAAATTATGATGATGAAGATACTACTACTACTACACTACTACTACTACTACTACTACTACTACTACTAAATCGCTCTGTTTCGACTTGGGGGTGATGTCTAAACACGACACCAGTGTGCATGCTGTAAAAAAACACACTTTTTTTTGGTTTTCGTCATTTTTTCATATCGGTACGTACATGATGACCTACTCTGTTGAAAGGCAGAACGGGGTTTTAACACGTGCGCAAGGTTGTTCTGTATTGTTTTTATCCCCTGCATCCAGCACCATAGTTCATTTTGATATTTTTTGTGTTTGTTCCTAAGGCTAGAGCTCCGAGGTGAGATTTTTGCGTATGCGACTGTTTTTTGCCCCCCCCCCAACCCCCCCCCTCCTTCTCTCTCCCCATTCACACCACTCTCCATCCTCACCACTCAACACCCCCCCTCTACGATCATCACAAACAACACCCCACTCCTCCCTCTCTCAACCGACTAAACCAGAGCAAATCACACAAACACTCCTCCCTCCCCTCACAAACGAAAAAAACCGCACACCCCCCCCCTCACAAACACAAAAACTACAAGCGACAAGCGCCCCCCCCCCTCCAACCCCTCCCACCAGTAAGGTAGCCGCATTCCGACTTCTGGGAAAACACGCTGTTGTTAGGATTGTAGTTACGTCCCATTGGTCCAGTTTCTTATGTTGTTATGGTTTATATTTCCATGCCATCAACCCAGTTGCTCTTGTTGTTATGGTTTATATTTCCATGCCATCAACCCACTTGCTCTTGTTGTTATGTTTTATATTTCCATGCCATCAACCCACTTGCTCGTGTTGTTATGATTATTATATTTCCATGCCATCAACCCACTTGCTCTTGTTGTTATGATTTATATTTCCATGCCATCAATCCAGTTGCTCTTGTTGTTATGATTTATATTTCCATGCCATCAACCCACTTGCTCGTGTTGTTATGATTATTATATTTCCATGCCATCAACCTACTTGCTCTTGTTGTTATGGTTTATATTTCCATGCCATCAACCCACTTGCTCTTGTTGTTATGGTTTATATTTCCATGCCATCAACCCACTTGCTCTTGTTGGTATGATTTATATTTCCATGCCATCAACCCACTTGCTCGTGTTGGTATGATTTATATTTCCATGCCATCAACCCACTTGCTCTTGTTGTTATGGTTTATATTTCCATGCCATCAACCCACTTGCTCTTGTTGTTGTGTTTATATTTCCATGCCATCAACCCACTTGCTCTTGTTGTTATGATTTATATTTCCATGCCATCAACCCACTTGCTCTTGTTGTTATGGTTTATATTTCCATGCCTTCAACCCACTTGCTCTTGTTGTTATGATTTATATTTACCTGCCATCAACCCACTTGCTCGTGTTGTTATGATTTATATTTCCATGCCATCAACCCACATGCTCTTGTTGGTATGATTTATATTTCCATGCCATCAACCCACTTGCTCTTGTTGGTATGATTTATATTTCCATGCCATCAACCCACTTGCTCTTGTTGTTATGATTTATATTTCCATGCCATCAACCCACTTGCTCTTGTTGATATGATTATTATATTTACATGCCATCAACCCACTTGTCTCATGTTGTATGATTTATATTTCCATGCCAAAATTCCCCCCAACCCCCTTGCGTCTTGTTGTATGATTTATATTTCATGCCATTCAACCACTGCCACTTGTTGTTATGATTATTATATTTCCATGCCATCAACCCACTTGCTCTTGTTGTTATGATTTATATTTCCATGCCATCAACCCACTTGCTCTTGTTGTTATGATTATATTTACCTGCCATCAACCCACTTGCTCTTGTTGTTATGATTATATTTCCATGACATCAACCCAGCTTCTCTCGTTGCTGTGGTTGTATATGTACCTCACTAACCCAGTTTCTCTAATTGTTGCGGCTGTATTTAGCTCTCATCAACCCAGTTTTTCTCTTCTTGTTATGACTATATTTACCTCTCATCAACCCAGTTTTTCTCTTCTTGTTATGACTATATTTAAATCTCATCAACCCACTTGCTTTCGTTGTCGGGGTTGTATTTACATCTCATCAACCCAGTTTCACGTAGTTTGCCTGACTTTTACTAAAGAGTGGAGCGTAGTTTGCCAAGCATTAACTAAAGAGAGGAGCGTAGTTTGCTAGATTAGCTAAAGAGTGGAGCGTACTTTGCCAGATTTTAACTAAAGAGTGGATTGTAGTTTGCTAAATATTAACTAAAGAGTGGAGCGTAGTTTGCCATAATTTAACTTAAGAGTGGATCGTAGTTTGCTAAGCATTAACTGAAGAGTGAACATTAAACTAAAAAGCTTGCCAAACTTTAACTAAAGAGTGGATCGTAGTTTGCTAAGCATTAACAAAAGGGTGGAGCGTAGTTTGCCAGACTTTAACTAAAGAGTGGAGCGTAGTTTGCCAGACTTTAACTAAAGAGTGGAGCGTAGTTTGCCAGACTTTAACTAACGAGTGGAACATAGTTGACCAGACTTTAGCTAAAGGGTGGAACGTAGTTTGCCAGACTTTATCTAAAGAGTGGAGCGTAGTTTGCCAGACTTTAACTAACGAGTGGAACATAGTTGACCAGACTTTAACTAAAGGGTGGAACGTAGTTTGCCAGACTTTATCTAAAGAGTGGAGCGTAGTTTGCCAGATTTTAACTAAAGAGTGGATCGTAGTTTGCCAGACTTTAACTAAAGAGTGGAGCATACATTGCCAAACTTTTAGGAAAGGGAGGAGCATAGTTTTCCAGACTTTAACTAAAGAGTGGAGCGTGGCTTGCCAGACTTTATCTAAAGAGTGGAGCGTAGTTTTGCCAGACTTTAACTAAAGAGTGGAGCATAGTTTTTCCAGACTTCTAGGAAAGAGTGGAGCTTTCAGCAGTACTCCACCTATCAGGCGAGGATTGGTTTTTAGAGACCTAAAAAGGGGGCTGGCCGACAGGGCTTATGAACCTTACCCTTGAGGAGAACTGAACTTTATCAGTTGACCATTCTTCTATAGAGACGTAGAAAAGGGCTGACCGGCAGACCCCCCCCCCCCCCCCCGAACCCTGCAGCTGGGAAAAAAAAGGCAAAAAACAGATCCCAAATGAATCATCTGTCACTGTAAACGTATGTTACAGATGACCCGAAGAAAGGGGTTAAACCCTACGGTTGGGAAGGGACAGACCATGATCAATCTCAAACAGACAGCTTGCATCCTCTCTCTACCCAATCAGGAGTTGACGTAAGCCCGCACCCATTTTTATACCCGTAAGCGTTGTGTGTGTGTGTGTGTGTGCGTGTAGAGGGGGGGGGGGGGGGAGGGTGCGCACGCGCGTGTGTGCATGCCTGCGTGTGTGTATGTGTGTATTTTTTAAACTTACTTTATTCTTTTATTTCTAGGATAATGGAATAAGCACTGTGTGTGGGTGGGTGGGTGGGTGCGCGCGCGCGTGCGTGCGTGTCTGTTTGCTTTGAATGTGTAATAGAAGCCTCCGATCTTTCTATGACCTTTACAAGTCACACATCTTTTAAACGTTTTAAAAAAATATAATTCATTTACAGCACATAAACCTATTAAGCAAACAATAACCCAGCTGGGAACATTTGATGCTTATGCAGGCAAGGGACATAATAATAATGATAATAATAATAATAATAATAATAATGATGATGTATGGAATTTATATAGCGCTGAATCTTGTAAAGCATCAAATCAAAGCGCTCAGATGACTTTTTTTCGTTTTTTTTTATATCGAGGATAATGGAATTAGCACTCATGTGCTTTTTTTACATCAAGTCCCCGTGTGTAAGCGGTTTTGTAAATTGTGTCATCTGTTCCCACCGGCACACATTGGCCTACTCTTTCGAACAGCGGAACAGGATTTAATGTGTACGCAAGATGTTCTGCATGCGTTCGCACACGGGGCCTCGGTTTATAGTCTCATCCGAAGGACATACAAGTAAAGAAAATTACTTACCATACACACAAATACCACTACAGGATAGAAGAAAGAAAAAAATAATCAGCACTAACCAAACTGAAGTAAGCAAACAGTTTTCATGAGAAGAAAAAAAATATACTGCTAAGTATTGCCAAGTTTTTCGTTGTTGCTCTAAAGCCTCGAAAAGCTAAATGGAAAAATCGTTGTAGCTGTCCCTTCTCTGCTTCACTACACACCAGCTTAGTGTGATGTGTAGGGATGACAGGAAACGTCTTTCATTGTCAAGAGCTGTGCGGGGTCTCAGCCACTGTAAACTAGTCACAGAGTCTCCTGAACCACAAGGAAGCAGAAAGGGAAAGACTAGATGGCTTTTTGACCTGTGTGAACGTACTTAAAGCACTTTTAGAAGGAAGCCAAAAGAGACTTTTGACCTTTCTGTACTGAAGCAGAGAGAGAGGAGAGAGAGAGAGAGGGAAACCTAGATAGACTATTTGATTTATGTAATAATAAGAGTACTACTAAACAGAACTTATATAGCGCTATATCTTGCAAAGACTAATCAAAGCGCATGCATTCAGTCTAATCTTACACAGTCATGCAACCAATGACCAACAATCAATAAGTTTAAACAAACAGATAATTATTACAAACATGATAGCTTGCAGACCAAATCTATGAAATAAAATTTCA
>CM054147.1:8824912-8847412 GCA_028751875.1 Rapana venosa | reverse complement strand
CATGGGCTGACTTCGCTGGCTGTAGACTGGAAAAGGAAAGGCTGGTTTGAAAATTGAGACACAGACAATAATGTATCGAATCTTGATGTACATACCACCACTGCCATGGTTTCCATGTCATTGTTATCGCGTCGCGTTCGATATCGTTGTTACCGCGCCGCAGCGCTATATGGCTTGATCGCTAAATAGCAATAAAATTGTGTCAATTGTCAATTGTCAATTTAGAACAGTGCAGACCTGGACAGCAGGGGAGATAGATGTATGTGCCAGTGTGATGGAACTGATTAGAAGGTAGAGTCCGATGTGTGTGTGTGTGTGTGTGTGTGTGTGTGTGTGTTGTGTCCAAAAGTTGTTGTTTGTCCTAAAGTGAACAAGCTCAACGGAGATACGAATTCCTTACCCTCGGTGTGAGAACTTTCTGCGGGGGCAAACTTACCTTCTCCTATCCTTCACAGGGTGGGCTGCCTGTAATGCACAGACTGCAAAATAGCAAGACAAGCGTTCCGGATTTGACAGTTCCTTCTTGTCTTTTTTATGAGCTTGCAGATCAGGTCAAAGCTCTGAATCAGAAACTGGTAACGTGTGAGATGAAGTGCTTGAGGAAAGCCGTCAACAAGACCAGGGGAGACAAGATAAGAAACGAGGTGATCAGAGACATGGTAGGAGCCACACCCGTCCTACACCATATTGAACAACAACGAACCAAGTGGTTCGGGCACCTCACACGGATGCCGCCAAACCAGCCAGCCTTGCGTGCTTACAACTTGAGGTACTCTGGCACGAGGGCCAGAGGTAGACCCAGGCGACGCTGGAGTGATTCCGTGGCAGAAACACTGAAAGTCCATGGATTGTCCCTCCTCCAAGCTACCCGCCTTGCAGCAGACAGACAGTTATATCTCCCCGCGACGCCACAGAGTACAAGCGGAAGGAAAAAGTAAAGTAAGCAGATCAGGTAAAACAACAAAAGTTTTGTCCGGGAAAGTTAGACTCTCGACTGACTTCTTATTTATGTAAATCCTTCCATCACTATCATTTACGGTCGTTATTTTCATTGTGTGTGTGTGTGTGTGTGTGTGTGTGTGTGTGTGTGGATAGAAAACAATGTGCTACGCAGTTTAACAAATAAATTCCAGTAACGTTCGGGCCAGATAGGCGCAGTTGAATTCTGTAATCCAGTCAGTGACAAGAAAACCAGTTAGCGACATTAGAGAGGTGACTGGTTCAGTGTGTGACTGAATATACCGGTGAATAGGACCAGACTTGTGAATGGTTGGGAAGTTGTGGCACCTGCCTCTGACGTCAGAGGTCATTTGCAGTGAAATGTGACACTGTTTGAATACATTTACCCGGGAAAGTGGGTTAAAACATGCACTTGTCTCAGTCCTTATCATTAACATCAAAGGATGTAATAAAATGCAACAGAGCTAGAAGTAGCACACAAATCTTGACCTACGCATTGGACTTGATGGTTCCATTCACAAAACTCTGTATAATTCTTTTCCCCCGCTTCAGGAAAAAGAAAGTGGTTTTTTTTGTCAGATAAAACTTATGGGTTGTTTCATAACAAAAGGTGGTGACGAAGTTATAGTATTAAAGCAATAAGTAATACAAGTGTCTGTTTTTTGAAATATATTTTTTTTAAAGATTTGAATTAAGCACTGTTTCCTCCCCCCCCTCTCCCCCCCCCCCCCCCCCCTCCTCTTATATGTCCAATTGTTAATGTGCTGTGTTCAAGCCTAACGAAGATAACTCTTTCTGGCTCCTCCCCCCCCAACATCTCTGTCATTCTCTATACTGCTGGTGGTGGTGGTGGTGGTGGTGCTGTTGCGCTGCTGCTTCTGTTGCTGCTGCTTCTTTTGCAACTGCTGCTTCTGTTGCTGATGCTACTGTTTCTGCTGCTCGCTGCTTCTGTTGCTGTTGCTGCTGTTGCTACTGCTGCTTGCTGCTGCTGTTGCTGCTGCTGTTGCTGCTTCTGTTGCTGCTGTTACAGTTGCTGCTACAGTAGCCTTCAGGTACAACTGCTGTAACAGGGATTGCCATACTTCCCTTGGCAGGCAGAACCACAACAGATGCTGCCCCAGTGCCATTTTGTCCTGGCTCTTTAAGCGAAGAACTCTGGCAGTTCGTGACCGATGGACGCCAACAAAACTACTACTACACAAGCTTTCCCTTATCCACTAGACCTCGAATGCTAGTCTTCGTGCTAGTCTTTATGGGGACGGGATGGCCTGGTGGTTAGAGTGATGTTTGAGTGATCTGCTGACTCGGGTTCGATTCTCGTTAAAAGAGGATTTTTCCTCTGGAGTTAACATCAGCGCCGACTCCACTCCTCCCAAAAGTCCTTCGGATGAGACTATAAACCGAGGTTCCGTGTGTGAACGCACGCAGAACATCTTGCGCACACGTTAAAACCCGTTCCGCTTTTCGGAAGAATAGGCCATTGTGTGCCAGTGGGAACGGATGACAAAATTTACAAAACTGCATACACACGGGGACTAGATTTAAAAAACCCCACCCAACATGATGCTGATTCTATTATCCTCGAAATAAAGGAATACAAGAATTAAATCTTAGATTGAGACGATAAACCGAAGTCGTGCGTGCAACACACCTTTAGCGCACCTAAAAGAACCCACAGCAATAAGGGAGTTGTCCGTGGCAAAATGCTGTAGAAGAAAGCCACTCTCATAGGGAAGCAAGTACGATACGTGCAGACAGGGCTAAAAGAACATTTCAATGAGTGGAGATGCTTTTGTGGTAACACGCTGTCCTAAGGGAGAGGAACTCAACATTTCATATAGTGAACTCTGCTGTGACTTAAAGTAGTATACGATGCAGTACAATACAATGCATTATGATACTACCGCTGCTGCTGCTGCTGCTACTGCTGCTGCTGCTACTTCTACTACTGACAATGATAAAAATAACAATGATGATAACAATGATGATGATGATGATGATGATGATGATCATTATAATAATAATGATGACGACGATAATAATAATATAAAAAAATAATGATGATGATGGTGATGATGACGACAACACTACTACTACTACTACTAGTACTACTGCTACTACTACTACTACTACCACTACTACTACTACTACTACTACTACTAGTACTACTAGTTTGTGTTCACCTTTGCGCCTGGCGGCAGCATGGCGAATGTCTCTTGTGTTTGAGTGCGTAGTGTGTGTGTTTATACCTGGTCCTGTTGGGAAAGTTTTATATCTTCATGTTTGTATTTTCTCCCTGAATCCCACGGTCAGAATATTTTTGTTCCATATTATTGACTTTTCGAAATATTTCAATTTAAGTTCTTCATCTTCAAGTCGATTTTTCAACATTTAATTTGTCTTCACGAGTTGTATTTATCTTTATGTGCTGGTCTCTGTGACCCACTTAACTCTGACCCTGTTGCCCGCTGAAATTTTGCACGTGGTTCACGTTGCCCCACCATCAACCTCCAGTGTTTGTCAATTTGAAAAAATGGCGGTGACAGGTACGGACATAAGAACAATACTGTCACGTGAATTCCACCTATCAAACCCTGAGTTTTGTCAAAAACAATGCACACTGGCTCCTGAAATAATGCAGCATATTCGAAACTTAGGCATTCATCGCCGCAAAATCAGACGGGGAACACGGGCAGGTGTGCGTCATCGCCAGTGGCAGGCTTCCCTCTCGTGTCTCCCCCCTCACCTCTGACGTCACTTCTGTAACCGTTATCAACGCTTCTTCCCCACGCCGTCCACCCGACTTTTCAGCTTTCGTTTCTTCTGTTGTTTGTGAATCTGACAATGTATTTTGTTCTGATGATGATGTGTATCATGATGTATGTCAAACACCGAATCCCCTGATCAATACAGTTCTTTTGCCATCTTCTACTCCCGATTCACCATCCAAACTCTTGTCTGTTTTTCCGCTCGCCACATCTCCACCATCGCCTTCATCCTCTTCCTCTGATTCTTGTCCAAACTCACCACTTTCATCTTCATCCTCTCCATCTCCTTCAGATCTCCTTCAAGTTTGTCTGTTCAATGTGCAGTCTGTCTGTCCAAATGGAAAGCCGACTACATTTCCGATTTCATCTCTGAAAAAAGCATTGACCTAACCTTCCTCACTGAAACTTGGTCTTAACCACATGGCCATGAGCCCAAAATAAAACAGCTGACTCCTCCAGGATATAAAACTATTTCTTTTCCCAGACTCTCTCGAGGAGGTGGGATTGCCATAATTTTCAACAACACATTGGAACCAGCTCTTTCTTTCAGCCTCAACCTCCCATTCCCACACGACTCTTTTGAAGTTTGCGAAATCAACCTCAACTTACCTGGCCACTCTATTACGTTCTGTTGCCTTTACCGCCCACCTCCTAGCCGTAAGAACAACCTGACATCTTCTGTTTTTCATCAAGAATTCCAGTCACTCCTCGACCACTACAGCCTCTCTCCTACTAAACTTATAATTCTCGGTGACTTTAACTTCCATTTCGACAACCAGTCTTCTCCAGATGTCAAACGTCTTTCTCTTTCTCTGTCCAACCATTCTCTCTCCCAACTGGTAAACGAAGCAACGCACAGATCTGGCCATATTTTAGACTGGCTGATTACTAATGCTTCATTTAATCTTGTTACATCTGTTTCTGTCACTGACGAACTGCATTCTGATCATTCCGCCATTCTTTTCCACCTCAACATCACAAAACCTGTCAGAAAGAAGAAATATGTTACTCGTCGCAATCTTAGGCCTTAGACATCATACTTTCTTCACAGCTTCCGAACGTTTTTCAAAAACTCTGACCACACTGACCTCTCTGAACTATAACACTGTTCTCCGCCAACTGCTTGATGAGCATGCACCTCCTACTGACCATCTCCTACCTGACAGACCCTGGGTGCGCCATGGTATACCCAAGACATCCTGATAGCGAAGCGCAAAACGCCGGCAACTAGACGGCAGTGGCGGAAATCAAAAACCGAAATCAACAAACAGCTTTTCCGAAACAAATAAACAAAGTCAAACTTTTAAATCCATTCAGCAAAGCCAAAATATACTTTCCCAATTCTCTGCGCTACATCCATAAAATCTCTTTTTTCCCTCACCTCAAATCTCCTTGGGTCTGCAAAAAAAAAAACTCCTCTCCCTACCACCCAGCCTGTCTGAAATTCCATCTATCTTTTCTGCCTTTTTTTCAGAAAAAGTCCACAAAATACGCCCCAGACTGGATCAGACTCATTTCAGCCTGCACCCCCTGTTTCCCAGTTCACTGGCACTCCTCTTTTTCCTTCGGGTTCCCACAAGTGAAAAGAAATTTCATGACAATTCTGAAGGAATGATTTAAAAAATCATGCGACCTCGATCCCATACTGCTCCTGTTTTCTACAATGCCTTCCACAACTTGTACCTATTATAAACTAAAATTTGTAAACTCATCTCTTCTGTCAGGACATTTTCCACAAGCTTTTTTAAATACCGCAATAGTCAACCTCTACTGAAAAAGCACGACCTCGATCCCAACATTCTAAAGGAATTATAGATCTGTCTCAACTTACCTTTGTCTCTAAAGTACTGGGAAAAAGTTGTTCTCAACAGCTCAACAGTCACCTTCATTCCAATGATTCTTCCCCTTTTAAATCTGCCTATCGCCCCAACCACAGCACCGAAACCACCCTATTTTCCAATACTTTAGATACACTTTTACTTGCTTTGATGCGGAAAAATCTCCCCTCACTCTTCTTGATTTATCTGCAGCCTTCGGACACTATGGGATACTCAATTTCTTCTTTCTCACCTCCAAAATACGTTTGGTATCAATGGCACTGCCTCACCTGGTTTACCTCTACCTCACAGACAGATTCCGAAAGTTATTGTAAACAAAATTCAATCAAATCTGTCAAAATGGGAATGTGGAGTTCCACAGGGATCAGTCCTGGGCCCCCGTTCTTTACTCTCTCATGCTCCCCCTTCCACTATATAATAAACAACCACCATATTGATCATCTTTTCTATGCCGAGGGACACTCAGCTTCAGTGCAGTTGATACTGTTGAAAAACTTCCCTTCCCTCCTGACAATATGTCCTACTGCCTTCAAGACATTCAAATGGATGACTCAGAACAGTTACAACTTAATGCCGATAAAACCGAAGCCTGCTCATAGGGACCCAACATAAAAATTTCCTCCATCACAACAAATCAATACAATTCGGCCCGTGCGTCAGTTCCTTTGTCAACTCTGTGAAGTTCTAGGTGTAGTTCTTGACAACACATCAATATGAAAAAATTCATCACCAGACCTGCCAGTCTTGCTAATATCAATTACGGCGATAAGTGCGATTCGCAAGTATCTGTCAAATGTGCAACTTCCAAGCTCGTCACATCTTCATTTTTTCCGTTTAGACTACTGTAATTTTTCTTTGGCTGGCTACCAGCTCATCCATCCCCTCTCTTCAACGCATACAAAACTCTGCAGCTCGACTGGTCCTAAGAAAGAAAAGATCCGAACACAATCCCTTTGCGATCTCTTCACTGGCCTGCCAGTCTCACAAAGACTGAAGTATAAGTCAATACCCTCTGTTTCAAATGTCTCCACAATTGCACCATTTTTATCTTTGTAAAATGTCTTCACCTGTACACTCCATCCCCTTCCCTTCGTTCAGCCGCAGATACTTTGTGCTTTCGAACACCCAGATTCAAACAAACCACTGTTGGCTGTCGATCTTTTTCTGTTTCTGGTCCGTCCACGTGGAATGACCTCCCTCTTTCACTTCGCCAAAAACCTTCACTTGATACCTTCAAATCCAGCCTCAAAACACACTTATTTCCTACCTGACACTTCCCCCCTCATATCCTTCTCTACTTTTCAACAGCATTCTTCATCTCCTAAGTGTGTTCGCGGTGTGTGTGTGTGTGTGTGTGTGTGTGTGTGTGTGTGTGTGTGTGTGTGTGTGTACATACACGTGCATAAATTTGAAATATGTTCTTTATTATATTTGAGGAAAGTTGCATGTGCGTAAATGATTTGAGTGCAAGCGCTTCGATTTGTTTGTTTTACAAGATTTGGCGCTGTATAAATTCCATATATTATTATTATTATTATTATTATTATTATTATACAACTACTACTACTACTACTACTACTACTACTACTACTACTACTACTACTACTACTACTACTTCTACTACTACTACTACTACTAATGATGGTCATAATAACAGTGACGATAGTAATAATAATAATAATGATGATGATAATGATAATGATGATAATGATGATTATGATAACAATAACAAGATGATAATAATAATAATAAGTCCCTCTGTCTGTCTGTCTGTCTCTCTCTCTCTCTCTCTCTCTCTCTCTCTCTCTCTCTCTCTCTCTCTCTCTCTCTCTCTCTGCGTTCCATTAAGGGGCGGGGTGCCTGGTGTTTCGTCTTGTCCTTGGCTTGTGACTTTTTAAGGCTGCTCCCCTCCGCCTTCCCTCTCTCCCCCCTCCTCCTCCCCCCCTCCCCCCCCCCCCCCCCCCCCCCCCCTCCCCCGTGGCCTCAGCCGACGACACATTTCAACTTCAGAGCAGCTCGTTTCACAATGTGCTTTGTTTCATCCCATTCTAAGGGCTACAGGCCTGAAGAATAAATCTCGTTCATTGTTCATTGTTCGTTTATTCTGTTGTTCCCTGGCATGTATTATATATAATAGTCTGTCTCGTGTTAATTATGCATCAACCATAATTATGGGACAGATGCTACGAAGTCTACAACAAAAGGTTGAATTCTCTCCCTCTCTCTCTCTCTCTCTCTCTCTCTCTCTCTCCTCTCTCTCTCTCTCTCTCTCTCTCTCTCTCTCTCTCTCTCTCTCTCAAGAATAGCAGTAAGTCTGGTTGAAACAGACCTGCCTAGTATAACAGATGAAGCAGTAGTCATATGTGAATTAATGTCAAGGCATATGGCCCAGGCCAAAAGCTGTGTCAGTTATTGATGTCAGTTAATTGCCAAGGTCTACACTAAAATGTTGTTATGTTGTAAAAATGTTGTGTTGAGATTGCCTTCAGCCATGATAAGCTCTTAACATAACAACCTGCACTCTCCTTTAAAGGAGAAAAAAAATCGTCTGAAATCGGAATATGGCTGTCTATATGACAAGGTACTGGAAAAGAGTCATACACGCAAACTTCTCACCCGGTGTACTTCCTATCTCACAGTGATTCTCGGGTGGGATGAGTGAGTCAGAGTGCATGTTCTATGGGTGACCCCCAGGGTGTAAAGCTGGGGAACGCACAACAACAACAACAACACGTCAAGGCATGAAGTGTCTTTCTGTAATTAGCAGTTCCTGATTTATTATAAAAAAAAAAGGTAAAGGAGTCCCATAACCTATAAGGTCGTAGGGGAGCGAGGCGTCAGAGACCTCACTTCTCTAAGGGCCAGCATATTGAGGGCGGCGCCCACCCCCTCTCCCTCGCTGCTTTACCTTCCCTGACCCTAAAGAGGGCAGGTACCCATTTACAGCTGGGTGAACTGGGGGAACTGTACTGAAGCCAAGGCGCGCAAACGGTCACCCATCCAAGTGGTAACCACGCTCGACGCTGCTGAACTTGGCTGGGGGAAAGCGAGTGCTCCGACCACTGAGCTATCCCGTCCCGCTATGATTTATTATAGTCACTGATAAATTAACCAGTCAGAAATTCTATCTCCCATGTGCTCTTAATGACTTATATAAATCCCTCGTAACTTTCTGGACCCTTATGTCTGGAATGCTCATCCAACACGATGGCAAAATACCAAACTCCTTACAAAACTTAAACAAGAAAAACAAAACAAACAGTGAGACCCCTTTGTAATGTCCCCAAAACTGATTTTTGGGGGGTCTATTTTTTATGCTGTCGTTATTTGAAAATTGTTTGATTTTTTTCCGCTCTTCCTAGAGCGATATTAGTTATAACCAGGTGTGTGTGTGTTGTTGTTGTTGTCTTCAATTTAACGTCTGTTCACTCTAAGTGATATTAGACGAGGGAAATAGAAAGTGTAATGGAAGTTAAAGAAGGGAGAGAAAGGAGTGGAAGGAGAAAAAGTTAAAAAAATAGCACCAGTGTTGGTATTTTTGTGATAAAAACCCCTAGAAAAGTAAGGATAATACTTTTAAACAGGAGCAAAATATAAACTCAACAATGTGGAAACATGAAATAACAATAATGTAACTACAATAAATATTCAAGTGGACTATGCAATAAACATCTGGCAATGGCAAAGGCTAGCTTTGAATTTTCAACTACATTTTCCAGCTACTGTTCAGAAAATGTAGGTAAAAAAAGGTTTTACAATAGGGCACTCAAATATGAGTAATGGAAATATGATCCCCACATAGACATCTGACATGTTTACAAATTTTTGTAAGGAATTTTGAAATAAAGTATAAGGAATAAAGAAATTGTGTGTGTGTGTGTGCGTGTGTGTGTGTGTGTGTGTGTGTGTGTGTGTGTGTGTTCGTTTAAGTATGTCTCAACTATTTTAGTTACTGACTACAGCGTGAGTTACAGCACTCAAGGACACCGGCATGCTTCTCCTTCTCTATCGGCTCCAGTCTGGGCTGGTCCAGCTGACTTCAGGGATTTTTTTTTCATTGCTTTAAGTATCATTCTCACTAAGACAAGTATGTGGTCAGTGTCACCAGTCTGTAACTGGCAAGGTCTTTGAGTTTACAATCGCTGACTTCCATCTTCTATCAATCAAAACGTAATCGATTCGATTTGTTACTCTCTCTCCTGGCGATATCCATGGGTAGGATTTTCTGACTGGCCGCTTGAAGAGGGTGTTTGCCATTTCAAGTTCGTTTGCCTGGCAAAAGGATGTCAGCCTGTCACCTCTTTTAACTCTCTCTCTCTCTCTCTCTCTCTCTCTCTCTCTCTCTCTCTCTCTCTCTCTCTCTCTCTCTCTCTCTCTCCCCTCTCTCTCTCTCTCACTCTCTCTCTATCTCTCTGTATTTGAGATTTAGTGAATGGTTTATTTTGATATCTTGTTTTGAGCTACCAATTATGTATAGCTAATTCCAAAGTGCAGATGTCCTTTTCTATGACTATACATGGTATTCATGAAGATTTGATGTCGGCATTGATGCATGGTGTGAGCGCATGCGCGCGCGCGTGTATGTGTGGGTATGTGTTGTGTGTGTGTGTGGTGTGTGTGTGTGTGTGTGTGTGTGTGTGTACGTGTGCATGGGGATGCAAACTGCTTATACAATATTTGTTTTATGTAGTTTACTATTGCTGTTGCCTCCTATAAAAGTACAAAGAATTTTTGAGGTTTCTTTCCGTTAGCCAAAACGATACTATTTACGTGGTTTGTTCTCCTTTATATTATGGAGGTTTTGCTTTGTTTGGTTCTGTTTTGGTTTGGGTTTGGGGTTGTTGTTGTTGTTTTTTGTTGTTGTTTTTTTGTTTTTCGTTGTTGTTTTTTTTTGGAGGGGGGAATATTCGGTTGTTCTCTCTCCCCTTGTTGTTGTTGCTGCTTTTGTCTTGCTCTTGGTTTCTTGCTATTTTTTCCCCCGATTTTTCTGTGTTTTCTGTTTAGCTTTCTTTCTTACTTGTTGCTACTTTCTTCTCTCTCTCTCTCTCTCTCTCTCTGGCGAGTGCTGAGCAGGAGTTACATCATCTTCGGGACCTGATCCGGTCTTACATGGGCTGACTTCGCTGGCTGTAGACTGGAAAAGGAAAGGCTGGTTTGAAAATTGAGACACTTGAGACACAGACAATAATGTATCGAATCTTGATGTACATACCACCACTGCCATGGTTTCCATGTCATTGTAATCGCGTCGCGTTCGATATCGTTGTTACCGCGCCGCAGCGCTATATGGCTTGATCGCTAAATAGCAATAAAATTGTGTCAATTGTGTCAATTGTGTCAATTGTCTCTCTCTCTCTCCTCTCTCTCTCTCTCTCTCTCTCTTCGGTGATTTTTGTGGGGATTTTTGTGTAGATATTTTTTTCGTATACTGTGTAAGTGTATTGCTATAGGCTTTATTTTATTATCATATATATCCCTAAGGGCGGGGACTGGATGTAAAAAAAGCACACAGGTGCTTATTCATTATCCTCGAAATAAAAGAATGTGTCATTGTCTCTCTCTCTCTCTCTCTCTCTCTCTCTCTCTCTCTCTCTCTCTCCTCTCTCTCTCTTCTCTCTCTCTCTCTCGGAGGCTGGAGTGATCTCCCTTGAAGGTAGGCAGGAAGAAATTTTGCTGTTCATTAATTTGTCAAAAAAAGTAAATTTCACTCAACACCATGCCCGTTGTTGGCCTGCCAACAGCGTTGGAAGCGACCTTGGATGCCCTGCTCCAAGAACAGCACCTCACTTCCTGGAAAGTCACTGGGAGTGGCGACAATACAGTCGTTGTGCTACGACTGAAAGCCAGCCCAGCCAACAACAGCAACATGGCGCAACAGCACACCCCTGGCATCTCCCACAGCTACCGCAGGAAGCCACCAAGTTGCATTGACAGAGACAGGCGAAGGACAGAGGAAAGGAGAAGGACAGCACAGAGGCAAGAAGAACAGGAGGCAAGTGCAAGTGTGATGCCAGAAGAACATTCACCAGGTTTATTTGTGCCCACACCTCCTTCAAGCTGTGCTGTGTCACACACTGACACACCCCCTTCTGCCAACAACACACTGTCGCAAGAATGTGCACGTGAGATCCGGCATTCACCAAGTGCTGCCGTTGAGAGGGAGAAGGAAAAGCATGCTGACCCGCAACGTGACATTGACCTTGCCCCTGTGTTTACGACGGAAACCTCGGACTGTGACGACCCTCTGGCGAAAGTTCAGGCAGTTGGAACTAGTGCCGACGTTATCAGGGGCTATGTAGCTGAACTGACTGATAGATTCTTGCAGAGGAGGCTTAGGGACACGCATAGGAACCAAGACTTTCGTAAGGTGTTCAGTAGTAAACGACATCCAGACACGTTGGTTTGTGAAACTGATGATCTTGTTTTTCGTTTTCAATGGACTGCTGATCACCACACCCCCGGATTTGTTTTGGTTCGTGAAGAAGGACACCAGGCTGATGACCAATGAGGAATCCTTTGTCTATCACAAGCTGAAGCTGTGGTGCCCTGTTGACCGGGAGAAACTGAAAGATCGTATCAGTGCCGGACTTGATGTAATGCATGTAATAGTGGACGCAGTTCGATTCTTGCTTGGATAACCAGTGTGTGTGTGTGTGTGTGTGTGTGTGGTGTGTGTGTGTGTGTGTGTGTGTGTGTGTGTGTGTGCGTGTGTGTGTGTGCGAGCGCGTGTGTGTACGTACGTGCGCGTGCGTGCGAACGTATACGTGTGTATATGTATGAGTGCGTGTGTATCTGTGTGTGTGTGTTGTGTGTGTGTGTGTGTGTGTGTGTGGTGCGCGCGCGCGCGCGTACGTGTGTGTGTTTGAATATGTGGATATGCATGTGTGTATAGGTATGTGCGTGTATGAACGTGTGTGAGAGTGGCGTGTTTGTGTGTGCGTGTGTATGTATGCGTGTGTGTGCGTGTGTGCCTGTGTGTGTGTGTGTGTGTTTTGTGTGTGTGTGTGTGTGTGTGTGTGAGAGAGAGAGAGAGAGAGAGAGAGAGAGAAGAGAGAGAGAACAGCTGTAGGCTACATGCCACCTAGATTGTGACGGATCTGTCACGTGTTAGCCGTGTAAAATTGCACATGCCATGGGAAAAAAAAAGGAAGAAGAGACATTGTGACCTTGTTTTCTTGTCGCAGACCAGGTGTAAGATTGTAAAAAGTTGATTTTGAATTTGCTCAGTTTTGTGGAAACTACTCCACCTTGACAATTCCTTATGAAAAAAGGATATGAATCTCTACGTAACCATGTTCTGGAATCCATGACATGATGGCTATTTGGGCTGAAATTTGATATTATGTGTTTCGTGCCCTGCCCCCCTCCCACTGTCCCCTTGTGAATGGGCATCTTGCTTATCACGATAAACCTTTGTCATTGTCATTGTCATTGTCATTGTCATTGTCTCTCTCTCTCTCTCTCTCTCTCCTCTCTCTCTCTCTCTCTCTCTCTCTCTCTCTCTATCTCCCTCCCAGTCTGTAGGGGCCAGTTCCACTTTCTCTGTCTTTACCTTCACCAACTTTTTGCATTGAGGTCAAGCATTATAACACATGGTTCCCTTGTAGGTAGTTTTTTCTCTGACAGTTTGAAGGTCGTTATAATAATAAAAACAACTACAACCTGTTCAGTTTCCTCGTCAGTGCTGGTGAATGTTGGCCTGTATGAGCGGTTTGATTGTTGCTTTACAAGATTCAGCGCTATATAAATTCCATACATTATTATTATTATTATGTTGAGAAGCTGATGTTTGGTGTTCATCTTCAGGGAGAGGATAAGATCACTGATTGTACTACAGCTTTTTCATTGCTGCAGCGTGTTCTCTGTCCAACACAACAGCAACACACGATCACACCACCCTGTTCATTTCATGCTGCAGACAGTTGTGTGGTCGTTGGGTAAGAATTAACCTTCTCCCTCTACTTCACCATTGTGTTTATTCTTTTCCCTCAATAACAAATGTTCATTCAATAAAAAAAATGTTCATTCAATTCAATTCAATTCAATTCATTCCCTTAACAATGTCCCTGATGTTCATTCGCCTCCTTTCCAATTCTGTTACCAAACAGGTGCAGTTTTCCTGACTCCAGCATCATTGGGACATTCCATGTAACCGCTGTGACGGTATTCTTTCTTGTTCCTCTTTTTTGCTGTTTCTTGACTGGAGTGTCCACACGGTTGTTTCCCGGGAACGGCATTCAGGTGGAATACCTTCCTCACAGTTACCCTTCACCACTGTGCATCGAGGGGGAGCAGGGATCTAGCAGTGCTGGGGAAGTAGCACTACTACAGTCCTGTTCCTCTACCCAGTAGCACTAGAGAGTGCTGTTCCTCTATCCAGTAGCACTACTACAGTCCTGTTCCTCTACCCAGTAGCACTAGAGAGTGCTGTTCCTCTACCCAGTAGCACTAGAGAGTGCTGTTCCTTTACCCAGTAGCACTAGAGAGTGCTGTTCCTCTACCCAGTAGCACTACTACAGTCCTGTCCCTCTACCCAGTAGCACTAGAGAGTGCTGTTCCTCTACCCAGTAGCACTACTACAGTCCTGTTCCTCTACCCAGTAGTAGCACTACTACAGTCCTGTTCCTCTACCCAGTAGCACTAGAGAGTCCTGTTCCTCTACCCAGTAGTAGCACTACTACAGTCCTGTTCCTCTACCCAGTAGCACTAGAGAGTGCTGTTCCTTTACACAGTAGCACTACTACAGTGCTGTTCCTCTACCCAGTAGTAGCACTACTACAGTCCTGTTCCTCTACCCAGTAGCACTACTACAGTCCTGTTCCTCTACCCAGTAGCACTACTACAGTCCTGTTCCTCTACCCAGTAGTAGCACTACTACAGTCCTGTTCCTCTACCCAGTAGTAGCACTACTACAGTCCTGTCCCTCTACCCAGTAGCACTAGAGAGTGCTGTTCCTTTACCCAGTAGCACTACTACAGTCCTGTTCCTCTACCCAGTAGCACTAGAGAGTGCTGTTCCTTTACACAGTAGCACTACTACAGTGCTGTTCCTCTACCCAGTAGTAGCACTACTACAGTCCTGTTCCTCTACCCAGTAGCACTACTACAGTCCTGTTCCTCTACCCAGTAGCACTACTACAGTCCTGTTCCTCTACCCAGTAGTAGCACTACTACAGTCCTGTTCCTCTACCCAGTAGCACTACTACAGTCCTGTTCCTCTACCCAGTAGCACTACTACAGTCCTGTTCCTCTACCCAGTAGTAGCACTACTACAGTCCTGTTCCTCTACCCAGTAGTAGCACTACTACAGTCCTGTCCCTCTACCCAGTAGCACTAGAGAGTGCTGTTCCTTTACCCAGTAGCACTACTACAGTCCTGTTCCTCTACCCAGTAGCACTAGAGAGTGCTGTTCCTCTACCCAGTAGCACTAGAGAGTGCTGTTCCTCTACCCAGTAGCACTACTACAGTCCTGTTCCTCTACCAAGTAGCACTACTACAGTCCTGTTCCTCTACCGAGTACCACTGCTACAGTCCTGTTCCTCTACCCAATACCACTACTACAGTACTGTTCTTTCCTTGGAGTCCGAAAGAAATCAGAACTATAACGATCTCTTCTCTTTTTTTCCCCTGTGTCATTTTTTGGAGGGAGGGTTCTTGGCAAATGAAACACAACAAGCAGTTTGATACTTGCTTTCTGAAGGGGCAGTGTAAACATGTGTGCACTCCCCCCCCCCCCCCCCCCCCCCCCCCCTCACCATGTATGTTTGTCCTTCGTGTCCGACGATGACCTCCAAAACAGCAGAGGAGGCAGCTGCTGTTTTGGAAACTGGGCAGAAATTTCATTATAGTGGAGATGCCTTGCCCACAGTACATCCCCACTCTCTCGGCCAAGAGGGCATAAGGACAGTCAGCATTGGAGATGTTCTCCCAAAGGCCAACCAGCCCCCAGGGCTGCAGCACATAAGGACTGTGCGAGTCAAGCCTCCTAGTCAGAGAGTCATATCGATCACTAAAGACTAAGCTGTAAAGTGGAATTCCATGAGTGGGAAAGAAAGCCACTGGTCATACAGCCTCTCACTTTGCTGTTGCCCCCAGCGTCAATGGTTTAATCAAGAACTGTGATAAAGCCCAGGCGCTGACGGCACTATAGAATTCTTTCTATCTTCCTCAACTTCGTGAGGGATCTTACGTGCCAGCTACGATCCCAGGGGCAAGGGATTCAAGTCCCTGGCAGGCCCCACCATGCCAGACAGGTCTCTGGGGTGGTAGGTGCCAGATATTTAATTATAAAGATGCATGCAACAAAACCCTGTGGATGGGATAGCCTAGTGGTTAGAACATTGCGCTCGCAATCTGACGACCCGGGTTCGATTCCCGTTCAAGGGGATATTTTCCCCTGGAGTTCACATCAGTGCAGACTCCACTCTCCCCAACAGTCCTTCGGAGGAGACTATAAACCGAGGCGGCGTGTGCGAACGCACGCAGAACATCTTGCGCACACGTTAAATCCTGTTCCGCTTTTCGTAAGAGTAGGCCATTGTGTGCCGGTGGCAACAGATGACAGAATTTACAAAATCGCATACACTCGTGGACTGGATGTAAAAAAAGCACATAAGTGCTTATTCCATTATCCTCGATATAAAAGAATAAAATAAAATAAAAAATAAAAAAATTAAAAAATCCTGGTAAGCAGGGGATGGTTGAGGCAAAGAAGCGAAGAAAAGTGCATCTTTCTATACTCGGCTCTTAGTCTTGAAGGGTCATGAGTAGATCATTTCGATTTGATGCTTCTTCTTCTTCGTCGTCGTCGAAAGCTCAGACAGCAACTCCTGAGGCCCTGACAAATGCTGCTCTGCGCTGAAGGCCCTCCCTCCAGGGGTCCGAAGAGAGTGTGTCCCTCATGGGCAGGTCAGTAGGCCAGATATCAGCCCTCAGGTTTTTGGTGTGTTGGACAGGTCTGGGGGAAGTGTTCCACTGTCATGTGACAGACTTGAAACAAATTGTATAGAATTAAGTTTAAGGATGCAGGGTCATAAATATGCCGGTAAGTTTGGTGGTGGTGGTGGTGGTGCTGGCATTTTTTTTTTTAAATTGTGTTTTTTTTCCTCTCGTATTTTTCTTTTTTGGGGGTGGGGGGTGGTTTTTTTTTTTTCTTCCCCATATATATTCTGTGTATTATGATCTTTTAAAAAATTTCTTTCAATGTAAATCATTCATTCATTCTCTCTTTTGTCTCTGTCTCCTCTCTCTCTCTCTCTCTCTCTCTCTCTCCCCTCTCTCTCCACACACACACACACACCACCACAACACACACACACACACACACACACCACACACCTGCACGTCATCACATAAAAACAATCGTGGTGTCTTCGCGTGAGACATGACGTGTAAGACATTTACGAAATGTAAATGTACGTGGCGACAGTCACACTTCCCCACAGTGTAATTTGGACAATCTTCTACATCTCTAAAACAGAGGAGAAGAATACCTCGTAAGTCAAGTTCAAGTGCTATAAACAGTATTTGTTTTTTTCTTCTTCTACTTTTTAGCCTTGGGCGGAAACTTCAGGGGGGGGGGGGGGGGGGGGGGTGGAAACACACCCAAAAGCAATTTATTTCAAAAGTCGAAAGGTTTGGGTTTTTGTTGATGAAGGCTGTGTTTTAAGAGATACATGAATCATTTTGCGTTTGTGAAAATATGGACGAGGTGAGAATGAAGGTTATTTTGATCTTGAGGTGACTGTGCAGTTATTTTATTTCGTTGTTTTAGTTTGTTTTGATTGCTTTTGAATAGTATTACTGGGGACGGGATAGCTCAGTGTTCAGAGCAACCGCCTTCCCCAAGCTAAGGTTAAGCAACATTGAGCTTGGTTACCAAGTGGATGTATGACCGTTTGCTCGCCTTGGCTTCAGTACAATCCCCCAGTTCACCTAGCCGTAAATGGGTACCTGCCCTCTTAATACTTATAGAAGGTAGAGCAGCGAGGGAGAGGAGATGGGCGCCGTCCTCAAAATGCTGGCCCCTAGAGAAGCTGAGTTCTCTGACGCTTCGCTCCCCAAGGACATCATAGGATGTGAAAACACCTTTACCTGTACCTTTTTTGTTTTTGCTGACTACGAGGGAGGCCGGGATAGCCGAGTGGTAAGAGCGTTGCACTCGTGATGTAACGGTCCGGTTCAAGCCCAAGTTCGATCCACCACCGAGACGCCCGTTCAAGGGGGAATATTTTGCAAAACTTCATGGTTACCTTCTTTGCGTTTAATATTACTGTGAGTGAGGTGACGTTGAATATTTAAAAAAAACAACAACAAAAAAACGATCACACGCACGTACACAGATACCATGTGCTGTAATTAATTGATACAACCCCAACTTAGGGCAAGGGCCAGATAAAGAAAGATAGTATGATGATACTGGTCTTACCTTTGGAAATAAACATCCTTCTCTTCCTCTTCCTCCTTCTTTCCCTCATTCTCCTCCTCATCGTCGTCATCATCATCATCATCATCATCATCATCATATCTGTGTTTGTTGGTTTGTGTGTGTGAGAGAGAGAGAGAGAGAGAGAGAGAGAGAGAGAGAGAGTTTCCCCATCCAACATCTTTCTTTGTCTATCTCTGTGTCTGTGTCTCTGTCTCTCTGTCTCTATCTGCATGTCTATATCTGTCTGTCTGTCTCTCCATGAAATATTGGTCACGATTTTTCCTGATTCTTTTGCAAGGTTAACATCCTTCTTTCATATTTTTGATTTACAATTTCTTGAGGGCTGTTTGTTAAAAGAAAAAATAAAACCAACCATGCACGTGCTCATTCCTTTTCCTCAATAAAAACAGTTCTCTCTCTCTCCCTCCTTCCCTCCTTCCCTCCCTCCCTCTTCTCTCTCTCTCTCTCTCTCTCTCTCTCTCTCTCTCTCTCTTCTCTCTCTCTCTCTCTCTCTCAAAAGGAACAAGCGTCTTCCTATCTCTGTGTCACAATTTGCTCCAAAATTGCTGCCATTTAAGGGAAACATTTATGCACATAGCTGACAAGAGTGAGATCTTCACATTAAAGAATACATCTCTTCACAGGTTCAATGTACTCCCAACGTGGGTTTTTTTCTCCCCTTTTTCGTTTTTTTTTTTTTACACGGGGACCATCACAATACGTTTGATATACTGATGGTATTGTAACCTAGCCGCGCAGTTGAAAAATTGCCACGGTAAAAGTCAAACGCTGGCTCCAGTGTTATCCAAAGCTTTGCATAATTATAATATTTGAGACAAGACTACTTTATTAATACTTTGCAAAAAAATGAAGACAGAAAGAAAAAGACAAGGAAAAAAAGATACAATCATATCTTAAAACATTTTTTTTTTAGAAAGAAAAGAAGACGACAAATTCGTATGAGCCTTGCGTTGTTTCTGCTAGAAATTTTACACTCTTGAAAAAATGGCTATCATGTTTAACACACCAGAAAAAAAAGCCATAACATTGTTTTATATCGTAGATAACTTCCAATTACAACAGATGTCTCTGACTGAAATTTCTGGGTGTTCTTTCCAGAGAGAAAAAGTCGCCACAAGAGCAGCGCCACCCCCAATTCAAACACTTTATCTCACAGAGCTATATCTATCTATCTATCTATCTATCTATCTATCTATCTATCTATCTATCTATCTATCTATCTATCACAGTAAAATAAAATGTGAAAAACATTTATCTCAGAGGAATAACACAACAGATTATACGAACATCACCTCGCACATATTACAAGATAATACCTATACCAATACCAATACCAGCACTTTATCATATCAACGAAAAGAGGAATTCAGCTGGCCATAAGCCATCTATTCATAAAAATGATAAACAGAAACATGATCACAGAAAGAAATACAATTCAATCTTAAAAAAACACATACATACACACGCACGCACGCATAAACACATACACACATGCGCACGCATGCACACAATTTTGACAACATTTACAAAAACTGCATGTACTCGGGGGACTGGATGAAAAAGCACACGATTGCTTATTCCATTATCCTCGAAATAAAATAATAAAGTAAAAAAACACACAAACAAACCACACACAGCGCGCATAGACATATGCAAATGCACAAATAATTATAACATGTCATACAATAAAACCGCTTTCAATTGATAAGATACAGTATATTATGCTTTAAAAAACAGACAGATAAATAGACAAATAAAAACAAACAGGAAAAAGCCACCCCCCACCCACCCCCACACATACCTTGCACTTAAGTAAAAGAAATGTACGCTGTCCTTGCTACAACCCACTTTTCTAAAGCAATTGCTCATGGAGTGCGTGAGTATATTTGTTTCCCAATAAGAACAAGTTTTTTCTACAGAATTTTGCCAGGAACAACTCTTGTTGCCGTAGTTTTTATTTTTATTTTTAAAAACATGTCCTGAATTAAATTACATACGGAGCTGCTGTTGCTATTATTGCTACTACATTCATCTCATCATATCATCATCACCACCACCACCACCACCACCACCCCCCCCCCCACCACACCACCATCATCATCATCGTCGTCGTCGTCGTCGTCATCGTCATCATCATCATCGTCGTCGTCGTCATCGTCGTCATCATCATCGTCGTCACCACCACCACCACCACCACCACCACCATCATCATCATCATCATCATCATCATCATCATCATCAAAAGAGCTTATTGATAAATGGACACCTGCCAGCAAACTACAAGCGTCCTCATTATTCCTGGCATCCCTACATAGAATGATGTCCATGGCAGTTCAGAACACACTGACCTGATTAGAAATAGATGATAGAAATGGGGATGGCTGTGCTACAGTTTCTTCAAAAGAAAACAACAGACAAGATCTTCTTCTTCTTCTTCTTCTTCTTCTTCTTCTTCTTCTTCTTCTTCTTCTTCTTCTCCTCTGTGTCCAATCTCCTCCTCCTCCTCCTCCTCTTCTTCTTCTTCTTCTTCTTCTTCTTCTTCTTTTTCTTCTTCTTCTTCTTCTTCTTCTTCTTCTCTGTGTCCAATCTTCTCCTCCTCCTCCTCCTCCTCTCCTCTTCTTCTTCTTCTTCTTCTTCTTCTTCTTCTTCTTCTTCCTCCCTGTGTCCAATCTTCCTTCTTCTGCCTCTTCCAACGCTCACACAGCAACTATCAATGCCTGTCATCACAGCAACAATGCCTTGCACTGCAGTTTAGTGCCTGACAAGTCAGGAGGCCCACACATCCGACTTTAAATGTGGAAGAAAATGGTTACCTCTTAAGTCTTTCTGGAAAGGAAAAAAGAGCACGAGAATGGACCAAGAAAGCAGAAAATAGACAAGAAGAAGAAGAAGAAGAAGAAGAAGAAGAAAGGAACAAGGCTGAAACAAAAAAAGAGGGGATAGAAATAAAAGGGAATTCCTAGCACAGACTTTCCAGAAGATGGGAATGCTATTTAATACTGACAGGACCACAGAATACTACCCCGCCCTCCCCCCATGGGGGATTTTTGAAAATTACTTTTAAAGAATGACGATATGTCTGGTCTCATGGTCTGAATGCTGGCCAATCAACGTTGTCTGGAGAGCTAATGAATGCTGACTCTTTTCCATTCTATGACGTGGAACCCGGTGTTGTGGGGGTGATGGTGGTTGTGGGTGTGCGGATTGCAAAGGCATGACAAATCCATGTTGCATAACTGATGTACTGCTTCTCTCTCTCTCTCTCTCTCTCTCTCTCTCTCTCTCTCTCTCTCTCTGTGTCTCTGTCTCTGTCTATCTGTCTCTGTCTATCTGTCTCTGTCTGTCAGTTTTCCCCTACGTGAAAAAATATATCACTTGCTTGAGGAAATATGTGATAAAAACATATATATATGAGAGAGAGAATATTCAGTATTACCATTATTTTTTCCCCTCTCTGCCTCCCCCCCTCTCTGCATTCCCTTTTGATCTTATATGCTCCCCCAAAATGTGCTGTGTGTTGTTAGAATTCAGATAGGCATGCATACAGAGTCTGTTGCTATATTCTATATGTAGGTGCCCATGAAGGGGCGGAAGTAAAACTCGAGATTTAGAGGGAGGTGACGTCATTCTTCTTCTTCTTCTTCTTTTTATTTTTGTTTTTAATTTTCTTATTTCATTTCTGTTGGGGAATAGCTTGATTTCCTCTAGGGCTGGTTTTTTTTTTCCTTTTCTGTTCCCTCCCCCCTTTCCTCTTGATAGTCTGTCTTCTCTTTCTCTCCCTGTCTTCTGTCTGTCTATTCCCGTTGTCTGTCGTCTTTCTGCTGCCGGTCTGTCTTGAGTAGGGAAAAAGGCGGGCAAACCAACTATTCTTTTATCCAAAAAAAGGGGAACTTTTGGGGCATTCGGCTTGACAACCAAAAACTTGCATAGTTTTATATAAAAACTAAAGTTTACCTGACCCCCTTTTCCCATCTCCTACAAAACTGAAAGTAATACAATTTATTTTTGATGGTAAAACATAAAATTTTTGGGGAATTTTTTAAAACAAAATTTTATTTAAAAGTCAAAAGTTATTAAAACTTTCAATAACTTATCAAAATTGTCAAGAACTTATCAAGAAAATTAAAAAAAACTTATCAACAATTCCAAGAAAAATTTTTAACAACTAATACAAAACTTACCAAGAACCGCCCAAAAACCCGCCAAAACAAAACAAGAACTATATTAAAACTGTCAAAAATAAACAAGTCCCATCAACAAAATATCAACAACTTTCAAGAACAACAACAATTATTTTCACAAAAAATATTGATAAAAAAGACACCTAATTCACGAATTTTTTTGATACATCACTGGTTTAGTCAAGAAGAAATAACAATGAAAAGTCTACTGGATAAGAAGAGAATTGTACTCTCTTGCTGCTTTTAAAAAACAAAAAAATACTTAGGAAAAACAACTAACAGTAAACGGTGCAAATTTTCCCCCCA